>CM073130.1:57118938-57356438 GCA_037039145.1 Fundulus diaphanus | reverse complement strand
GACAGCATGGAGGAGGAAGAGCGTCAGTGTTATCTGTGAGAGCTCTACTGAGACTCAGGTACAGGTGAGGACAGGAAGAGCAGAAGTAAGGATGAACTCACCTCCTGCAGGGAGCAGAGTCTCAGCCTCTCACTGACTCTGGTGAACACTGGTTCCACTGAGATGCAAATCAGCTGCAGACCTTCTTTGTCAAACTCCGGCACCTGGATTAACTTCTCTCCGCCCAGCAGCAGCCCGTACATCACCTGTCGGATTGGCCTGGAGGTCACTTTCGCACTGAGCAGGTGACCTGGGTCAGCCTCCGGATGATGGTTCACCGCCTGGAGATGGGAAGGGGTCACATGGTAAATGTCCGGTACCTGGACGGCACTTTATCCGAAGTGCTTTACACCACATTCAGTCACTCCCACCCTGACGGTGGCGAGCTACATCGTAGCCACAGCTGCCTTACATCAGACCCTCTGACCAGCAGGGTGAGGCGTCTTGTCCATGACTGATGCAGCCGGATGGGGGGGTCAAACCGGCAACCCACTGGTTATGGGATGAACTCACTGCGCCACTGCCGCCCCAACAGTTAGAGCAGTTTCAGGTTTCTGCTGCAGGTAGGAAGGTTTGCTTTCACGTTTGTAGATGAAAGTGATTTATACTGTAAATTTGTTGGTTTCAACAGTTCAGCTCCAGTTGAAGCTTAGTGGTTCTGGAGGTTCTGGGTTTAACCGCCACTCAGTGGTGGCCCTCTGCTCTCTCGATGCAGAGAACACCTTTCATCGGTTGCAATGACAACATGTTGGTTATTGGACTCTGTTGGAGATCTAAGAACGCCCAGAAGCATCCCTGCAGGTCCAGAACTGGGTCACCGGACTGGACCAACATCCTTAGAAATGTTCAACCATGTCTTATTAGAGAGAACTCTTTGGAGGATTCTTCTGTGACAGAACCATCACCTGTCTCAGTCACCTCTCATGGAGGTTCTGGTAGTTCTGTGGAGAACCTTACAGCGATCACACGTGTTGTTGAAAATGTTCAGGGTCTCATTTATAAAGCTGTGTCGCACAAACTGGGGCCTAAATCCTGCGTACGCCACTTTCTGCGCAATAGTTGGGATCTATAAAAAAACTAAACGTCAGAACGTACGGCTGTCACGGTGACGCTGACCCAGGCGCTCGTTTAGGAGACGGGGAACTGGCGCCGCAGGTGGTGAGGAGGTGAACTGCAGCCAAACTGCATCATGGTTCCTCAGACGTCCATTTTCCCTCCTTATCAGACTTTAGTCAGAGATCTGCTTCATCATCAGCATTCAGAGGTTATTCATGCTGGAGCTGGAGACGCGTAGCTACATCAGGACCTTTCAGGTTATTGATGAAGGTCCAGAAACCAGCTTCTATCTGAAAGAAAAGTCTGCACAACATTTCCTCAGGGGTTTCTACCATCACATGGTCCAGTGACCACCAGGGTGACGTCTTCCACACATTAACAGATGGTTGTGAGGAACTCACTTTAATTTAAGCTGCACGGTGGATGCACTGGTACTGCTGGAGATGGGAGAATTAGCAGGAAACGTGGTTTCTGGCATCTAATACTTATTGGCCAGTGATGATGAGTGTGGCGTTCTGCTATAACCTGCAGGTGAGAGTGGCCACACCCCCTCCCAGGTGCTGAAAGGCCCCAGTGTGCTTACCGCTCACACCCATGCAGTGCAGCGTCCGCCAGCTTCCTAAAATGCTTTTTGCAGTGTATTATTTATTTAAATGTAACGCACGTCCTCAGAGGAACACGGCTGTTTAATTTTTAATGTGGGCAACATCAGTGCTTTTACCTCTGATTTGCACGTTTAATAAACGCCTAATAAATGTTTTCAGAGTTTCAGCTGACCCATTTCAAGCCACATTAACATCGACCCTTCAGCTGTGATTGCTGCTGCTTTAGGAAAGCGTTTTCTCACCGTACGCACATGTTCAGCATGGATTCTAGGCAGTTTTATAACTCAGACCCCTGAGCTTTCAGTGATTTCATGGGCTTGTGTGAGCAGGCACCCAAACCAGAACCAGAACTTGATCATTAGATTTGTACAGAACTGCTGGAGCTCATGTTTGGACCCTTTTATGTCAGGAAGTAGAACGAGCTCTGGCGGACTGATAAAGACGCTGGACCAGATGAAGCTCTCCAGCTGACACTGAGCAGAAAGCTGAAGAAACGGGAGAAGGTTCTGACCTGTTGGACCCTTCTGGTGTCCTGTGGAGCTGACAGGCTAAATTAGAGTTAAATGTGGGGAAGAACCTGTAAACTGGTCATTTTAGTAATACTGGGAACTTCCAGGGATTATTTAAAGATTACCTGAGCAGAAGGAGCTTCTGGAGAAGATTGAGGAGGTTTGGTGGTTCCACTGCTTTCCTTAACGATCTTCTCCACAGTCTGTAGAAGGATTTCAAATGATTAACCCAGCTAGAAGGAAATCCTTAAGAGGTGCAGAGGAACCATCTGACTGCTGCTAACTTCTACTGATGTACTGAGCAACGATCAACCTGGAGTCAAGAAGGACTTTCAGGTTTATTTCATGACTTTCTCAGATGAAGAATGGAGGTCTGGACCAACCCTCAGCAGAGCTTCTGCTGAACCCAACATTTTCAGTCACTTTGGAGGATTTTTCTAGAGGCTCTGGGGTAACATAGGGTTAGGGCTTAAGATTAAAGATTTATAGTCAATAACATACTGGTCTGTATCTTGTAGGTTCGGTTCTAATTCTGAGGAAGGTGGAGCAGACTGGGTTGAACTTCTGGCCCAGGATGGACCAGGGAGGGATCCTGAGGGAAGGACCTGCAGACACTGATGCAGGATCTTCTCCAGTGAAACATGTTCATCACCCCAAAGCACCTAGAAGGATTTGCTTTAGGTCTTCCTGAAGCTTCCAGCAGATAATGGCCACCAGGCAGGACCTGGAGATCTACTGGGGATCCAGCTGGTGGCTCCATAAAATCTAATGGACCTTATCTAAATGTTTTAAATGGGTATTCAAGCTCTGATAGAGAACCTGTGTTGATTTGAAGGACGCATGAACAGCTTTTTTACATTTTTTATGTTATTTAGGTACATTTTACCTTTATAAACTGCTTCTTTTCACTGAGCAGACGCAGAACATTCAGGATACGTCCACTGAGCTGGGCCCGGGTCAGAGGCAGCCGCATCCAGTCTGGAACAAGTTTGACCTCCTGCAGGAGAAATCAGACCAGAGGCTCAACGGAAGATTCCCTGAAACGCCATAAATCGTAGAAAACAGCAATGAGTCCAGTCTCACAGAGAGCCGTGGTTTTACATTAATGCAACTTAAATCTGTAATCCTGCAAAGTTTAAAATCTAACAAACATATATGAAGTAAAACAAAATCATTCATTGTCCAATAAAATCAAGAACTGATGCAGCAACACACTCCTTCCTGAGACTCTGAGTTGTCTTTCCCTAAAGAAGCTGAAAAACACCAGAGATCCTCAGAGATCCTCAGAGATCCTCAGAGCTTCAAGCTCAACCTGGAACTTCCTGCCAGTTTCAGCTTCAGACGCTGCTGCAGCGACTCTGAGGAAGGAGATGGCAGACATGTTTGTTGCTAGGTGTGGTTGACCCCGTTGCCAGGTGTGACGCTGTCTTTCAAGAGCTGTGATTGGTTGATGGTAGAAGAAAAGCACCAGTAAGGGGCTGCTAGTGATCAAAGGAGAGAAATGAACTGATTAGAAATGTGTCATGATGATGAAACTTAGAAGAAATGATTGTCACGCAGCATCAGAATGTCTGATCGCACTTCATTTACATCCTCATCATTATTGTGGTTTGCTTATTTATTTTTACTCACCAGTCATTTTACTGCCTGATCTATTTCATATTAATGGACTCTCAGCGTTTTACTGGGAGTGCCTGCTTGTATAAAGCAGGTTTATTTGGTAAAGTGGCCGACATAAAATGGAGAAAAGGGTTTAAAAACCAAACTGGACAGCAGCGCATCTGAAAGGTAAACTGGTCCCTGGGTCACAAACACACGGACTCTGAAGCGTGTTGCTGCAGAACAATGCATCTTTTTCTGTCTTGGTGCTTTTACAAACCAGCCTGGTGAGAAACGCTCTGTGCAGCGATCAAAGGAGGAGATCATCTCACCGGCAACCTTCTACACGACCATTTAGGCTTCTGACATTATCATGCAATGCAGAAAATACTTTCTCACCTCTTTAATATTCTTTGTCAATAGAGCCGCGCCTTTATTTGATTGTGTTACTAAAACAAATTAATTTCCCTCTATGGTGATCATAAAGTTTATCTTTTATACATAGTAATTGTCTGACTGTTAAAGTTGTTTGGAGCTGATTTCCTTTTTCTCTGATTCGTGTAGATCGTTTTTGTATGGAGTTAAAACAATGACAGCTTGCAGCAACATTAAAAAGAGATTAGGCTTTGTAAAATCAAACATTGTAAAATTAGACATCAAAAAGTTAAACATTGTTAGAAAGTAAAATCTTATGATATTCTCATTTTATGCTGCAGTTTTTATTCAATCAGATGTTTTCACTGTCTCTGCAGAGCTCCTTCTGCTATGACATCACTACAAGCTGCACTGTTTGGCCTTCGGGGGCGGGGCTAAACTGAAGACCCCTTCATGGTCCCTCCGCTTTTCCGGTACTCATCATCTGCCTGCAGTGAATTTATGGAAAACCCCGGTCAACTGCCGCTGCTCGACCACAAGAAATTGTTTAATTTTCATTAATATTATCCTCAGCATTATATTCAGTAGCATTATACAGCTACAGCTTTTCCAAGATGGCGCTGCGCAGGCAGCAGCCAGTCACATCGGCGGTATCCCTTCTTTTCCTACTTTCTCCTTTTTATTGTGTTTTCTGGATTGCTTGTATATTTTTGAATACCGCATCGGGTATTCTGAGCCTAGATGCCCTGAAGAAACCAACGTTTGGGACTCTAGTGATTATATTTTTGTTACTTTCGGCACATTTCGATGCTGCGAGTGGAGATCCCTTTGTCCGCGACTCCGAGCGTCCCTTGATCTACACGAGGAACCAGCTTCTAGGACTACGTGACTCCCCGCGCTGCGGCCCTGTTCATCACCACGCTGAGAAACTATACATCCCCGCAGAAATACGGAGGAGGCGGAGAGGATGTCGGGGCGGGAGGACGAAGCGGAGGAAAGGTTATTTACCATCGGTTGTCACTGGAAACGTTAGATCTTTACGAAACAAGACCGAGGAACTCACAGCACTAACCCGTTTCCAGAGTAAGTACAGAGACGCTAGTATTATGTGCTTCACGGAGACGTGGTTAGATGGATCTGTCCCGGACTCAGTGATCTCCACGGACGGCTTTAAACTTATCCGCGCGGACAGAACTTTTGCGGGGAGCGGAAAAAAGAGAGGGGGAGGGCTGGCGGTGTTTGTGAATGAGAGGTGGTGTAGCGCGGCGCATGTTCACGTGAAGCAGCAGATATGCTGCTCGGATGTTGAACTTCTCGCAGTGAGCTTAAGACCTTATTACTTGCCGAGAGAGTTCGGCCACGTGATCGTGCTCTGTGTTTACATCCCTCCGTCCGCGGACGCCGCCGCCGCGTGTGAGCGGATCCACGCCGCTGTAAACAAACTGCAAACACAGCACCCCCGCGCTCTCCTGCTGATCACAGGGGACTTCAACCATGCCTCCCTCCGCTCCACCCTCCCCACGCTCACCCAGTACGTCACGTGTAAAACAAGGGACAATAAAACGCTGGACCTTTTTTATGCTAACGTTAAGGATGCCTACACCTCCGCCCCCCTCCCCCCTCTGGGACGCTCAGACCACAACCTCGTCTATCTGCTCCCCCACTACATCCCACTGGTGAGGAGGACAATAGCACAGAAGAAGTCAGTGAAAGTTTGGTCAGACGAAGCCAGTGAGAAGCTGAGGGATTGCTTCAGAACCACAGACTGGAGCATGTTCCAAAGCTCTCATGGAGAGGACATCAACAGCCTGACTGAATGCATCACTGACTACATGAACTTCTGTGTGGAGAGCATTGTGCCTACACGACGGCTACGATGCTTTCCAAACAACCCCCGCTGGGTGACCCCTGAGCTGAAAGTCCTCCTGAACCAGAAGAAGAGGGCTTTCTACTCAGGGGACAGAGAGGAGCAGCGTAGAGTCCAGCGGGAGCTCCAGTGGAGGATCAGAGCGGCAAAGAAGGATTATGGGAAGAAGATGGAGGAGCAGCTGGCACAGAACAACGTCAGGGACGTGTGGAGAGGTCTGAAGAACATCTCCGGCTTCGGGCAGAGGACCAGCAGGGCTGCAGACGGAGACACCAAGTCTGCAGATGAGTTAAACACATTCTTCACTCGGTTCGACTCCCCCCACACTGGCCCCCTCCTTGCCCTCAACTCTCCACACGACTCCAACCACCAGCCCTCCAGAGACCTACCATCCCCCCCACCGCCACTCCTATCAACGACTGACCCATCTACACCTTCAGCCCTACCTTCCTCCCCCCTCACCCTCACAGTCACACCAATGCAGGTGAGATGCCCACCCTGTGGAAGACTTCCTGTGTGGTACCGGTTCCCAAAACGCCGCACGCCAGGGAACCGGCCCACTTCAGACCAGTCTCCCTGACCTCCCACCTGATGAAGACCATGGAGCGCCTCATCCTAGCTCACCTGCGCACTGTGGTGAGCCCCACCCTGGACCCGCTGCAGTTTGCCTACCAGCCCAACATCGGAGTAGAGGACGCCATCATCTACCTGCTGCAGCGGGCGCTCACCCACCTGGAGACCACCGGGAGCGCTGTGAGAGTCATGTTCTTCGACTTCTCCAGCGCTTTCAACACCATCAGACCGGTGCTGCTGAGGGGGAAGCTGGAGGACGCTGGGGTGGACAAACATCTAGCTGACTGGACCATGGACTACCTCACTGACCATAGACCACCTCACTGACCATGGACTACCTCACTCACCGCCCTCAGTACGTGCGGCTGCACGGCTGTCAGTCAGAGGTGGCACTTTGCAGCACCGGGCCCCCCCAGGGCACCGTTCTGTCTCCGTTTCTCTTCACCCTTTACACCTCGGACTTCACCTACAACACGGACAGCTGCCACCTTCAGAAGTTCTCTGATGACTCGGCCATTGTGGGCTGTGTGTCTGAGGGGAACGAGCTGGAGTACCGGTCGGTCATCATGGACTTTGTGGACTGGTGTGAGAAAAACGATCTGTGCTTAAACACCAGTAAGACCAAGGAGATGGTGATGGACTTCAGGAGAAGACCCCCCACCTCACTCCCCTGTGAACATCCAGGGGCAGGACATAGAAACTGTGGAGAGTTTCAAATACCTGGGTGTTCACGTCAACAATAAGCTGGACTGGACTCATAACACAGACGCTCTGTATAAGAAGGGCCAGAGCCGCCTCCACCTCCTCAGGAGGCTGAGGTCCTTTGGAGTGAGCCGGCCTCTGCTTAAGACCTTCTATGACTCTGTGGTGGCCTCAGCCCTCCTCTACGCTGTCGTCTGCTGGGCTCCTGGCAGCAGAGAGGGACAGAAAGAGGCTGAATAAGCTGGTGAGGAAGGCCACTTCTGTCCTGGGCTGCTCTCTGGACTCTGTGGAGGAAGTAGCTGAGAGGAGGGTGTTGTCCAAGCTCACATCCATCATGGACAACACCTTCCACCCCCTGCACCAGACTGTAGAGGAGCTGAGCAGCTCCTTCAGTGCCAGACTTAGACATCCTGTCTGTAGAAAGGAGCGTTACCGCAGGTCATTCATTCCTGCTGCCATCAGATTTTACAATGCTGCACTGTAACTGCAACTGTGACCATAACTGTAATATTTAATGTGCAATAACCAAGGTGCAATAATCTATTTAACACACTGTCCTACAACCCGTGCAATAATCCTGATGTAGTGACTTCTGCTGCTATCAACACTTGAACATAAGTCAGTACACATGTATGTATGTATGTACAAATGTATACAATGTATATGCACTTACATACGCGTAGGTGCGTATGTAAGTAGGCGCATAGATATATGTATATATTTAAGTATATAGATATGTTTATATATATATATATATATATATATATATATATATATATATATAGACCACTAAGAATGTAAATGAGACATTTACATTCCTATTTCCTTTTTTGTATTTTTTGTTTTTGGTATTCTTTTGATCCATTGTAGATATGAAGATTCTCTGTATATAACTGAATGCACCTTCCCTACTCTGCACCTTCTTGTATGAGCCGATGTGACGAGTGAATTTCTCCATTGTGAGATCAATAAAGACTATCTTATCTTATCTTATCTTAATAGTTGTAGACATGGAGCTAAGCCAGGGGCAGCAGGTAGATGATGAGGAGTACTCATCTTTATCAGATGTTGTGGAAAATAACATTAATTGTTATATTAATCAAGCATTTGTACGGAGAATAAAAAAAGGAACTCCTGGCCTCTAAAGTGTGTCTCCCCTTTGAGGGCAAAGAAAAACACGCAGCTTACAGGATGTTTTGAGAGCTGGTTTATGGCTTTGAGGCCATTTGGCTTGACCCCTGATAGGACGGTTTGAGTAATAAATTAGCCGTACTGCATGGAAACCTTGAGAGAAGATCACGCCTGGAGCCACAGTGTCTGTGCCCACAAACCCCCAACCTAATAGGGAGGGGTTAGTTAGTGTGATAAAAGGATGTCTTTGCGAACCTTAGATCAGACAAAAACTGCAATGCCTGGGAGAAGGAGGTGGGTAACAAACTAGCTTGTAAGTTTCTGTCTCCTTTGGAATTCCAAATTAATTAAATATGCATATTTTAAATGTTTGCCTCTGATCATTGTTTCTCCTTTACTGCCAAATCTTAAACCGGGGTAAGACGGGCCTTCAGAAATTAGTAGGCCCTTATTAATATCCACAATTTGGTCAGCTGTGACCCGGATTTGGCACCACAGGGTTGACCCGAAAAAGGTAAGGAGATTTTTGATTCTCCATTGGCAAAAAATTAGACAAATAGGCTAAATCAAGTCCTGCTGTGGATGAAAAGCTCTCTTCTCAAAATACCAGAGGTTAAACAGAGCAACTAGTATGAGAGGTTTGAGTGGAATTTAGGTTGAAACCGAGGAAGGATTGAATGGGATTTATGTTTAAAGTCTAACTCTTGGACTGAATGTATTTTTTGCCAGATGCATTCAAATAGTCACCAAAGTAAAGAAATGTATATTATATGTGAATTATGTGCGCCGTTTGGAAGTAATTTCGATAAAACTTGCTGTATAAGCGAAAGTGCCCGAACATTCCTCAATCGGCTGCTCCGGAATGTGACGTCACAAACAGAACGAGTACCGTGCATCCGGCTGCTAACACTACGACTTTCGCTACCGATTTATTCAATTCAATTCAATTCAATTTTATTTATATAGCGCCAAATCATGAAACATGTCATCTGAAGGCACTTTACAAAATCAAGTTCAATCATATTATACAGATTGGGTCAGATTATACAGATTGGTCAAAATGTCCTATATAAGGAAACCAGTTGATTGCATCAAAGTCCCGACAAGCAGCATTCACTCCTGGAGAAGCGTAGAGCTACAGGGAGAGTCGTCTGCATTGTACATGGCTTTACAGCAATCCCTCATACTGAGCAAGCATGAAGCGACAGTGGGAAGAAAAACCACCCATTAACGGGAAAAAAAAACCTCCGGCAGAACCGGGCTCAGTATGAACGGTCATCTGCCTCGACCGACTGGGGTTACAGAAGACAGAGCAGAGACACAACAAGAGAGACAAAAAGCACAGAAGCACACATTGATCTAGTAATCTGTTCTACATTAGATGGTAGTAACGGGTGAGCCGTCTTCTCTGGATGATGTCAAAGTTAACAGAACGCCAGACCAGGTGTACCTACTATGAAGAAAAAGAGAGAGAGCAAAAAGTTAAAAGCTGAAATGACGACAGTCATTTCAATGTAATACAATGCAATGTTATTTAATTAATAACTCTTACTCTACGTACAAAAAATTATAAAAAAAAATGTCTGATACATCTTCAAACTCCACCTCAAGCATCGGCGACTCCGATACCGAATATATCTACGAAGAAACGGAGTTTGAACAAGGTGAACCTGAGGAGACTATATCTAACGCTGGCCAAGACATAGAGCCCATGCTCCATTGTAAGTAGCCCTCACAATCCTTGCTCGTGAAGTGTGAATTGCATAAAACACTTTTGTCACTACCGGCAATCCAGTCCTTTCGCGTTTCTTTTATGAATATATCCCATTTCTTTCGGACCTTTTGATCCACCGGCCAAGTATGTAGCGCTACTTTCTGCCCTGCACTAGACCGCGGTGAAGTTGGTTTGACATTGGACATTCAAGCTCCGCGGAGTCAGCGGAGCACTCATGACAAACAAAAATCAACTCAGATTTGTTGACGGTCCCACCGCGTATGGGAGAAGGGAGCAGCTGAGAGACGCTGGCCGAAATCGGAGTCCTTCAACCGGATTAACCGTGAGCTTGATCCCGCTGACTCCACGGAGGTTGAATGTCCAATGTCAAGCCAACTTCACCACGGTCTGCACTACAGCCACTAACTACGGCGATTTTTTTTATATACGTACATGTACAATGTATGCAAACCCTCTGGCATGAGTCTGTGAAAAGGATTAATAGGACAAAAACACCGAAATAATCCTTAGTGAACAATGTTTGTTTTAACTTACCGGGCGGTTCGTCCTCTCTGCCGAAGCGCTGTGTCCGCTGTGTCTCCGCTTTCTGATGTTAAACAAACATGCCTGAACGTCCATCCATCCATTTTCTGACCCGCTTAATCCCTCATGGGGTCGCGGGGGTTGCTGGAGCCGATATAAATGGCTTTCATGCTCTCTCGCCTGTACTGACCTGCGTGTTTATAAGGCAGCTGTATACGGAACCCTTGGCCAGCATTTCACAGACTTAGACTTAGACTTTCTTTATTGTCATTTTGTATACACAGAGTGCATACAGAACGAAATTTTGTTTTCACACAGCTCAGAAAGATTGCAGTAACTCTACAGGATACCTTGCAGTGAATTACAGTACAGGATAAGAAGTGCAGTGATAAATCGCAGTCACTTACAGGATAAGTTTCAATAGATTTCCGGATAAAGTGCAGCAGTGAACAGTAGGCAGTTGAAATATAACCAATGTAAAACAAATAATATTGCAGGATACGATACAAATGTGCAAATGTGCAAATCAGCTAGTCGAGTGTGGTACACAGTCCGTTTTTATACTT
Source organism: Fundulus diaphanus (assembly GCA_037039145.1). Taxonomy (NCBI): domain Eukaryota; kingdom Metazoa; phylum Chordata; class Actinopteri; order Cyprinodontiformes; family Fundulidae; genus Fundulus; species Fundulus diaphanus. The sequence goes on along the minus strand of CM073130.1, from coordinate 57,345,159 downwards.
CAGCAGTTCAGCAGTTCAACAGTCTGATGGCAGCAGGGAAAAAGCTTTCGCAGAACCTAGTGGACCTGCAGCGGATGCTGCGGAACCTCTTTCCAGAGGGCAGCAGGGAGAATAGTCTATGGTGGGGGTGTGAGGGGTCCCTGATGATGTTACGGGCTCGAGACACACAGCGCTGCGATGAAATGTCTTTAATGGAGGGAAGAGGAGCCCCGATGATCCCTTCTGCTGTCCTCACCACTCTCCTCACGTTCTTCCAGTCGGAGGCACTGAAGTCTCCACACCACGCAGAGAGACAGCTGGTCAGAATACTCTCTATGGTGCTTCTGTAGAAGGTCGTGAGGATGGGCGGGGGCAGGTGGGCTCTCCTCATCCTCCGCAGGAAGTACAATCTTTTCTATGCCCTCTTCACCAGTGACATGGTGTTCACAGTCCAGGTGAGGTTGTCCGTGATGTGCACCCCCAGGAACTTGATGCTGCTGACCACCTCCACAGCTGAGTTGTTGATGAGCAGTGGAGCGTGGTGAGGCCGGTTTTTCCTGAAGTCGACGATGATCTCCTTCGTCTTCTCCACGTTCAGGATCAGGCTGTTGTCTCTGCACCAGCCCACCAGCTGCTCCACCTCCTCTCTGTAGTCCTGGTCGTTGTTGTCTCTGATCAGGCCCACCACCGTTGTGTCGTCTGCAAACTTCACGATGTGATTGGTGGTGAACCTGGGGACGCAGTCGTGTGTCATCAGGGTGAACAGCAGGGGGCTCAGGACGCAGCCCTGAGGGGAGCCCGTGCTGAGGGTGATGACATCAGAGGTGTTCTGTCCGACCCGGACTGACTGAGGTCTGTTGGTGAGGAAGTCCAGCAGCCAGTTTCGTAGGGGTGTGTTGAAGCCCAGATGCTCCAGTTTTCCCACCAGATGTTGTGGGATGATGGTGTTGAACGCTGAACTGAAGTCCAGGAACAGCATCCGCACGTGCGTGTTCTTCTCCTCCAGGTGTGCCAGGCTCAGGTGAAGAGCAGAGGAGATGGCGTCCTCAGTGGAGCACTTCCGTCGGTAGGCAAACTGGAACGGGTCGAGTGTTGGGGGGAGACTAGAGACGATGTGTTCCTTTACCAGCCTTTCAAAGCACTTCATCATGATGGGAGTCAGTGCAACAGGCCGGTAGTCATTGAAACAGGTGACTTGAGGGTTTTTCGGCACCGGAATGATGGAGGCAGACTTGAAGCATGCTGGCACTGTGGCTTGGTCCAGCGAGGTGTTAAAAATGTCTGTGAGGACACCAGCCAGCTGACCTGCACACTCCTTGAGCACCCGCCCAGGTATGTTGTCGGGGCCTGGGGCCTTCCGCGGGTTGACTCTCCTTAGAGTCTTCCACACGTCGGCGGTGTCAAGGCAGAGCACCTCCTCTTCCTGATGGGGAACAGCTTTTACTGCTGGAGTGCTGTTTAGTGCCTCCAGACTCGCTCCGTCCCTTCAGGCTTTTGCTGTGTGGATCTGGCAACCTGATACCATCAACCATCAACTTACTCTTAAAACGATCTTGTGATACGTTATCTAAAGAAGAAAAATACGTGGAGAACTCGTCAGTTTCCTTCCAGTCCGGCGCTCATGCGCGAAAAACCAGGATGAAAACAATAGCAGTGAACTGGTCTATAAGCGACACTAAAAGGCATTTTATCGTGGACTTAGTTCGGTGATTTTTTTTTAAAAGCGCTTGCTCAAAGTAGACGTGGATCAGCAGATTTGGTGTGTGAAAGAAGATACTGGAAAACATGCATATATCCTTGTTCGCCGTACCGGTTGTACAACGTAAACGCCTGTGTGTTTCTATGCAAGTTCGCTGCGCGCATTCTCGGTGTTCTTGAACTGACGTCACACGTCGGAAATGACCGATCAGAAACGAAGAAAGCACTCAAACGCGGAATACCATAATCGGTGTATAAAATGCGCAATATTTCATATTTAAACTTAATTTGAACACTTTTGATACATGAATATTCAAAGTTTACCTTGTTCTGGAAGTTATTCAACGGTTTTCAGGATTTTTTTTCAGTCCAAGAGTTAGACTTTAAGACTATGTCAAAAAATTAGATAAGATAAAAACTATAAAATATAAATAAAGGAAAATAAAAAAGATAGAGTAAGAGCCAAGAAGCTTAAATGATGAGGCTGTAGAGAGAAGATAATAGAGAAGAGAAAAGAGAGAAAACAAAAGAGAAGAGATTAAAAAAGGGGTCCAGAGAGATAATTTGGATTATCTCTTAGCCTCCAAAACAGGGATTTTAGAGGCACGGCGGTTAGATCAAAAGGCATTAAAAGAAATAGAGATTCCGCCGAACGGAAAAGGCGCAGAGGTCTTTCCTTGCGTGCAAGCTGTCTGTCTTTATATGTTGTTTTTGTCATGTTTTGTCCAGTATTTTGTCTCGGTTAAAATGGCATCCATTGCTATGAGAGAGAAGTCTGCAGGAGTTTGCGGCTCCTAACAGTGTGTGTGTCTGTATGTCTGTGAGGGGGTGAGAATCCACCTGCAGCGTGTGGGCTTCACAGTGGAAAAGTACTGTGGAGTTGATTTCATTTAAGTTGAGGAGTTAGTAAAAAGTGTTCATCATGGAGCGAGAATTTGGAAATCTTTGGGAAAACAGATCGATTCATTAATGACATTTGTTGAAGCGCAGGAAAAGTGTGAATAGAGGAACGTGGTCTGAAGTGTAAACAAAAGCTGGTGGAGACAGTTTCATTGGAGAGAACACGGTTGGATGACAGAGAGTTCTTGGGCAAATTTTACTATAAATCTTAGGCTAAAAGTCAGAAAGAGGTTAGAAGTTGGGAAAAGTTGTTGGAAATTTGGGAGAGAATTAAATATTTGTTTGAGATAACTGAAAAAGGAAAAAGGAAGATACCTTTTGTACGAGCATAATTTTAACTAGCGTCATTTATTGCAAAACTGCATAGTAAAATGCCCAAATGAGCTTTTACACTTTTAAAAATAAAACATAATTTGCAATGAAATTGTGATTACATTTTTTAATTGTTTGACAGCCCTAGTTTAGATATAATACACCAGACTTAAATCTGGTTGATCAAAAGAAAGCAGGAAACAGCCCACTAACAGCTTCTGCTGATTGTAGGTCTAGGAATCACCAGTCAGCAGAACTAAAAGTTAAAGGTTAAAAGGTAAAATGGAGCTTAATCGTGTTTGGAAAAAGGACAATGCTGCTGATTTGATAGATTTAGTTAACGCTGCATCTAGTCATGCATCAGTTTTAAAGTTATCCTCAGATGAAGCAGCTGATGTTGAGGAATTTATGAAAGATGTTACTGGTTTGAATCGTTTTAATACAGAAGTTAAAATTTGCAGAGAGGCAGAAATGAGCAGGAAAGAAAGTATTAGGAAAAATTAAAGGACAGATCCCAAAGTATTCATCTAATTGCTAGAGGTTTTTCCTTCCCGCTAACGGGTGGTTTTTCTTTCCACTGTCGCTTCATGCTTGCTCAGTATGAGGGATTGCTGCAAAGCCATGGACAATGCAGACGACTGTCCCTGTAGCTCTACGCTTCTCCAGGAGTGAATGCTGCTTGTTGGGACTTTGATGCAATCAACTGGTTTCCTTATATAGGAAATTTTTTGACCAATCTGTATAATCTGACCCAATCTGTATAATCTGACCCAATTTATATAATATGATTGAACTTAACTTTGTAAAGTGCCTCGAGATGACATGTTTCATGAATTGGCGCTATATAAATAAAATTGAATTGAATTGAATGCAAAAACAGTTTCAAAGTCCCACTAAAATGCAGATGCCCTTACTACAACATCATTTAGGAGCAGAGAAATATGTTTTTTATTCATTTGGTGATATGAATAAACTTCCCAGCATTGCTGCCGGTGGTAGATTGTGGCTGGCTGAATTAGATCATTTGACTAAAGCCACAAAACTGGCCCTGGGTGATTTTAGAGCTGTTTTAGAACGTTGTGAGCCCTCTTCTGCCGCAGATGATATTGAAAATGATGCTCAAAGGTTCCACATGCCAGATGACACTAAATCCTGATATGCCTGATTCTGAATATGCTCCTGGAAAAAACATCTGGAAGATAATTTTTAATGTGGCTCAAAATGGGGAGAGGAAGAGAAAACAAGAAAAAGAGCAATTTCAGGAAGCAAAACAGAAAGTTAGTAAAATAAAAAGTGAACATGTGATGGTATCAGCAGTTGGATTTTCAACACTGAAGGTGTCACCTCAGTTTTAATTCACTCCAAGGAGGAGGCTTGCCTCCTTCTGCTTTCTATTCTCTATATAATTACATTTCTGTTGGTCCTGGTAGTGGAAGCGGATGGCAGTGTGGTGGTCAGCGTGGATTCAGGTTTGGAGCACAGGACTGAGTGTTTAGAGCTGATATGATGGATCTGTTAGAGCACCCATCGACATCTGCTACAGCTGTGGTTACCCTGGACATTGGGCACGGGACTGTGTCCCACCGGCAGGTCAGCCTGGCATGGTGCCACCAAATCCTAACGTGACCTCACCTCCACAAGGTCAGTACCGTCCAGCACGGGGATAACACTCCCTCTGAACAATATTGACACACCCCTGAGGAGGAGGACTGAATGATCACTGCAGATCCGAGCGGTCAGGAGAAATTACTGCAGGAACTTTCAGCATATACTGGAGCCACATATTTCATCAGCTTCTGAGTTGAGGTGCTTCTCAGAGAAATAAGAGCGTCTGCCATTGCAACACGTTGGGGAAGGGTTGCTGACATCTATTGGGACTATGAACAGAATCCGCAGCATCTGGTGTTCTCTCAGTGTTCCAGCCATGGAAGCCTTGAATGCAAAGTCTAAGTTCCTATCTGTCTTCGCCTGATCTGCCACATGCCAATCTGTTCTATGACAGGAACCACACAGACTGGTAACAAGAATCTTAAGGTAAAACACAGACAGTCACTTCCAGGAATATGTATGTGGCACCCGAGCGTGTGGAGGTTGCTACTGCTGAACAACTATAATGGGATGTGATGTTAGAGGAAATGTTTCCTCATATTTCTCTTTCTCTCCATGTTTTGATCACAAGGCAAATGGATCAGGGGAATGGTTAAACTTTTCCTTCAGGCAACTGGTTGAGCACCTACCAGCATACAGGTTTGCTGTTTTGAAAATATCCTAATATCTATTAAATTGTCTGTGATGTAACTGCTAAGTTTCTTTTTAAACATGAGTTTTGATTCGTATTATGGCCAGGAACGTACTGATCATCATCTAGCAGCAGAAGGTGTACTTTGCCATCACAATTATAAGCAAAAAATCTACTGGGGTGGGATTACTTTCATGTGCTCCAGTTACATTTCAGGTCACTCTGAGGTGACCAGGGGTGGCATAAATCTTGGTAGAGGGGCTGAGATCAGCGCGGCTTCCTTGCAGTGGCAGTTTTACGACCCTCTGCCCCAGCCTGGAATGCACACATGAGCTTAGAGCTAAAAATTCTGTTTTTAAACAAAATATCTACAATTTCTGTGCTTAATCCATAAGAGGCCATTTCCAGTTTGGAGCCTTCACATCAGTGTTACACATGTATTGATTTGACAAATCTGTTATGCTATTTCTCATTAGCTGAAGAATATCGAGATTTTATTTTATTTTACTTATAAAAGTTGCCAGCTACAATATACAGACGGCCACCAGGATTTGCTATATTACCAGGTATTTTTTAATCAGGTTACAAAAGATATTTTACAGACATGTCCTCTGCCCAGAAGCACCACCCTGATTCAGTATGTTAATGACCTGCGGTGGGCTTCACCTACTGCTGAGATCTGCCTTCAGGCCGCGCAGTTAGTTCTGAGACGTCTTCATCAACATGGTTTTAAGGTCAGTACAGATACATTGTAAGTTGCCAGAAAATGTGTTTTTCCTGGGCTGTGTTATTTCCGCAGGAACACCCAGTATGGACCAGTTCACGTGTGACGTCACGATCTACGTCCGCGCTACTTCTGGGTTACGGCGGTAGGCAAAAACAGGAATTATTTTTGGAATCTAAACAATGCCTACGACTTGTTGTGCTCCCGGTTGCACACAGAGGCATTCCAAGTCGTTGGATGTACGTTTCTTTCGTTTACCGAAGGACGAAGAAAGAAATGGATAATTTCTGATCCAAAATGTGTATATATAGGAAATTTTTGACCAATCCGTATAATCTGACCCAATCTGTATAATATGATTGAACTTGACTAGAACCACTAAAGTCTGTGGCATGCACAGACATTTTAGGGGGCAGGTGCTCAGGAGGGGGTGGGAGGGCACTTTTTAGCGTGCGCAAGGAGGTGGCTCATTTCGGGGCATTGTTTCAGTGGTTTTTAATGGCTCAGGTTTTCAAAAGATCATTTCAAAACCGACCTCAGTAAAATCCTAATAATATTCAGGGCAGTCAAACTTTTTTACAGTAGCAGGCTACACACTATCAGGTAGGAGGGTGCACTTATATATAGATATATATCTATCTATATATCTATCTATATATATATATATATATATATATATATATATATACACTTTAGACTAAACAGTGGCTCTGTGACTACTGTAATGAACAAACAAATAGCAATAGCGTAGTCGGTGTTGCCAAATTAGGCAGGTTTCCAACCAATTAGGCTTTTGAACACATTGAGCTGGAAAAAAATAGCTTATGGGCAGATTGTAAAAAATTTCCGAAGCTTTTCATAACATTTGTTGGGCTTTTAGAAAGAATTACTAACAAAATATATCAAAATAGTCATTATTTATTTTTTAAATAAGTTGAATCTGTCGATCTGACATCATCAATGAATAATAGTTATAGACTTAGACTTAGACTTTCTTTATTGTCATTTTGTATACACAGAATGCATACAGAACGAAAATATTTATAATGAATATTATTGATTGTTATAATAAAACAAGAAAAGACTAATGGTTAATCAAGTGTTTGGTCAATGTAAACGCCCAAGAGGGGTTGAGTTCTACTTAAAAATATTTCATGACTGCGTGTAAGAGAAATGTTTAATTGAGCTATACTGAGAGAAATTAAGTTTATATTAAGGTAGATTTACAACTCATGTTGGGAAGCTATTTATAATTTATTTTTTCTGGGTGAAATATCCAGATTATTAAAGAGATCTTGTGTGTTATTTGGTTGTCTGATTGTACATTTTGTTTGGAGCCCATATGGGCAGTTTTTTTTCTTTGCTTCAGCTCAGTTGTGTGCTAATGGCATGTTCTTATGTGTTTAATAGTTCTGTGCTTTTAACATGAGAGAGTTTGAGATGTGGCCTTTGGACTAACAGTGACATAGGGTAACCTGTAGCGCTGTGTCTTAACTCAAAAGTCCAGCATAAGCTACACGCTAATAAACATGAGCGCTGGTGTCAGGCTGAACACTGACTGAAGTAATAATTCTGACTAGAACAGGTTCTGTAATTACAGCAGCTATGAGAACAAGGAGCAGAACAAAGCAGAGTTCCCTTCTACCTGCAAGTAACTCAAGTCTCTTCAGTTTGGCAGCTTTAGTGCTTGATTCTGCTCCTTGGGCTCCTAGCTGTCCTAGCTCACCCTGCTAGCTGTCCTAGCTAACCCTCCTAGCGTGAATGTTTACTCCACTTTAAACTTCAGTGCTGACATTTCAAACATAAATTAATAGCGCTCCTTCCAGCTCGCTCTCTGCTTCGTTGTCACTTCTTGTAATTGTTTGGTAATCAGAACAAATTTCCATCCCGCTCTACCGACACCAACGGTGACCACAGCACAGCCGAACTGCGGCGGCGACTGAAGGCTATGACTCGGTGTCCCGCCCCACTCCAGCTGTGATTGGCTAGCATGTTGCCTTCAGTCGTTGATTTGATTGGTTAAATTGTATGATTGACACATCAAAGATAGTACTAAAAGGTCGATGGCCACTCCGAGGTTAAAAAAAAAAAAAAAAGAAGAAGACGGCTTCCAGTCCAGGGTCTGCTCCGCGCTCAACCAGAAGGCACAAATATCGCTCCATTATATAATCAGGGAAATGTAGGCGGCGGCAAGAGCTGCTATAGACGGCGATTTGCCGCCGTTGACCGGCTACTTTTGACTGCCCTGAATATTAATAATTAAAAAAAAAAAAAAAAAAAAACGAGTTTCAAAAGGGCATTTTCGTTGATAAAGGGCAAACTTCCTAGTGCTTTAGCACCACCTAGTGTCTATGTATGCACGCCCCTGACTAAAGTGTTTTGAGATGACATGTTTCATGAATTGGCGCTATATAAATAAAATTGAATTGAATTGAAATGGATAATTTCAATGAAAAGGACGCAGGCAGACAATCCCTATCGACTGTGGGAGCCATCATACCACGACAGAATTTGCAGTCTACACTTCATCTCCGGTAAGTACAACTTAATTTGGCACTGGTCATTGTTCTACTTAAATCATTATATAAATAAAAAATTAGGATATATACTTAAGTCAAGACGTAAACGTTCGTTTCGTAATAATATACGTACATGTACAATCAGTGTTGGGCAAGCTACTTGTCCAGTGTAGTGAGCTAAGCTATCAGTTACTCAACAATAAATTAAGCTTCACTACACAAAGCTACCACCTATAGAAATATAGCAAGCTAAGTTACACAAATGTGTTAAAAGTAGCTTAACTACATCAGAAGCTACTTAACGTTGTACCAACCTAATGTCAGATCAATTCAAAATGAGTCTGATACACTGGTTAAAACATTTATTAAAGATCAGCCAATGACCTAACACAATGTAGAAAGAAGATGCACCTTCCTTTCTGATCCTGTCTAAATCCTGCTTAGTTCAATAATAAAGTCTGATATTACACAAAACTCACTCTGCTTGTTCTCCCTACTTATGCCCTTGGTGCAGAAGATAAATGAAATCTTTAACAGAAATGTTATTATTAATTCTGAAAATATTATCATGTGAATATAAATACAAAGCATACAGAAAATGCAGCTTTATTAAGTGACCTGGTTTATTTTATTTAGCTTTTAATTTCTTTTCAACATTTAGTTCTACTACTTGACTTGTGCTTTGGTAGTTTCATGTTTAAAATGACAAAAGAAATATGAAAAAGCTTATGGTGCATCTTCTTTCTGCCTTTCCCCAACGATCAGGGACCTCCTGGTTGTGTCTGGTGCTGCTGTGTTCTTATTGGGTAAAACACCTTTAAATCTAGTGGCTGAGCACATAAAAGACAACCTCCTGATAATATAATATGCAAAAAACGCCACCAAACGTATTTTACGCGAGCGCGCGTTTTTTACGTCACCGCGCGTTCTGGCTGGAAACGCGCGGTGACGTAGGAAACGGGTTGGAACTGCGCGTTATTGTACGGACGATAATTGGCCTCATCGGCTTGCAGACAGACAGGAGAGGCGGAGTAGAAGCTCGCGCATGAACATGTCCAACCAACAACTCTGATTGATTGTTCTCTCTGAATGTTGTTTCAAAATAGCAAACCTGGTTTCATTTCTTAGTTATGTCCTGGATTTTGTAACGTTTGTGGACGCTAAAGGATTAATTAGAACCTAGAAAAACAATTGGCTAAAATCTGTGCACAGACTAAATTAACGTGGGGTAATGCTTTGATGTTTTGTTTCTTGCTGGGATGTCAAATCGGAGTGTTCAGTTAATTCCACTATAGGATACATTCTCTATGACTGGAAGGAATTTTTCAAGGCACGACATCGACCACCAGGATCCACAGGTAATTTGCAAAATTTGACATATAAAGATTGTCTTGTAGTTACAGACTGTCTTGAAGACATAAATCCCAAGGAATGTGAGGGAGGTGCACCACCCCCAGGCATTGACTGAGTGTGCCCTAAGGACATCAAAAGGAAGATGTTGGAGCCATGAATTAGTGGCCCGACCAGATGCGGAGCCGGTGCGTGCCAGCAGAGAGGGTTCAAGGGAACACCACCAGAGCAGCTTTCGGGTCAGAACCCCCTGCATATGTTATAAGAATTATTATTCTGAAGTCACTATGGCCTCACACCACTCGGACAGAGGAGGCCTGGAGACCTGATGTCTGTGTATAAGATCCACTGTTTGCTGATTGCAAGGCTGAATGCTGCAGCTGCTGAGGGATACGATAGACTGTCTTTGTTATGTCTCAAACCAAGGCCACGGTGCAGTATTAGGGGGAGCCGAAAAGCGAGACAGGCAGAGACAGGGCAGACGCAGACTGCAGCGGGACCGTGGGGTGCGATTTACTTTCCATCTATGTGATCTCTGCTCTGTTTCTCAATAAAAGTGCTGGAACTTCATCACCGCCGTCTCCTCATTTAGTAAAGATGGGAACTCAGTTAATATTGTTTAGAATTCCATCTACAACTCCCGTAACATTTTGCGTAAACGAACAAGATGTCCGACCGACGAGCCGGGGAGTCCGGGGACAGGAGCAGCTTTGGCCGGCCCGGAGAGGTTATCCGGCCTCTGGTACCCGAATGGATTTTCAATCAACGTGGAGGAGCTCCTAACCTCCTAAGATCCTAAGATCCGAACCTTTCTTTCATGAGACGGTAAGGGGATTATTTCCTAGCTCTTTTAAAAAAAAAAACGCAATTGCTCAAAAATGCTTGCAAGCTTTCTAAATTTAAACCCCATTTAAAGAATACCTCAAGAAATTTTAAAATTTAAAACTGTAAACCTAAAAAGGTAGTAAAAGCCGGTAGAAATAATTAATTATATTTATATAAAACAGGATTTGCAATACAGAACAGTGACTAAGGTTTTAACATTAAACTAAAATTCAAAATTTAATTAAAATACGTTTTTCATCTGAAATACGGACTCTCATGCTGGGAGGAGGAGGGGCAGAGTGATTTTCACCTGGAGAACGGGTGACCGGGCTGAGTGGTTTGCAGCTGGTCCATTAAAGTCCTCTTGTCTTGGTTTGCACAAGAGGCTGTCCACTAGTGTAGTGGGTGAAAGCGGCAGGGATGCTTAAGTCCTTGACTGTTGCGGAGACGTTTGCAGCTTTGATAAGTGGGGACCCCGTCCATTATACCAAAAAGGCGACCATTAGATGTGAGGCCTTTCATTTAGTTGGTCGATCGTGCTAAGGACGAGTAGAAATAAAAAAAAAAAAATAGAAAAAAAGGGGAAAAGTCTGGATGCACAATAGTCCGTATAATGGGTCAAAGGCAGAGTTCTCAGGGTCGAGCCTTGCCCTAGGGTGAGAAAAGTAGGGGCCCGAGAAGCATGACATGCATAAATGATTTGAAATGATTTGATTAAACATGGACATTTCTCACATAGGGGTTAATTTTTTTATATTGCAGTACTGCTACTAAATAATAAAAAAAAAAAAAAAAAAAAGAAAAAAAAGAAAAGCGAAACTTTAATAAAATGAATAGAAAACGGAAACGGAACTAAAAGGACGTTGCACCGGGGAAGCGTTTACAGGGGGACTGACAAGAGACACTTCCGTTATGGGTAAAAGTGTTCTGAACTGCTAATAACGACGTATAACTTTCAAAAATGGGTAAGCGTCCAGGTGTCTGCGAGACACAGAGTTGTGTCCTTGCGGGACTGAAGCGTAAAACTGTGTGTGGACGAAACATTCGGGGGTCGTAAACAGCGCAAACTCTCCACCTTTTAAACTAAGCGAGAACTTAACACGTTGAAAACATCTTTCGGCGTTGCCATAGACGTTTAAAAATTATGAAAAACATAGAACTATTTAAGATAGTGAAAAAAGCAGGCCTGCATGTGTTTGTCTGTCTGAATGTCATCGTTTGTATGTATGTATGTATCGTATGTAACTAAACGTTCATCTGTGTGAATTAATTCGGTTAAAATTAATGTTCATGGTTTCAAAATGATCATTTGTTTTGGGAGAACTGCAGCTCCGTAATTCAAATGACATTTTTAAGCATGGACTATGTTAACAAAAAGGGAAAAGAAAAGAGAGACTTCAATAACGAAGTTTGTTTTCTTTTCCACATTAAATATCCGACCCAAATTAAATTGATACACTGAGAGATTAACATGGCTTGAACGGAAATATTTCAGCTTTGTTAGAAATTGGAACTGGTAATAAGCTTTACATAAAGCTTGTTGAATTTACTGTTTTACAAAATTAGGCAGAGATCCTATCATTTGTTTTTTTAGCCCTAAAGTAATATAAAATTACTGAGATCTTATGGCTTGTAATAATAATAATGATTCATCACAAACCAGTCCATTTGAAAGAAGCTTAGAAATACATGATCTTTGATTTAAATAGATGTAAAAAAAACTGTGCTTTGAACAAACTGTATGGAACTAAATATGAATTGCTTTTCTAAGGGTTTTCTATTCCTTTTATTTTATTTCTTTTTACTTGGAATTTGAATGCAACTAATGAGAAATTTTGAAAAGCGTCAGAATATCAGAAGGCCACGTTACACGCGTCATCAGTTACGAAATCATCTGATGTTATTAGTTATGCTGAGCTGAGAAGGACAATAGATATGATAAACAAATCTGACCATGATGTAAACATCCGAATGTTTATGGCGAGGCTGGGTTCATTATGTTCTAGCCTGGGGGCATGAAAACTATGTCAGAGGGAAAAAAATAAAATAAAGCCAGCTTCTGAAGGGTTAAATTCTAATTCTAATCTTGGTTTGGTTTGGGTAGCCTTCTCAATGTGCTTATGGGGAAAACTCTTATCATTTATAGAGAAACACTGCAAGCTCAAAACACTAAAAGAGAAAATCATTTCTTTAAAGTTTCACCCTTGACCAATTAAGATTGAAAAGTTATATATGAATAAAATTATTACTAACAGCAAATACACACAGTCAAAGGACCAGAAGGATATCAAAAAGGGTTGTAATAAGTCAAAACCCATGTCATATTGGAAAAGACATAATTGTGCTCCTTGGGAGACAATTTTGTTTTAGTTTTTTTTTTTTTTTTTTTTTGGTTTCTTTCTTTTTGGAGTTTCAAAGGAAAGGTGAGGAATAGATCTAGTTTCCCAGGATCAGCAGAACAACATCACGTTAAAGTGACACTAAGGGGACCAGGGTTTTAACTGCATGCTATTAACACTCTTGTTTTTCTCTGAGTTATTGCTTTCAGATTAAAGGAGACGCCACCTTTCTGCCAACAGAAGACTCTGAGAGGACAGTGCTAGCAGTGCGGTAAGGAGTTATAATCAGATTTGGACACTAAATTATACTTAGTTTTAACCAAGTTATGCCAGGAGATCTTCCAGCAGGAAAGGTGGTGTCTTAAAGATGTTTGTTGCTTTCTGCTATTAACAGCTCTATCTTTCTGCTTCTTTTTCTTTGCAAAGAAACCTGGTCAATATGATAGGAATGTGCTAACATGGAGATTTAGTCTCATTTTAGACATTCTCAGATGCAAGTGAATACCAAAACAGTGCCGCAGTGACATGGGGGCTGATCCTTGGGACAAGGAGAAAAGGTAATGTCATTGACTTCAGCCTGATCCAGTTTTGAGTTTTATTTTGTCAGAGACAAAGTTTTATTTATTTGTTTTTTATCCTTTTGTTTCTTTTATGTTTGTCATGTTAGAGGGAACACTGTAGTTAAAATGTTTGTGACTGCTTTGCTGTAATTTCTTTTCAACCTATGGAGCGTTTCTTTGGGAAAAAACTGCTGGCAGAATTCATTCTGTTTGCAGGCGTGAGGACTGGAGGATGGACTTAAAGGGAAGGAGAAGGTTGTGCTGCTGAACTCAGACGTTGGACTGAAAATGGAAAATGAAGGACTATGACTGAGGCATCGGACAACCTTCGACAACAAACACAGATGAGTTCTGCAGACACGACTTCATGCATTTCACTTCAGATTTTTTCGTACACAATTAAAACAAAACACACATTATGAAACACATTAGGATTATGTAAAGGTGAAAACTTTTAAAGGAATCATAGAGCAACTTAATAAATTAAGTGGGTATTATATCAACAGTTAAATAAATAAATGAATTAATTAGTTTTCACTATATACGTAGAGTAATGTGAACTTTTAAATAGAATTTCATTTAATGAACATCTTAGAGAGGCTGATTTCTGCTACTCTGGCAGGCTTCAATAAAACGCAAGGAAGAAGTTACTGGCTAAAATGGATAAGGTTGCAATAAAATTAGCATAATGACACATCCTACTAACTAACATGGGTAAATTTAAGATTAAAGCATCAGTGTACAATGGTTACAATATTTATGGAGATTTAATATCTTTCAACTAGAATACAAATAACTCAATAGTCTTTTTAACCAGTTTAACATCCTAAGGGAAAAAACACATAACACTGAGTTTTAGCTGATTGTTAACCTAGAGGGCTTCTAGATCAGGATAAATTAATCGTTATCCTGTTACATACAGAAAATGAGTAAGATAACTTCAATTATATTAAATTATGGAGACATTTTGGATCTGGTCAGGATTGCTGGAGGCTGTGATGATAAAAGGGTAACAGCTTGAAGGTGATATCAATGAATGAAGGTTTTCTCTGAGGAACATTAAAGCACCAATGACGTCCCACATTGGAATTCCTGTTGTGTAAAGAACATCTTGAACGGGACATAAGGTGAGATCCTTACAATGAGAGACGTTCCACACACACAGGGGGGTGTGGAGACCCCTGGGCACAGCACCCAGGACAAGCTGCTGTGGTCTGGAGCTGTTGTAACCTTGACACCGCTGGTGGAACCAGAGAGACGACGAGGTGGTCCCACAGGTCACCTGACACCTAACACCGACTGTAAAGGGTTCTGGGTTTTCAGGGTTGTCCTCACCACTCTCCTCACGTTCTTCCAGTCGGAGGCACTGCAGCCTCCACACCACACAGAGAGACAGCTGGTCAGAATACTCTCTATGGTGCTTCTGTAGAAGGTCGTGAGGATGGGCGGGGGCAGGTGGGCTCTCCTCATCCTCCGCAGAAAGTACAGTCGCTTTTGTGCCCTCTTCACCAGTGACGTGGTGTTCACAGTCCAGGTGAGGTTGTCCGTGATGTGCACCCCCAGGAACTTGGTGCTGCTGACCACCTCCACAGCTGAGCTGTTGATGAGCAGTGGAGCATGGTGAGGCCGGTTTTTCCTGAAGTCGACGATGATCTCCTTTGTCTTCTCCACGTTCAGGATCAGGCTGTTGTCTCTGCACCAGCCCACCAGCTGCTCCACCTCCTCTCTGTAGTCCTGGTCGTTGTCGTCTCTGATCAGGCCCACCACCGTTGTGTCGTCTGCAAACTTCACGATGTGATTGGTGGTGGACCTGGGGACGCAGTCGTGTGTCATCAGGGTGAACAGCAGGGGGCTCAGGACGCAGCCCTGAGGGGAGCCCGTGCTGAGGGTGATGACATCAGAGGTGTTCTGTCCGACCCGGACTGACTGAGGTCTGTTGGTGAGGAAGTCTAGCAGCCAGTTTCGTAGGGGTGTGTTGAAGCCCAGATGCTCCAGTTTTCCCACCAGATGTTGTGGGATGATGGTGTTGAACGCTGAACTGAAGTCCAGGAACAGCATCCGCACGTGCGTGTTCTTCTCCTCCAGGTGTGCCAGGCTCAGATGAAGAGCGGAGGAGATGGCGTCCTCAGTGGAGCGGTTCCGTCGGTAGGCAAACTGGAACGGGTCGAGTGTAGATGGGAGACTGGAGACGATGTGTTCCTTTACCAGCCTTTCAAAGCACTTCATCATGATGGGAGTCAGTGCAACAGGCCGGTAGTCGTTGAAACAGGTGACTTGAGGTTTCTTTGGCACCGGAATGATGGAGGCAGACTTGAAGCATGCTGGCACTATGGCTTGGTCCAGCGAGGTGTTGAAAATGTCTGTGAGGACACCAGCCAGCTGACCTGCACACTCCTTGAGCACCCGCCCAGGTATGTTGTTGGGGCCTGGGGCCTTCCGCGGGTTGACTCTCCTCAGAGTCTTCCACACGTCGGCGGTGTCAAGGCAGAGGACCTCCTCTTCCTGATGGGGAACAGCCTTCACTGCTGGAGTGCTGTTTAGTGCCTCAAACCTCCCAAAGAAGTTATTTAGTCCATTGAGGAAGTCAGCATCAACTTCACCCACCGGGGGGGGAGGGCGTGTTGTATTCAGTGATCGCCCGGATGCCTTTCCACATGCTCCTGGTGTTGCTGGCGTCATGGAAAAGCTCCTGGATTTTCTGACTGTGGTTCCGCTTTGCTAGCCTGATGGCACGGTTCAGGTTGGCTCTCGCTGTCCTCAGTGCCTCCTTGTCACCAGACTTGAAGGCTGAGTTCCGTGCTTTTAGCGCTTGACGGACCTCCACAGTAATCCAGGGTCGTTGGTTAGCTCGGGTGATGATGGTCTTGGTGGTGCTGACGTCCTCAATGCATTTGTTGATGTAGGCTGACACAGTCATGGCGTACTCATCAATGTTGATCTTGTCCTCATAAGTTGCAGCAGCTTTGAACATGTTCCAGTCAGAGCACTCAAAACAGTCCTGGAGCGCCTCCATTGCTCCCTCAGTCCACACCCTCACCTGCCTCGCTGTTGGTTTTGCTCTGATCAGCAGGGGCCTGTATGCTGGGAATAGCATCACGGAAAGGTGATCTGAAGAGCCCAGGTGGGGGCGGGGGGCTGCTCTGAATGCTCCTTTTATAGGGGTGACAATGGGTCTCCCTGTTTAGTCCCGCGTTCAATTAAGAATTGATCTGATCTTGATCCATTTGTCGTTACAGTTGCTTTTGAGTCTGTGTATATCATTTTTATTATTTCTAGAAAAGAGTGTTGAAACCCAAATTTTCCAAGTGTATAGTAAAGATAGTTCCAGCTGACCCTGTCAAACGCTTTTTCCGCGTCAAGTGACAGGGCCGCTACAGGAAAATTTAAATGTTGGGCCTTCCAAATCAGGTGTAGTAAACGTCTTAGACTATCAGAGGAGGTTCTGCCCTTGACGAAGCCTGTTTGGTCCGGATGTATAATTGATGTTATGACTTTATTAATCCGCAATGATAATATTTTTGTGAATAATTTTGCATCACAGCACAATAAGCTTATTGGCCTGTAGCTTGGACATTCCAGAGGGTCTTTTCCTTTTTTCGGAATGACAGTGATTAATGATTCCTTCATGGATGTGGGGAGCCGATGTGAATTGATAGCTGAATTAAAGGTTTTTAATATTTCTGTGCCCAGTTCAGATGTAAATGTTTTATAAAACTCGTTAGGAAAACCGTCCAGGCCCGGGGTTTTCCCATTGGGTGAGGTTTTAATGCATTTAACGAGTTCTTCCATAGCAATAGGCCTTTCTAGTTGTGTGGCACTCTCTTTGGACAGTTTCTGAAGACTTAACCTTCCAAAAAACTCTTCTGCTGTATTTGAATCAAATTGTCCTTCTTGAGAATAAAGGTGCTTATAGAAATCTTTGAATACTTTGTTGATTTCTTTCTGACTAGTAACTACACTCCCAGCCCCGTTCTTTATCGCACTAATTTGACGCGCTGCTTGTTTGGCCTTTAATTGGCTGGCTAATAATTTATCCGCTTTATCGCCTGATTCATACCATCTCTGTTTGATCCTGAAAAGAGAGTACTCTACTTTTTTAGAAAATATTGTATTTAGCTCATATTTAGCTCTGACTAATTTATCCAGGGTTGAAGGATTAAGATTTTCCGAATATTCCCTCTCCAATTTCTTTATCTCATTTTCATATCGGTTTATATTTTGGGAGTCTTGTTTTTTGATCTGGGAGGAGTGTTGTATCAGTATTCCCCTAATATATGCTTTGAACCCATCCCAAATTGAGTTTTGGTCTGCAGTATTGTTGTTGTTTATAAAGTATTCAGTAATTAGTTCTCTGAGTTTTTTGCATAGGTCAGCATCATTTAGTAAACTGGTGTTCAACCTCCATCCCCTAGTCCTTTCATAATGAGAACCCAATTGTAGGACTAGGTCTATGGGGGCATGATCGGTTATTGCTATTGAACCAATATTACAATTCCCAACATTTTCAATGAGAGAGTGTGAGATCAGGAAATAGTCTATCCGGCTATAAACAGAGTGCCTACTTGAGAAGAAGGTATAGTCTCGCGCTGAAGGATTTAAGAGTCTCCATACATCTGATAAACCAGCATGTTTGCACAGAGTTTTAATCGCTTCCTGGGTTTTGCTGGTTCTAGGAATTGATTTCCCGGATTTATCCAAAACAGGGTCTAAGACTTGATTGAAATCTCCTGCTACGATAGTAGGGAAGTCCCCAAAATCCGTAAAAATTGTCTTTAGCTGTAAGAAAAAATCTGGATCCTCTATATTAGGGGCATATATATTGGCTATAATAATGTTTTGTCCTGAAATATTGACTAGAAGAACTATTATTCGACCCTCTTTGTCTTTATATTCTTTCTCTACCTGAATTGAGAGATGTTTAGAAAATAGAATGGACACTCCTCGTTTTTTCTGTTGGAAAGTATTATGGTAAGCTTGTCCCACCCACCTATCTTTAATTCTGTTAACATCTTTCTCTAACAAGTGTGTTTCTTGTAGCATCATCACATCTACTTTTTTCTGCTTTAGATATTTAAGTACTTTGCATCGTTTGGTGTAAGAGCCCAAACCATTAACGTTCCATGAGGATATTTTAACTATGGTCCCCATATTTTATGTTCGTTTATCAATAATAGTAACAAGACCATCATTGTGTCTCGTGCTGTGTCAGTTGTGTTTATACATATAACAAAAGAAAACACAGAAAAAGGCTGGCTGAGATGTAGGACCCCAAAAACAAAACCAGAAATTAGACGCAAACAAACGCGTCTTTTGTAAAATAACCACGCCTTATTCCTTATGACGAGCATGGAGGCCTTCAGAGTGAGCTGCCTCGGCCAATAACATAGAATAATAATAGGCATCAAGAACTTCCGCCAGAACTTTGTTAGTACAAATGACTCAGATAAGAAGAAAAAGGGGAAAAATACCAAATAAGATGGGTTATTTAGACTGTATGTTAAACCAATATGTGGGACATAAACACATAGCTATTTAGATTGCCACACATTCATATTTATCGATCCAAAACACCATATATGTGACTTAAATTGCTTACATAGCAATCAATTTTCCCCATCAGCAAAAATTCACCGAAATAGCATAAATCTGACCAGATTAACGAAGTCCAGTTTCAACATGTATAATATGATAAACATCTTAGTCTTAATAAGTTGGAGGTTATGATTAGTGTTCTCAGAAAGGAAATATTACCACTGATCATCGCAGCCTGTTCGTTCATTCACCTTCCTCTGTGGGTTGGTATTTGTCTATCATCTTCTTTGCTGCAGTGGCGTCTTCAAAGCGGAGGCGTTCTTTACCGAGGGAGACCCAAAACACTGCTGGGTACTGCGTGGTGTATTTCAGTCCCTTGGCTCTGCACATACGTCTGACCTCAAAGAATTTGTTCCTTTTTTCTTGTACTTCTCTCGTGAAGTCTGGAAAAAACTCTATCTTGTTTCCCCTCCAGTGAAAAGTTCCAACCTCTCGAGCTCTGAGTCGTATTTTCTCCTTGTCTGTGAAGCGAAGGAATCTCACCAGGATGTGTCGGGGTCCGGTTGGCGTGTTTCGACTGTTTTCTTTTAGAGTAGCAGGTACTCTGTGAGCCCTTTCAATGACGATTTGATCCGTTCCCTGATCCTGTGGGAGTAGGGTTCGTAGTATGTCCATGACACACTCCGGTACGTTATCCCCCTTCTCCGAGAGCTCCGGGACACCCTTAATCCTTAGATTGTTTCTCTTGCTGTAGTTTTCTTGATATTGGATCCGATCTTCCAGCTGTGCAACTTTGGATTTGAGCTGAGCTGTGCTCGCAATGAGCACCGCATTCTTGTCCTCAAGTTGCGACACTCTGTTTTCCGCTTCCCCCATCCTGCCGCTGAGGCCGGCCAAATCTGATTTCAACGAGTCCAGACAGTCTCTAATTGTGATCACGTCTGTTCCGACCTGCTGTATTTTGTCTTGGAGGTCCCGGTTCATGACGCGAATCTCGTTTAAAATCATTGAATCTGTCCCTGCATCAGCGAGCGTCTCCATGCTAGTGTTAGCATTAGCCTCGTTAGCTCGTGGGTTCGACCGGATCATTTGGTCGATTTTAGGGCCCGGTGTGCTCTTTATCCTTGGATTTTTCCCTCTGTTCATTTGTATTGCTTACCCTGTACCTCGCTCACACGGGTTAAGTCTTCTGACGGAAAGTAGCAACGTAAAACTGGCCGATATCAGCTCTAGCTCCTCAGCATGCGTTCTCTCCTCGCCGCATCGTCACCGGAAGTGGATTTTTTTTTTTAATGACTTGGACTTGACTCGGACTTGAACACTGGAGACTCGAACCTGGACTCGAGGCATAGTGACTTGACTACAACACTGGTTACTGAACAGGTTTAGCTTACCTAGTCTAATGTAAGATTAAAATAATGTGCGCATAGGGACCTAAAACAGGCCTTACTTAATTAGATGAACCCTGAATTGTAGATGAAAGCTAAACCTTTGATCTTGTGTGTTAAAGCTCTATGAAGCATTCATGTTGATCTGTACTAAAAGTTCCAGCACTGCCTGGTTCCAACACAGGAACCCTTTGGGTCCCACTTTACGAGTTTACAGAAATGGGTCCTCTGTGTTTTGTTCACATTTTCAAGTGATGGGTCATCTTGTTTTGTTTTGATGCTGACGACGCCATCATCAAAAAAAAAAAAAAAAGAGAGAGAGGAATGTTATAAGAATTATTATTCTGAAGTCACTATGGCCTCACACCACTCGGACAGAGGAGGCCTGGAGACCTGATGTCTGTGTATAAGTTCCACTGTTGCTGATTGCAAGGCTGAATTTTGCGTGGATACTGTGCTGAATGATTATTGTCTATGATAGACTGTCTTTGTTATGTCTCAAGCCAAGGCCACGGTGCAGTATTAGGGGAAAGCCGCAAAGCGAGACAGGCAGAGACAGGGCAGACGCAGACTGCAGCGGGACCGTGGGTTGTGATTACTTTCCATCTATGTGATCTCTGCTCTGTTTCTCAATAAAAGTGCTGGAACTTCATCACCGCCGTCTCCTCATTTAGTAAAGATGGGAACTCAGTTACTATTGTTTAGAATTCCATCTACAACTCCCGTAACAGCCTACCGAGGCTTTCAACTACCGCCCACCTGTACCAGGCCGGTGACAGGGCAGCGTGAAGCGCAGACGCCACGCTGGAGAGGAAGCAGGATTTTTATTTTGTTTTTTATTTTTAAATTAAATGATCAACATGCAGCTGTATGAAGATCGTGGTTGCAACAATTCAATTCAATTCAATTCAATTTTATTTATATAGCGCCAATTCATGAAACATGTCATCTCAAGGCTCTTTACAAAGTTAAGTTCAATCAGATTATACAGATTGGTCAAAAATATTCCTATATAAGGAAACCAGTTGATTGCATCAAAGTCCCGACAAGCAGCATTCACTCCTGGAGAAGCGTAGAGCTACAGGGAGAGTCGTCTGCATTGTACATGGCTTTGCAGCAATCCCTCATACTGAGCAAGCATGAAGCGACAGTGGAAAGAAAAAACACCCGTTAGCGGGAAGGAAAAACCTCTAGCAGAACCGGGCTCAGTGAGAGTTGGACTCCGCCAAGGCTGCCCTTTGTCACCGATTCTGTTCATAACTTTTATGGACAGAATTTCTAGGCGCAGCCAAGGTGTTGAGGGGATCCGCTTTGGTGACCTTAGGATTGCGTCTCTGCTATTCGCGGATGACGTGGTCCTATTGGCTTCATCAGGGCGTGATCTACAGCTCTCACTGGAGCGGTTCGCAGCCGAGTGCGAAGCGGCCAGGATGAAAATCAGTGCCTCCAAATCCGAGACCATGGTCTTGAACCGGAAAAGGGTAGAGTGCCTTCTCCGGGTTGGGGAGGATGTCCTGCCCCTAGTGGAGGAGTTCAAGTATCTTGGGGTCTTGTTCACGAATGAGGGGAAGATGGAGCGGGAGATGGACAGGCGGATTGGTGCAGCGTCTGCTGTGAAGCGGGCGCTGTACCGATCCGTTGTGGTGAAGAGAGAGCTGAGCCAAAAGGCGAAGCTCTCGATTTACTGGTCGATCTACGTTCCTACCCTCATCTATGGTCACGAGCTTTGGGTCGTGACCGAAAGAACGAGATCCCGGATACAAGCGGCTGAAATGAGTTTTCTCCGTAGTGTGTCTGGGCTCTCCCTTAGAGATAGGGTGAGGAGCTCAGTCATCCGGGGAGGACTCAGAGTAGAGCCGCTGCTCCTCCACGTCGAGAGGAGCCAGTTGAGGTGGCTCGGGCATCTGGTCAGGATGCCTCCTGGACGCCTCCCTGGAGAGGTGTTCCAGGCACGTCCCACCGGGAGGAGGCCCAGGGGAAGACCCAGGACACGCTGGAGGGACTATGTCTCCCGGCTGGCCTGGGAACGCCTTGGGGTTCCTCCTGAGGAGCTGGCCCAAGTGGCTGGGGAGAGGGACGTCTGGGCCTCCCTACTGAAGCTGCTACCCCCGCGACCCGACCCCGGATAAGCGGAAGACAACGGACGGACGGACGGAGAACCGGGCTCAGTATGAACGGTCATCTGCCTCGACCGACTGGGGGTTACAGAAGACAGAGCAGAGACACAACAAGAGAGACAAGAAGCACAGAAGCACACATTGATCCAGTAATCTGTTCTACATTAGATGGTAATAGTCGGTGATCTGTCCTCCCTGATGATGTCACAGTCAACAGAACGTCAGACCAGGTGTACCTACTATGAAGAAAAAAGAGAGAGAACAAAAAGTTAAAACCTGAAATGACAACAGTCATTTCAATGTAATGCAATGCAAATCTGGAGAACAGTAGAAATCAGTAGAGTGAGAAAAATAGGCCCTGATGTCCTCCAGCAGCCTAAGCCTACAGCAGCAAAACTACAAAGGTAGCCCAGAGTAACATGAGCCACTCTAGTTATATGCTTTGTCAAAAAGGAAGGTTTTAAGATTAGTCTTAAAAGTAGACGGGGTGTCTGCCTCACGGACCAAAACTGGGAGTTGGTTCCACAGGAGAGGAGCCTGATAGCTAAAGGATCTGCCTCCCATTCTACTTTTAGAGACTCTATGAACCACCAGCAGACCTGCAGTCTGAGAGCGAAGTGCTCTGTTAGGAACATACGGGGTAATCAGAGCTCTGATATATGATGGAGCTTGATTATTAAGGGCTTTATACGTTAGAAGAAGAATTATAAATTCTATTCTTGATTTAACAGGAAGCCAATGAAGGGAAGCTAAAATTGGAGAAATATGATCCCTCTTGTTGATTTTCATCAGAACTCTTGCTGCAGCATTTTGGATCAGCTGAAGGCTTTGAATTGCATTTTGTGGACTTCCTGATAGTAAAGAATTACAATAGTCCAGCCTTGAAGTAACAAATGCATGGACTAGTTTTTCAGCATCACCCCTGGACAGAATGTTTCTAATTTTGGCGATATTCCGGAGGTGAAAAAAGGAAACTCTGGAAACCTGTTTAATATGGGATTTAAATGACATGTCTTGGTCAAAAATAACACCAAGGTTTTTTACTTTATTACCTGAGGCCAAGTTAATGCCACCCAGATTAAGTGATTGGTTAAGAAGTTTATTTTTTGAGGACTCTGGCCCAAAGATTACAACTTCGGTCTTGTCAGAATTTAGATGCAGGAAATTTAAAGTCATCCAGCTTTTGATGTCATCAAGACATGACTGCAGTCGAAGTAATTGATTGGATTCATCAGGATTTATGGATAAATATAGCTGAGTGTCATCAGCATAACAGTGGAAATTAATCCCATGCTGTCTGACAATTTTGCCGATCGGAAGCATATATATAGTAAAGAGAATTGGTCCAAGGACTGAACCCTGTGGTACTCCACAGGTGACCATAGAGTTTGAGGAAGATTTATTATTAACATGAACAAACTGGAATCTGTCCGACAGATAAGATTTAAACCAGCCTAATGCTTTCCCCTTAATCCCTACAGTATGTTCAAGTCTTTGTAGGAGAATATTGTGATCAACTGTATCAAATGCAGCACTAAGATCTAACAGGACAAGTACAGACACAAGTCCATTATCTGAGGCCATGAGAATATCATTAGTGACCTTCACCAGAGCTGTTTCAGTGCTATGATGAGCTCTGAAGCCTGACTGAAACTCCTCAAGTAGGTCATTGCTTTGTAAATGTTCACATAGTTGATTAGCAACTACTTTCTCGAGAATTTTAGATAGGAAAAGAAGATTAGATATAGGTCTGTAGTTTACTAGCTCATCTTGATCAAGAGAAGGTTTCTTAAGTAAAGGTTTAATAACAGCTACTTTAAAAACCTGTGGTACATATCCATTTACTAAGGATAGATTAATCATGTCTAAAATAGGACCACTGATCAAAGGGAATACCTCCTTAAACAACTTGGTTGGGATTGGGTCTAACATACAGGTAGAAGGTTTAGATGAAGCTAAGATTTTAGATAGCTCAGAAAGCTCTACTGCTTCTAAACAGTTCAGACACTGCGCAGGTTCTAAAGATTCCTCCAATGCTGCCTTACTTACTGGGGATGAGGTAACAAGTGACTCTATAATCCATTATTTTTTAAGGGAAATAAGGAGACATCTAAGAGAAAGAAGATGACATTTTGACAACAACTGAACATATTGTAAAAAAAAAAAAACGAATTTTGCAATCACTGAATTTGTCTTATAAGTTCAATATTACTAAGATGTTAAATACCAGTAATGTTAGGATTTTGGTTGTGTATTGTGTGATAATTTGGTCTTTATTCTGTGATTTGATTGGAGTGTAGTACTCTCACAGGTTATATTCATTTCTAAAAGGACGTCCCTGTTAATCTGGTTTAAGACTCCTATAGTCATTTTCAGTCATTATATGGTGGATCATACATTCAGAAGGAAATTTTTCAGTTTGGGAAATAAGAACCCCTCTTCAGGTATCAGGTGTGGACAGGTAACAGTTTCTTGGTAGTTGCACATATATAATGGGATAACACCTCACTGATGAAGGTGCTTTCTTTTATTTGGTTCAAGTATATTTTAGGATGCAAATAGCTAAGTAACTTTTCAGTTTATAGGTTGGGATATCTTACTCTTAAGGGAAAAATTAAACTTAATTTGGTGTAAAACATTATGTATAGTATTTCATTTGGGTCGTAGGTTTCTGTTCTGTTATGGTTTTTTTAATCACCAAAAGAGGGGAGCGTGAATTAGAAAATTACATTTCATCATTTGCGCTTTGTTTGAGGGATTCAAGAAATTAAAGTAGTTCTAGCTCAGTTATTGATTTGATCTTTTGAGATCAAAACAGAGGAAATTGTTGTGGAAAATACCATTAATTGTTATATTAATCAGACATTCGTATGGAGAATAATAAAAGGAACTCCTTGCATCTAAATTATGTCTAAAAAAAACATGCACCTTACAGAATGTTTTGAGAGCTGGTTTATGGCTTTGAGGCCATTTGGCTTGACCCCTGATAGGACGGTTTGAGTAATAAATTAGCCGTACTGCATGGAAACCTTGAGAGAAGATCACGCCTGGAGCCACAGTGTCTGTGCCCACAAACCCCCAACCTAATTGGGAGGGGTTAGTTAGTGTGATAAAAGGATGTCTTTGCGAACCTTAGATTAGACAAAAACTGCAATGCCTGGGAGAAGGACGTGGGTAACAAACTAGCTTTTAAGTTTCTGTCTCCTTTGGAATTCCAAATGAATTAAATATAAAATTAAATTCAAGAATAGAATTTAAAATTCTTCTTCTAACATATAAAGCCCTTAATAATCAAGCTCCATCATATATCAGAGCTCTGATTACTCCGTATGTTCCTAACAGAGCACTTCGCTCTCAGACTGCAGGTCTGCTGGTGGTTCATAGAGTCTCTAAAAGTAGAATGGGAGGCAGATCCTTTAGCTATCAGGCTCCTCTCCTGTGGAACCAACTCCCAGTTTTGGTCCGTGAGGCAGACACCCCGTCTACTTTTAAGACTAATCTTAAAACTTTCCTTTTTGACAAAGCTTCTAGTTAGAGTGGCTCATGTTACCCTGAGCTACCTCTATAGTTATGCTGCTATAGGCTTAGGCTGCTGGAGGACATCAGGGTCTATTTCTCTCACTCTGCTGAGTTCTCCTACTGTTCTCCAATCTGCATTATTTGTTATTTCAGCTTTTAACTTTTTGTTCTCTGTCATTGTTCGCTTCATAGAAGGTACACCTGGTCTGGCGTTCTGTTAGCTGTGACATCATCAGGGGAGGCAGATCATCCTCTATTACCATCTAACATAGAAAGTACTCCTGGGTCAATGTGAGCTTCTGAGCTTTCTGTGTCTCTGCTCTGTCTTCTCTAAGCCCCAGTGGGTCGAGGCAGATGAGCGTTCACACTGAGCCTGGTTCTGGTTCTGCTGGAGGTTCTCCTTCCTGTTAAAGGGGAGTTTTCCTCTCCACTGTCGCTTCATGCTTGCTCAGTATGAGGGATTGTTGCAAAGCCATCAACAATGCAGACGACTGTCCACTGTGGCTCTACGCTCTTTCAGGAGGAGTGAATGCTGCTTGGAGAGACTTGATGCAATCAACTGGTTCCCTTATGTAGGAAGTTTTTGACTAATCTGTATAATATGATTGATTTTGACTTTGTAAAATGACATGTCATCTATATAAATAAAATTGAATTGAATTGATTTGAATTGAATAGAACAGAACACCTGAACATCACTCCTAGCCTAAGCTCGTTTGGGTTCTAGATGAAGGGGTTCTAGATGAAGGCGTTCTGGTGCAACCAGGTTTTAGAGATAAAGGTCTGATCACCTCTTCCAGTGCTGGAAACTCAGGCGGTGCTCCATGGAGGAAGAACCTGCTCAGCTTGCTCCCACGTGGCTCATACTCCTCCATCCCCACATGCAGTCTGTGCAGGATCTCCTTCTTGTTCTCGCTCAGTTGTCCCATCAGGACCACGGCGGCCTCCAAGGCTTCCTGAGGATCCTGGAAGTTCTTCAGCCAGCAGAGCAGCCCCTCCAGCTGTGGGCGGTTTGTCTCCCTCCCTTTCGGGACAAACTGATCCCATTTGATCCCTCTCTGCTTCACGTAGTCGTTACCCGCCAAGGCGGCGAAGGCCGGCAGGAGCTGGTGCTGGAGTCCGAAGAAGGCGCAGAAGCTGGAGTTGTAGAATCTCCTGCAGGAGATGTAGCTCCTGGAGCCGCTGCGTTTCACCTCCTTCCACTGGAAGTGAGACGTGGGCAGAAATCCAGCAGGCAGGTGGAAGACGTAGAAGTCGCTGTCGTTGGAGAGAACCGGGCACTGCCACTCTGAGGCCAGGGCCGCTATCTCCTGGTCAGCTTCTTCAAAACATTGGGCCACCGGAACCTCTAGCCGGGCCAGCGTCTGTCTGAAGACAAAATCAGCCATCCGAGGGAGGAATTTCTTTTGCTGACCGTTCATACTAGCTCTGTTTTTTTTGTTGATCCGATCCTGACCTCTCTTCACTGCTGTTTCTGCTTTTTTATCGGTTACATCAGAACCTCCATCCAGAACCACGTATGGGGCGATCTCACAGGTTCTGAGAGCCGTGATGAAACTCTCAATCAAGCTCTCATAGGCGGCATACTCCCCACCATGGTTCTCATCCAGACCTGAAACAACCACAGAACAGAGATCAGACTGCTGACCAGAACCAGAACCCTGCGTCCTGTAGCTGACCAGAACCCTGTTGTCTCAATGCTGATAGGAGCAAAAACTCTAATGCCTTAGTGGACTCCTATAGCTTACAGTGGCCGGTACCAAACGGGTTAGAACCACACCAAAACTGTAAAGGAGCGTTCACACCAAACGTGAACGTGGCGGCCCGAGCCACAGATTTACGTTATTCCTGTTTACAGGTGAAACAGGAGCGATGCAACACGCTTCTAGCAGCACAAAATCTGTGATTTTGGTGATTAAAGCAAAGCCAGAGCAACACAACATCTCTGATGGATGCAAAGCGGCTGATGCTGGAGTTGTAAAAGCTGAACTTTGTGATGTGGGCTGAGACGGAGATGAAGCTGTTTTCATTCAACATGGTGTAAAAGCTGAGAGTGGCGGTCTGCGGTACGACTCGACCGGTGATTACTACCGAGACGAGTCCAGAACGTACCAAGCCTGGAGAAGACAGTGAGGAGGCTGGAGTGGCTTGTTGTCTGCTGTACAATTGCTGTGAGCGCACAAAAGTGGCAACTTGTCCGCCAAAATCACATTGAGTGTGAACACACCATAAGAGAAACTTTAGCTTCAAACACTTTCAACCTTTAAATGTGCAGAGTTGGTTCCACAGGAGAGGAGCCTGATAACTACAGGATCAATTCAATTACATTTTATTTATATAGCACCAATTCATGAAACATGTCATCTCGAGGAACTTTACAAAGTCAAAATCAATCATATTATACAGATTGGTCAAAAATTTCCTATATAAGGAAACCAGTTGATTGCATCAAAGTCCCGACAAGCAGCATTCACTCCTGGAGAACCGTAGAGCCACAGGGAGAGTCGTCTGCATTGTTGATGGCTTTGCAGCAATCCCTCATACTGAGCAAGCATGGAGCGACAATGGGAAGAAAAACTCCCCTTTAACAGGGAGGAGAACCTCCAGCAGAACCAGAACCAGGCTCAGTATGAACGGTCATCTGCCTCGACCGACTGGGGGTTACAGAAGACAGAGCAGAGACACAACAAGAGAGACAAACAAGCACAGAATTCAATTCAATTCAATTTTATTTATATAGCGCCAATTCATGAAACATGTCATCTCAAGGCACTTTACAAAGTTAAGTTCAATCATATTATACAGATTGGTCAAAAATTTTCCTATATAAGGAAACCAGTTGATTGCATCAAAGTCCCGACAAGCAGCATTCACTCCTGGAGAAGCGTAGAGCCACAGGGAGAGTCGTCTGCATTGTCCATGGCTTTGCTGCAATCCCTCATACTGAGCAAGCATGAAGCGACAGTGGAAAGAAAAAACACCCGTTAGCGGGAAGGAAAAACCTCTAGCAGAACCAGGCTCAGTATGAACGGTCATCCGCCTCGACCGACTGGGGGTTACAGAAGACAGAGCAGAGACACAACAAGAGAGACAAGAAGCACAGAAGCACACATTGATCCAGTAATCTGTTCTACATTAGATGGTAATAGTCGGTGATCTGTCTTCTCTGGATGATGTCACAGTTAACAGAACGTCAGACCAGGTGTACCTACTATGAAGAAAAAAGAGAGAGCAAAAAGTTAAAAGCGGAAATGATGACAAGCAATGCATAATTGAAGAACAGTAGAACTCGATAGAGTGAGAAAAATAGACCCTGATGTCCTCCAGCAGCCTAAGCCTATAGCAGCATAACTATAGAGGTAGCTCAGGGTAACATGAGCCACTCTAGTTATAAGCTTTGTCAAAAAGGAAAGTTTTAAGATTAGTCTTAAAAGTAGACGGGGTGTCTACCTCACGGACCAAAACGGGAAGTTGGTTCCACAGGAGAGGAGCCTGATAGCTAAAGGATCTGCCTCCCATTCTACTTTTAGAGACTCTAGGAACCACCAGCAGACCTGCAGTCTGAGAGCGAAGTGCTCTGTTAGGAACATACGGGGTAATCAGAGCTCTGATATATGATGGAGCTTGATTATTAAGCGCTTTATACGTTAGAAGAAGAATTTTAAATTCTATTCTTGATTTAACAGGAAGCCAAAGAAGGGAAGCTAAAATTGGAGAAATATGATCCCTCTTGTTGATTTTCATCAGAACTATTGCTGCAGCATTTTGGATCTGCTGAAGACTTTGAACTGCATTTTGTGGACTTCCTGATAGTAAAGATTTACAATAGTCCATCCTTGAAGTAACAAATGCATGGACTAGTTTTTCAGCATCACTCCTGGACAGAATGTTTCTAATATTGGCGATATTCCTGAGGTGAAAAAAGGAAACTCTGGAAACCTGTTTAATATGGGATTTAAATGACATGTCTTGGTCAAAAATAACACCAAGATTTTTTACTTTATTACCAGAGGCCAAGTTAATGCCATCCAGATTAAGTGATTGATTAAGAACTTTATTTTTTGAGGACTCTGGTCCAAAGATTACAACTTCTGTCTTGTCAGAATTTAGATGCAGGAAATTTAAAGTCATCCAGCTTTTGATGTCATCAAGACATGACTGCAGTCGAAGTAATTGATTGGATTCATCAGGATTTATGGATAAATATAGCTGAGTGTCATCAGCATAACAGTGGAAATTAATCCCATGCTGTCTGATAATTTTGCCAATCGGAAGCATATATATAGTAAAGAGAATTGGTCCAAGGACTGAACCCTGTGGTACTCCACAGGGGACCCTAGAGTTTGAAGAAGATTTATTATTAACATGAACAAACTGGAATCTGTCCGACAGATAAGATTTAAACCAGCCTAATGCTTTCCCCTTAATCCCTACAGTATACTCAAATCTTTGTAGGAGAATATTGTGATCAACTGTGTCAAATGCAGCACTGAGATCTAACAGGACAAGTACAGACACAAGTCCATTATCTGAGGCCATGAGAATATCATTAGTGACCTTCACCAGAGCTGTTTCAGTGCTATGATGAGCTCTGAAGCCTGACTGAAAGTCCTCAAATAGGTCATTGCTTTGTAAATGTTCACATAGTTGATTAGCAACTACTTTCTCAAGAATTTTAGATAAGAAAAGAAGATTAGATATAGGTCTGTAATTTAGTAACTCATCTTGATCAAGAGATGGTTTCTTAAGTAAAGGTTTAATAACAGCTACTTTAAAATCCTGTGGTACATATCCATTTACTAAGGATAGATTAATCATGTCTAAAATAGGACCTCTGATCAATGGGAATATCTCCTTAAACAACTTGGTTGGGATTGGGTCTAACATACAGGTAGAAGGTTTAGATGAAGCTAAAATTTTAGATAGCTCAGAAAGCTCTACTGCTTCTAAACAGTTCAAACACTGTGCAGGTTCTAAAGATTCCTCCAACGCTGCCTCACTTACTGAGGACGAGGTAATCATGTTTGGGAGGATGCCAATTATTTTATTTTTAATGGAATCAATTTTATTTATGAAGAATCCCATAAAATCATTACTGCTAAGAGCTAAGGGAATGGATGGATCAACGGAGCTATGACTCTGTGTAAATTTGGCAACTGTACTGAAGAGAAATCTAGGATTATTTTTATTCTCTTCAATTAATGATGAAAAATATGCTGCTCTAACTCTGTGAAGGGTCTTGTTATACAATAGACTGTCCCTCCAGATTAAGTAGGATTCCTATTGGTGTGCAGAGCGCCATTTTCTCTCCAATTTCCTAACATTGTGCTTCAAGGAACGCAGCTCTGAATTAAACCAGGGAGCCAACTTCCTGTGAATAATCACCTTCTTTTTCAAGGGAGCTACATTATCTAATGCAGAACGCAATGACGAAGTCACACCGTTAACAAAGACATCTATTTGTGAATGGGAAGAAACAGCATTGCTGCCATCTACAGGGTATTTCTGCAATACTGAAGATATTAAAAGGGGGACAGACTCTTTAAGTTTGATGCAGCATTGTCCGATAAAGATCTACTATAATGGAACGCTCTTTTGGGGGTGGAGAACTCAGTTAGATTAAACTCAAAGGTTATTAAAAAATGATCAGATAGGACAGGGTTTAGCTATTCCTCTGCCTCACTAAAGGAGGCAGAGGAATAGCTAAACATCTGACACAGAGAGCAGGAGATAAGGGGAGACTTAGAGACGGAGAAGCTGAAGTAATAGTAGGAGAGGAAGCCATTGTGGAGCTAAAGCTAGGCTAAAGCTAGGCTAGCGCCCTTTTACCACGCCAAGAAAGCAAACCGTATGAAACACGAGGAGTTCCCAAGCGCGATGTGCAGCAACAGAGAATGTTTTAAAAGTGCTTATGTGTTAGAAACAGATGTTACAGCAAAGAGATTAAAGATAAAAGCGAGAGAATCTAGAGCAACAGACCGTTGCTCACACCGTGAAAAACAGGAAGTGACACAATACGCCTTACCGCAAACAGGAAGTGACGTCAGAATCACTTCCTGTGATGGAAATGATAAGATCTTGAGAGATATAAGGTATTAACTATTGTTTAATGCTCTTCACCATGCAGGTGCAAAGGATATCGCCAATCTTACAGGTAAGATTCATTCATAATCACGTCATAGCTATTCTTCTGGTATGCCAGTCTTGCAATGCACCTGTTTTTTTATTTTTTTATTTTCAGATGCTATTGAATGGACTTGAAGCTGTTCTCCAGGAGGGGGTACTAGCACAGGGAGACAAAGCTTACCTCACCCTGGCATGCCAAGACACACCTTGGCATCGACCTGCAAGTGCTTTGAAGCCATTGTGTCTGTCCCAGTTTCCGGGAAGAAGACTCACTTTGCTTGGCTGGATGGTAAGAACCTTTGACCTTAAAACATGCAAATTTAGATTTGAGCTACATGAAATCTATTTTTTATTAACAGGTGAGATCCACTGGGGTAAATTTTCAGAGTCATTCAAGGCAGAACATCGGATTCCTTTTGCGGTTGAAACGTGTTCTTCCTGCAACCGGCAATATAAAGACTGTGTGGGCTTCACCGGAAATGGAAGATGAGGAGAGTACCCTCGTTGCTTCTCTGATGGCATACCTGGACACTGCCCTGAATGTTAATACTGAATGCAAGGAGAATATTAGTTGTTTTCCAGTCTTTTACACATTCCAGTTGTCACATATTGTTGTTGTTTTTTTTTGTGACATGCCATTTTAAATAATTTCTGCTGAAGCACATTTGCCTTGTGCAGTCATTCTTTTTCATAATGTGTTATTTTAATATTATGTATTACATTATTACCATTATGTGGTTTTCATAGAAATGGTGTTGTTACATTGTGGCTGTAATATCTTGAAGAGAGAAAGTAGAACCAATAAAGTAGTTGTAAATATATTGTAACAATATTGTTTAACAATTGGATAACCTTAATTTTTTTAAATTTTTAAATACAAGCAAAGTTAATAACTTGCAATATTTTGTATGTGTATATACAATGTTCCTTATTCTTTTTGAACAATGACTGGAATCAATACAAATTTTCTTTACAAAACTGATAAACGGCCAAGTTGTTTATGTTTTAACAGTCAGAATCAATTATTGTTTTTTTGTAATAAAGCAAGCACATGCAGAAACATTTTGTCCGGTTACAAAGTCATGACACAAACATAAGATGAAAGGTATGCTGTGCGAAGGTGGCGACCAGGTGGGGGTGAAGAAAGCTCAGGGGAGGAGCAGTTGCACACGTCAAGCATCATCTCAGAGATGAGACCACCGCTGTTAGGCTGGGACGGAGGCGCATAATCGGGATATTGGCTGAGCAGGTGAGATGAAGACAGTTATAGTTAGAATTTACACATTAGTTTAATTTATGTATCCAATAACTTTATTCAAAAAGGTTTTTATATCGAAAAAAAGAAAACTCATCCACAGCAGATCATTCTCTCTGGCGGTTACCAGCGCCATGTCTACTCCTGGGGTCCGAGCGCCGAAGATTATTTCTTGTCAAATAAACTTTCAAAAACCTTCTTTCTTTGAGTGAGTCTTTCCAGGTTGAAGCTACATTTAAAGTTTCAAATGAATCCCCTTGGGTTTTGCAAAAATTGGATATTTAAGGTCTTTGGAACACAGTTTATGAATCGATTGCAGTTGGTAGAATTGATATGGAATTTCTAAATGGAATAGTGGGACACCAATCAGTTTACTGGTTAAGCTGGAGTCCTTATATTTAAAGTTTCCAATGAGACATTATGGTAAACAATGATAAGAGTTGAGCCAGGTCGCCTGCAACCAAGTATATTATAGTTTTCGGAATGCCACTTGTTAGAAGTTCAAAAGTCCTTTGGTTTGTTTTTACATTGTATTCACAATGTGAATAATAAGAAAAATATTTGGCAAATAAACAGAACAAAAGTGCATGTACTAAATTGGCCAAAATTGTATTACCGACCAAACCTCCCTTCTATCTAGTCCTTATTAAATAAGGCAAAGGCTATTAGATTTTAGATTTTAACTTATTTATTTTAAGAGTACCATTCACAACATTAAAATCTGTTATTTGAACTTCAGCACCAGCAAGTATTTGGTTATATCTGTTTTCTTAATCAACGCTGGCGATAGGCACTGCGACCCCATGAAGGTTTAAGCGGGGGTCAGAAAATGGATGGATGGACGTTTTCTTAATCTGCGATGGACTGGGAATCTGTCCAGTGTGGAATCTATTAACTTTGATCCGTTTCTTACACTTTTATGAAGGTTTAACATGTGTTTATATGCTTTAATATGCTTTTAAGATAGCTGGCAGAAAGCTTCAAAACCGGGCCTGTTGGTAAGAGAATTTGGAATCCTTGGAATTTGCAAGACGGGTTTCTGTCTTGGACAACCTTTTGTTTAGCTCAAGGTTCGGGGTTGTGGTCAGCGGCTTGCAGGCGATGACCGGCAGAACCAGTGTAGTGTAGCAGCCTGCAAGCAATGACCTGAAGAACCAGTACAGTGGGCAGCCATAGAAGCAACCCCATATAGGATAGAAGTATTGTTAAGGTGTAGAACTGATTGGGCAACAGTGTGTGTCATTCGCTCATGTAACTCTGTGAGACCCTCCCCTTTGAAGTTAATAAAAAGAGCCTGCACAAGGAAGAGGATAGAGTTGTTGCTCGCAGGTGTCGGCTGGTGCAACTTCTCTCCTTTTGCAAAGGTGAAACTTCAATTCTGTTTCCTTGGCTAAGTTTTTGTTGCACTCTTAGACTAAGTCCTGCACATGACTCAACGGACCCGGGGAAGCAAGCGGCTTCAACACCAGGATCCACCGCAGCAGCCCTAACGATCCCACTATAGGGATAGGCGTGCGTGTATGATAATTAATGGATGGATAAATGTGTTCTAAATGTAATGTACATTTGTCTCTAAAATATTAATTTGATTTATGTTTTATGACATTTGTTTGTGATAGGGTTTAAGGATAGATAAATACATCTCCATAATGATTCCTTATTGTTGCTTATTTTAGATTGTTTGTTACTAATGTAATTTTAACATCCGAAAATAAGATTTAATAAAGATCTTAAAATAAAAAAGGACATATCACGTGACAGACATACCACGTGACATAACACAATTTGTATTTTTTTAGTTGAAAGTGTTCTTGGGCGTTTTGAAAGGTGTTGTCAAATAAATTGTGTTATTATTATTATAATTATTATAACACATTGTTTTTTACTTTTTTTGGAATGACCATGACCTGGATGACTGAGAATCTTCACCAGCATATAACACGGCTGTACTTCATTTCCGGAGTGCAGTGGTCCCATTTCCATATAAGGTATGAGACTGACAGTGGTCCGTCCCCGCCCCTTTCCACAGGCTGCAGCGAGGTGGACTTGCTTTTTTCCGCTCTCCGCTGCGGTTCTGTCTGCGCGGATGAGTTTAAGCCGTCTTGTGAGATCGCCGAGTCCATTACAGTTTAATTTAGCCATGTTTCCGTGAAACACATAATTCTAACGTCTCTGTACCTTCTTTGGAAACGGGTTAGCGCTTCCAGCTCCTCTGCTTTGAGGGGAAGGGAACGCACGTTCCCGTAATAACCGATGGTAAATAACTCCTTTTCCGCTTTGTCCTGCCGCCTCAGCTGCCCCTGCGTTTCCTCCGTATTTCAGCCGGTATCATATGAAGGTAGTTTTGTTTCTTTATTATTCAATCAAAAAAAAAAGTTGTTTCAATCAAAAAAAAATATTTTCAATTAAAAAAAACATTCACTTCAATGAAAAAAAACTTTTCAATCAAAGAAAAAAAGTATTTAAATCCAAAAATATATTTCAGACAAAAAAAATACATTTGAACACGGCTTTTCTTTGATTGCAAATGTTTTCTTTGATAAAAGCTATGAAGGTATTGAGCAGGGTTAGAGTTCTGTACTCGGAGTAGCTGGGCCCGAGTGTAAACAATGGGTTCAGAGTCTCGGACAAGGGGGTCTCCCTTTACCGCTTCAAATAGTGTCAAAAATAGCAAAACACACAGCGCTGGGGTCCCAAAAGTATGCCTCTTCAGTGCACATAATCCCGGGGTGCCTGATACGCCATTCACTAATATTAAAATACTCCAAAAAACATTATAAAGAATAGAAAGTAGAGAAATAAGAGATGTAGCCGATGTGACTGGCAGCTGTCTTGGCAGCGCCATCGTACTGGTCTATTCAACAAGCTTCAACAAGAACCTTGTGTTTAGAACTACAACATCCAGACCCTGCAGAGGGACGTGAAGTCTTTCCTCTCTGATGTTCACCTGCTGACAGTCTCACCTGAGCGGCAGTACAGCAGGTAGTTGAGGTTGCAGCCGTCGATCACCAGCCGGCTCCTGCTGAACCGGACCTCCATGTACAAGTTCTGGTGGTTCTCTATGAAGGAGGTCAAGTGGTGAACACCCATCTTCAGTCTGTGGCGCTAACATCTCAGAGCAACCAGTTCTGCTGGTGTTGGTTAGGTTTCACTTTCCTGACATCACTGACAGGTCCAGACTGGTTGTGTTCAGAAAGAGTTACCACAATCTGTCGCTGACACCCCATCATGTGCTTCATGGAGCCCTCAACTTCTCAGCGCTGTCAGCTAGTCTGAGCGGCTGCTGCCAACAAACAGCTAATTCCTCTTTGTCCTCCCAGTTACTGACCATAATAAGCTCTGATTACTTCTCTGTCTGCATTTTATTAAAATATTGGAGTGGCAGGGCCGTTTATGTGGGATCTAAATATTAGAGTGGAAACTTTATTCCCCACATATTGCAGAATACATTGGGGCTGCAGATCATATTTGATAAAAATAGGTGTTTGTGCAATGCACTGGTCAATATGAAATGTCTACAGTGGTTTATAATAGTTTTGCATGTAAAGCAAACCAGGGACTTACTCCTAGATTTCCACACCCCCCATGTGTAGCTGGTGTGATTTAGTCCTTCTGTTTTAACTGGTACCAGATGGAAAATGAGCCGAATGTTAGCACTGATCTAAATTTTAAAGCAGTTTTAAAGGCACACTATGCAACATTTTTCAGTTAATTAATGTTTTCCATACAATTTGGATGATTAAATGAGTCATTTCAGGTCGAACAAAGGTTTTCTCGGCCGCCCTGGTGGTCTGTGGGGGAAATACCGCACTTGCAACTGCAGGAGCCCTCGGCCCGCGCCCACAGGCTCAGAAGTCTGGTGCATCGCGAGAGTCGGTCTTGCTTTACAGCGAGAACTGCTACACGCCCCCAGTGAAAGGCATGCTCGTTGCTAGCGCAGTGGAGATATCTGTGCAGTTATCATGGCGGAACCAACGATAAAACAGCGAAAGCCCATGTCGGAGCAAGAAAGAGGAAAAGGGCTGTGGACAGAAAGAGGAGTCGTACACGGGTGAACATCGGGAAAGCTTTTTCCGAATGGCGA
The DNA here is from genome assembly GCA_037039145.1 of Fundulus diaphanus. Classification (NCBI taxonomy): domain Eukaryota; kingdom Metazoa; phylum Chordata; class Actinopteri; order Cyprinodontiformes; family Fundulidae; genus Fundulus; species Fundulus diaphanus. The sequence continues at coordinate 57,307,693 of CM073130.1, read as the reverse complement.
GAGCTAAAAGAAAGAGAAGGCTGCAAGGCTGACGCGGACCTCGCGTTTCTGCTGATGCGATTGTAAGTAACATTGGAATGGTTTCTCTCTCTCTCTGTGCATGTTCATACTTTCACTGTTAGTCATTGTTTGTACTGCCGTTTTTTCGACTTTTCGTTGCGTTCGCCTGTCTGCTGTAAGCCGGGCTTACACTGTTTGAAATTCAGTCGGCCGTCGTGAGGTTTTCGTCAAGCAGAGCTACGAGGGAGCGCCCTCCCCTCATCTCCGTCCCCACCAGGGGAGGGAGGAGAGGGCGTCCCCGAAGCGACCTCCGCCCGGCCCGGGACCCGCTGGGCCCGGCGTCGGCTCGCGGGTGGGTTGGGGAGGGCGAGCGTTCCGGTCCGCGCGACGCGCTGGCGGTCTGTTTCCGTACGCCTCCGCTCGCGGGCAGGGGGCGGGCAGTCTGCAGTGCCGCGCGGCCGCCGGGGCGTCTCGACTTTCCTCTCTCCCCTCCGTTCCCCCCGACGCCCGGTGCCTCCCGTGGGCCTCACCCGAGCCGGGCTCGACCCCCTGCTCTTGGTCCCTGTCACCCACCGGGGCACGACGTACAGTGTGAGAACACAGATTGTGAGCGGTGAACTTTTAAACCCCGTGGTTCCGTCGCACAGTTTGAGATGTATATAAGTACCACGACTGAAAAACTTGTTCAGTGTATGCCCGGCTTAAGCTCAAAACAACCGCGCCTGGCTTGACGGAGAAACCAGGAGAACAGCTGAGCTTTACGACAGTGCACTTTTACTTTCGCCCTCTGGGGGGAGCCTCACTGGAAAATCAACCCCGGTTGCATAGTATACCTTTAAATGACTTGGAGGAGAATATGAGGCTGTAGATGTTTTGACTGAGGATGAATTATTTTCTGTGGAAGACATAATTATTGTATATTTCATTTTTCTAATTTTCACGTGAACAGAGTAGTATATGTATGTATAACCCTTATCATCTTAAGTGTAACCCTGGTGATCAAACCGGTGTAAAATTGAACTTCCATCCCCTCACTACTTCATAGCCAATCGCTGTCAAGTATCAAGGTCACATGTACCTCCACAGCCTATCAGCTAGGTATATTAGCTGGAGTAAGGAAGTAGGAAAGATTAGGACATGTTGGGAGAAGCAGAGCTGCAGGAGCTAACTACTTTGCCAGGATGAGATGGGGAAAAAAAAACCTGTTGTGTGAGACATAAACTGTGGAATTGGTGAGTGTTTCTGTGTGTGGCTTTGTGTTAGCTCATTGATGTCTTTGTTTGTTTGTATTAGTGATGGGTCGATGAGGCGTCATGAAGCGTTTCGACACTGTATTGATACTGTGTCACTGAATACTGACACCTGCTGGACCTTAAAAATCCCTACAGGCAACCTGGTTGACAGAGTTAACTGACACTGATTTGATGACCAAATATACACAATACAATTTAAATCATTGTATGTTGCATTGTATTAATTTATATTTTCATTTGAATTAAACATATATTTGATTTTTTTTAGATACAGTCAAATAATGTGATCTTGTATCATAATATAATAACCTCTAAGTAAACATGTTGTAAACGAGGATTCTTGTGGACTGGCTTTTTTATTTATTTATTTTTTACAAATTCTTTGCTGCCATGTCCTTTCAATCTGTTCTGAAATCGGAAATGCTGAGTATGACAAAGGGAGGAAGAACTACTCAGAGTAGCAGCTTTCTACTAAGGGTAGATCAGCCGTTTTTTCTGAAACGACGCCCAGAACAAAGACGCACAGAGCAACCCGCCCAACCATAAAGGCGTCTGCCCAACCCATCCATCAGTGGTGCGCTCCGATCAGCACCTGGCGCTCACAGAGCGAGACTGTGGTACACCATCACACCAGAGTTGCAAAATGGTTAAATTAACCATTATTACCCGTTATTTTGTTTACAGTTCAGCTTGAATTTTATTTACTGCGCAGCATAGCTTTGCTGTGCGCGATGCTGTACGCGAATGCACACGCGTGCAGCTTAGAGGGAACAGAAACAGTTTGGCGCGTCGGTCAGTTCGAAACAGTTCCTGTATCGGTCACGTGACTTTCCCGTGTTGATACGCGCATCAACACGGGTTTTGCTCTATGAGCTCGACACATGCGCCGACGCATCGGTGTTGCCGGACCCATCACTAGTTTGTATACTCAAACAAACAAATATATTTATGGGTTGTATTTGAACAACCCACAGGTGAACAATAGGGTGCCTTAAATATTTGAGCACTTGTTTATATTAGGTTTTCTTTACATTTCATGTCAACTAATTTATATAGTTATTGGATTTTCATGGATGTAATTTATATTGAACTTTATATTTATTGAATATGCATATTGACTGAAAATTGTTTGGAATTAGTGCCGTTTATTGAATTTGTGTGCACACTAGAATGTTTGATTATATATTGAGAAAATAGTCCTGTTTTATTATTCAGGCCAGATTTCTATGGCGAGCTGAAGATCCAGGCCTAAAGCCCAAGAAAGGTTGCATTTTTGGGTGCATGAAGACTTTTAATAATAATACATTTTATTTAAAAGGCGCCTTTCTAGACACTCAAGGTCACCGTACAGAAGGGTAAAAAACAGAGTGTCAGAAACAAAATCAAAACAAAAATCATTTAAAAAATACCGAGGCTGGGACAGGGAAATTGATAAAGAGAATAGGCGGTCTTAAACAGATGAGTTTTGAGTTGTGATTTAAAATTTAGAAGTGAGTCCGTGTTTCTAAGTAGGGGTGGTAGAGAGTTCCAGAGGCGGGGGGCAGAGCGGCTGAATGCTCTGCTCCCCATGGTGGTGAGACGGGCGGAAGGGACAGACAGGTGTAAAGCAGATGAGGATCTAAGAGCACGGGAGGGGGTGGGAATGTGCAGGAGGCCTGACAGATAAGGGGGGCTAGGTGGTGAAGGGCCTTGAATGTCACCATGAGAATTTTATATTGAATGCGGAACTGCACGGGGAGCCAGTGGAGCTGTCGGAGGACCGGGGTGATGTGGTGGATAGAGGGAGTTCTTGTTATGATGCGAGCAGCTGAGTTCTGGACCAGTTGTAGTTTATGGAGTGATTTTTGAGGAAGGCCGAAGAGGAGAGCGTTGCAGTAATCCAGTCGGGAGGTGACAAGGCTGTGCACAAGTATGGCAGCAGTGTGTGGGGTAAGGGAGGGACGGAGGCGGTTGATGTTTCTTAAGTGAAAGTAGGCAGACCGGGTAATGTTATTGATCCCCTGCCAGGCTGGTAGGAGGCTCCTTGCACCCAACGAACAATTCTGTTCTACTCTGATCTGACTTGAGTCAGTCACGACCTGCACTGCACTTTAAAAAGAACTTGCTTGGGACCTTTAACCAACCCCAGCTTGGGGTGAATGAACTGAAGGGTGTGGGTTCATTAACTGTGGAATTGATTAATTTGTTATTTTTTTCCTGTTTATTTTGTTTTTCTCTTTTGCGCATTTTATATGGCCATTTGAATGTTTCACTGATGTTGTAAATATGTATATAATTTTCTTCACTATAAATACAAGGCACTCGCAACTGCAACCTTCTAGTCTGTCTGCTCCTTCATGAGTCGTATCTATTTTCTGATACAACTAGCCCATTGACCCGATTGGTCACGATCCATTTACATTGATTTAAAATATACTATATTATCTTTACAAATATGCTACATAAGGCTGTTTCTAAAGTCAGACTCCATCAGATCCTCCAGGTTGGTCAGAAAGTTTCCTCTCTAAGGAAACCCAGCAGGTTGCATCAAGTCTCTCCAAGCAGCATTCACTCCTCCTGAAAGAGCGTAGAGCCACAGTGGACAGTCGTCTGCATTGTTGATGGCTTTGCAGCAATCCCTCATACTGAGCATGCATGAAGCGACAGTGGAGAGGAAAACTGATTGTGCATTTAACCTTAAAAGTATTGTATAATTGAAATGCTAATTTAAATAAAAATGTTTCAGGTTAAAACCATATTATGTGATAAAACAGGCGTGTGTCAATTGTGCAAAAACAAATAACCAAACATTTTATTACACAAGGCTTTTATTATACAAAGCAGGGACCTGATAGGCCGTGGGCCAGAATCTGTAGGATGACTTTTCGTATGAACTGTCAGGGGGCAACTTTCTTCCACCGGGATAAGTTGCTACACATAGCAGTGATCTCAAAACACCAATGTTCCCACGTTTTCACTTGCACATTAATAAGTTATAGGCGATAAAAAAACTGTGGCGCTCCGGTCCAAGAGGTCACGTGATTCGATTTTTGCTGCTCAGCCAATCAGACTTATCCCCGTCAGAATTTGTATCTCCTGCGTCGAGAGGGATACAAATTCTGACGGGAAGTTTCCTCTCTAAGGAAACCCAGCAGCTTGGGATTGGGAGTGGATACACCAATTTATTTTCCATAGTCAAAAGTTTCTTTCAAACTATCCAGTCTTATGAAAGAAACTTTTGACTATGGAAAATAAATTGGTGTATCCACTCCCAATGGTTTTTCGTCTGGTTCAGATTAAAGCCACGCTCCAACTGATGTTTAACCAGTTTTTATTTCCCACACCACACAGCAAATCTTCCTTTTTTTTGCCTTTAAACACCGTGAAAAGCAACAATGAATGAACATTATAAACACAGATGTTAGCTTAATAACATTTGCAACAAAAAACACCCTGTGTGCTCCTCTCTGTCATATTTCTCTTCATAGAAGGTACACCTGGTCTGGCGTTCTGTTAGCTGTGACATCATCAGGGGAGGCAGATCATCCTCTATTACCATCTAACATAGAAAGTACTCCTGGATCAATGTGAGCTTCTGTGCTTTCTGTGTCTCTGCTCTGTCTTCTCTAAGCCCCAGTGGGTCGAGGCAGATGAGCGTTCACACTGAGCCTGGTTCTGGTTCTGCTGGAGGTTCTCCTCCCTGTTAAAGGGGAGTTTTCCTCTCCACTGTCGCTTCATGCATGCTCAGTACAAGGGATTGCTGCAAAGCCATCAACAATGCAGACGACTGTCCACTGTGGCTCTACGCTCTTTCAGGAGGAGTGAATGCTGCTTGGAGAGACTTGATGCAACCTGCTGGGTTTCCTTAGAGAGGAAACTTTCTGACCAACCTGGAGGATCTGATGGAGTCTGACTTTAGAAAGAGCCTGGAGATGACATGTAATTGGTACTATAGAAATAAAATTGAATTGAATTACAGAATAAAATTCATTAACATACCGTGTGTGCCTTTGTGACCAAACATTTAGGAGAAGTTTTTAAACCATAAGTCCGTTTTTGTCTCTTAATTGATCACGTGCTCTGTGCCATTTCAGCTCTAGGCGCAGTACTCAAATGCACCAATAGATGTCAGTAACATGACAGATCTTGTAGTCTTAGTAAACACAATAAAATAACAAAACAAAACACCCTTTTCTGCGTCAGCTACAATTGAGTTAGATTTTTACGAAAGATAAAGAATAATAGAGGCATTAGATGGAGCAAAGGCAGATCAGAAAATCCCTCCAACTCAGTTTTTCAGCGTTTCGGCTACAAGCTTCTTTTTTTATTGGAAACAAAGAACATACAAGAACAACATAGAACATTAATAATTACAAACAGATATAACATCAAAGTGATTATGATGATTTTGAGCATTTCCTGGCTCCTTCTCCCTCCACTGCAGCCCTGATTACACCCTGATCAGCCACACCTGTCAGGCTGCAATCAACCACGGACTCTACTCTCCTTTATAAGATCACACCAGTCTGTTCCTGGTTGCCGGGTCGTCTGCAACCTCCACTCACTCCACGCGTGTTTACGGCCTTGCTGTTGGAACTCTGTCACCCCAGTGCTTCACTACTCTTGTTTGCTCCAGTCAGCCTGCTCCTGCAACTCATCAACTGCAGCCCAGTAACTGACTCTGGTTTTCACCTTCCACTACTCTCTCTTTGCAATAAACTCTCAAGATCAGCTCTGTGTGTGTGTGCTCTGTCCGGGTTCATGAAGACAAATCATGACACAAAGGGCTTTACAGAACATAAAACAATTGTTTTACAATCAGTCAAAATCAGATCTGTGCTCGAGGGTTGTAATTATTCAAGGGCAGTTATGATTTGAATGGCTTTAGCATTTGAGCTGAATTTTAAGGATTCTATATAGATATTAATAGAAGATAATAAAATCAGGAAATTAGGTTTTTGTTGTAAATGTTTGGAGGTGTGAATATATTTACCATAAATAAAAAAAAAAAAGTTAACAACATATAAAAATTCTGTTTTGACAAGTTCACATTTCTCCATCCCAAACAAAACATCCTTATCTGTTAAAGTAATATTGAAATTCCTTTGAAATAAAATTTACATATTTCTCCAGAATATTTTGGTATAATTACAATCCCAAAAAAGATGAATAAGCTTTTCTTCATTATTTTTACAAAAAGTACACATTGGGTCCAAATCCTATTTACATCTTTTTATCAAAAATGCTTCAACAGGATAAACATTATGAATAATTTTATAAGAAGTTTCTCTTACTTTATTGTTTATTAAATATTTTTTTAAGAGCAACCAAGTCCACTTCCAATTTATATTTTCAAAAATGCTGGACCAATAAAATATACGCTGGTGAAAAAACATCTCGTAATGGAATATTTCTTAACCTTTTTTTTGTTTTTTTCTTACTTATAAAAGGACAATCATAATCAATATAAATGGAGTTTGGATCAAAACTTGGCATTGAGTGAATTTGACATGTAGGTAAAGATGATAAAACCTTTAATGACCCACTGGGGATTGTGTCAAACACAACAGCATATTCTTTAGGGGTAACAGGAAAGTGGAAAAGAAAAAAAAAAATCAGAACAAGACAAATGAACATTTGGCTTCAGTAATTGGCTTACAAGTAATATTCCCCTATCAAACCACTTTCTATAAAAGATTCTTATTTTTTATTTAATGTCTTCATTATTCCAGATATAATATTTATGAGGAGAAAAATTGTGTTTGTACAAAAGTGCCCAGCTTAACAGCATTTGTTTCGGCTACAAGCTTCTTCAGGACACGAGTCTTCCTCTCCATGACAAGACCAAAGAGGTTGTTGTTGACTTCCGGAGAGGTCACACCCAGCACCTGCCACTGACCATCGACGGTGCTGTGGTGGAGAGAGTGAGCAGCACCAAATTCCTGGGGGTGCACATCAGTGAAGACCTCCTGGACCACCAACACCGCATCACTGGCAAAAAGAGCTCAGCGCCGCCTGTACTTCCTGCGGAAACTCAGGCGAGCAAGTGCTCCACCAGCCATCATGACCACGTTCTACAGAGGCACCATTGAGAGCCTCCTCTCCAGCTGTATCACTGTGTGGGGCGGAAGCTGCACTGAATACAACAGGAAAGCCCTGCAACGCATAGTGAACACAGCTGGAAGGATTATTGGTGCTTCACTCCCCTCCCTGAAGGACATTTACACCACCCACCTCACCCGAAAGGCGACCAAAATTGTGAGTGATGCAAGTCACCCCGCTCACAATCTGTTTGACCTACTGCCCTCTGGGAAGAGGAACAGAAGCCTGCGCTCCCGCACCACCAGACTCACCAACAGCTTCATACACCAAGCTGTTAGGATGCTGAACTCTCTCCCCCCTCCACCATCAGCTACATAACATCCTGGACGTTGGACCCACAGATGGCTGCCTTGCCTTGCGTTACTCCACCTGCACACTTGTGCACTTTGAAACTTGTTGTTTTTGTCCAGAAAACACAGCACTTCTGCTGCTCTTACATAATGACTCCTATTAATACTAAAAACAGAACTTTTGCACTAATATTTTATTTTTGCACTAATATTTTATTGACTGTCCATGTACATTTTCAAAACCAAATTTTGCTGCTTTTATTTATTTCTTCACTGCATGTGCCCTCTTATTTACTTTTATCTGAATGTTATGTTGTCTGTGTACTTAGTCTGGTAAATATGTCTTGTCTTCACCGTGGGATAGTGAGAAACGTAATTTCGATCTCTTTGTATGTCTGGAGCATATGAAGAAATTGACAATAAAATTGATTGATTGATTGATGACGTCAGAAAGCAGCAAAGAAGTGAAACACATTGAGCTGGAACCAGGCGTCTTATTATTGCTGTAGCCGCAGTATCACTCAGACATGAGCTCAGAAATGAGCAGAAAGATGTTCATCGTTCTCCTTGAAGCTCCAGCTTTCTAAACCGAATTCATTAAAGTGTGTTGCAGTGAAAAGATCCACACATCAGAGGAGGTCCCGGCCCCGACACTCCTTCTTACGGGCCAGTTCTGGTTTGCTGCACCTGCTGCTCCTCTCCTTGGTTCTGTAGCGTGTTCTCACCAGGAGGTGCTCCTCCTGCAGGCGCAGCTCCTCCTGTGCTGCCATCGCTGTCTGAACTTCGTTCTCCGTCTCCTCGTCCTGGTGCTGCAGGAACAGCTGCTGCAGGTTGGTGCTCAGGTCCTTCAGGTCCTTCAGGTCCTTCAGGTTCTGCTGCTGGTGGGTCGGCGCCTTCTGCAGGTTCTCTGAGGCCACCAGCACCCGCTGAGCCTGGGACTGGAGAACCATGGATAGCATGGTGCGGTAGAGCTTCTTGCTGGGCCCGTCACTCTTCAGCAAGGTCTTCAGCCTTCCACCGGTCCTCATCCTGTGGACCAGCTGGTGGACCAGCGTCCCCTGATACAACCTGGACCAAAACATGAGCTCAGATCATTTGCCTTCAGAACCGTGGTTCTGATCAGATCAAGGCGTTCCGTTCTGTCAAAGAAACATTTTACTGCTGTTGGGGCAGCAGAGTTCACAAACATCATGTGAAGCTGAAACCAGATATCTACAGAGCCTGGATAAAAAGATAAAATTATTAAAACAAATTACATTGTGAATCTTTTTTACCTGATTAAAAAAATATGAGCACTTAATATTTTAATCAAACAAGTGAGTCAGATTTTCTGTAGGAAAGGGACCTAAGTCATTGTAAATCCAAAACGTGTAACTCATGCAGGTAAACTGTGTTAACTGGACCTAAAGGTGCTACTGTGATGTTACTGTATATTTATTTAACATTTTTACAACACAGAGACGCCGGTTATCTGTGCATCCAGCTTATTTTGGGCTCTTGAACCATTCAGACAGAAGTGCAACCAGAACTTCTGGGTTTGTTGTCAGCTCCGCATGCGGTGGACGGAGACCGGACTGGAGCTGAGCTTTTGTTGTTGCATGGCTCAGCGGGACATTTATTTTTCACTTCATTACAAAACACTGGGTGGTTTACAGCCTACCTTATGGCAATCCTTAAGAGTATATAACCAGCATGTTATGGGTAGGAAAATATGTTTCTACACAGCAATGATGAAAGCGATTTTTATTCACGCTTTTCAATTTTCAAGAGCCTACCTGCCCCCGCCCATCCTCACGACCTTCTACAGAACCACCATAGAGAGCATTCTGACCAGCTGTCTATTAATTAATTAATTAATTAATTAATCCTGTATGTTCTTCAGTGATGGTATCAAGGTGTTGGTTGTTTGTACCTGTAACACTTTATCAGCTGGTTCTGCTGTTCTTTTATCTCTCTGCAGGTGTAGAAGCAGACAGAGGATGTTATATCGCTCTCTCCCTTTCCTCTCCTCTTTCTCCTTTTCTCCCTTTTAGCATTTCATCTGTTTCTCTCCTTTTTTCCTCTTCTACCTGTTTCTGTGTCCATTGAATGTTAAATAGTCCCAGAATAAAATCTAATAAAGCTTCTTGCAGATATAAATCAAGTGGAGCTCTATGGAGAAAGCAGTAAAGCTCCACTGGTGAAAGTAAAATCTGTTGGGCAAACATCCTCCAGACATTTCAGGAAGACTTTGTGAAACTGGGTGATCGTCTCACCGTGCCACATCTGGCTCAGGCAGAGGGAAACCCAGCAGCTGGTTGAGCCGGACGCTGTCCTTCAGACACACCTGCCACTGGTTGAAGACATAAGCAACACGCATGTCCACCTTCTGTTTGCTGCTGGCGCGCCGCAGAGCTGCAACACAGGAGGACAAATCAGATCCAGTAGGTTTACAGGTGTCAGTTGAGATTTAAAGGACAAAAACTTTAAAACTGAAAAAGGACGCAGAGATAAAATCTACATATTCATGAAGAACCGGAGACATAACATGGCGGCTCACTGGAGCACTTCTTCTGCAGACACCAGCTTGCTTCCAAAAAATAACCATTCAAAGCTTTTCTTAAAAGTGAATAAATGTGTTGCAGCTGGTTGAACTGCCTGTGTTGGTGTTTTAATAACGCTGTGGTCCACATGACGAGAAAAGAATCTGGGTCAGGAAAGCACCAATAAAGCTTGTTGCTCTGCTCACATCCGACAGAAACTCGTCTTTATTTAGTTTCTACGGGCAGATAAGACTTGGTTTCTGATGCCATCTGACCTGTGAGGCACTTCACTCTTTCTCTAGGTTCAGTAACTCTGAAGAAAAACATTCATTTAGGAGGGAAGGTTGCCGGTCGCCTCGGCTGCGTCTTTTATTTCTCTGCTTTCTCTTCTTTGTGGTGTTTTTTGGAGTGTGTTGATATTGGTGAGTGCCGTGTCTGGCACTCCGGGATTGTGTGCACCGAGGAGGCATGCTTTTGGGACTCTAGTGCTGGCTGTTCTGCTGCTTTCAACGCTTTTTGAGGCGGTGAGGGGAGACCCCTTTGTCTGCGGCTCCTGCCATTACTCTCTTTTCAGAGAGTAATGGCAGCGCCCTGTGGGCACCGTGTAAGGCGGTTCCTTGGCAGCAAGGCCTCAGTAAATCGTCTCCCCCTGAAATGTTTGTGATGTTTGTTTGTTCATGTAATGGTGATTGTACTGAAACAACAATTTCCGCCTGGGATTATTAAAGTATTTCTGATTCTGAGTTTCCTGGTTTGAATCCCACAGACCACCACTCTGGGTCCCTGAGCAAGACGGCCAGCCCAGAACGCTGCCTGGGCGCCATCAGCACCCCGAGGAACGATGCAGAGGACACATTTCACTGGAATGGATGTCGCAATGACAAATAAAGGTGATTATTATTCCTCCAAGAATGAGTAGGTTGCATTCTACGCATTCGCCACTAGATATCTCAGAAGTTGTCTTATACCATCCAGCCTGGGTTACAGGATGGAAACCAAGCATCCCCACTCTCTAGCTTCTACCTGATGATCCCAGGAAGCTCCCAGGCCAGACTGCATCCCTGCAGGGAGTTCTGACTCTGCTCCAAGATCTCCTCCGACTGCAGGTCATCACCTGCTAGGCCATCAACTGGATGCTAGGATCCAGGTGATGACCCACAACCACCTGAATAGATTCCCTTCTGCACCCAGATTTCTCCCGTTCCATCCCGCCATGGCTCAGGAACCAGACACTAACAAACTTTAAAGGAGCTGATCCACATCCTGGCCATGTCAGACCGTCAGCCTTTAGCACATCAGTGTCCCATCGCCGCCTTAGAACCTCTGCATCAAGGACAAACCTGCTCCACTGTTCCAGGACCTGGAAAGAGCCTCACTGATCCTCTTGATTTAGAAGATGCAGCAGCTTCTCACCACGACTAGAAAACTACGTCCTTCTGGGTTCATTCGAGGGATTGGAAGTGCTTTCACACCCCATGTCTCCACCTGGAGAAGGTCCTCTTTACTCCACAGCCAGCATTGCGTGAGGCTGAGCCTGACCACCACAGCTCTGGCCACCAGGTGGTTTCCATCACGTTCCCACTAAAGGCCCTCAGTTACTCCATCTGTCTCTTACATCAAGATCTAATAAAGCTACTGTCCAGTTCACGGATCGTTCTCGTCTCTTCCTGCCTCGTCTGAGCCCCTGTTACGTCTGCGAGACACAACACCCACAGATTTACGTAGCTCTGCTGCAAAAACTGTGGCAATACGTCAAAAACCCAAAACCCAGTCTTCATGGTTTCCAAGTACCCACAAAATACTTCCAAAAAAGTAAAAAACAAAACAAAAAACTGGACTTTCTTTCAAAGTTTGAAGAGGTTTCGTTTCCAATCCAGAAAGCTTTCTCAATTCTCAAGGAAGCGAAACGTCTTCATAAAATTCTCCAGTTGTATAGTTTTTTTTACTTTTTTTGGAATGACCATGACCTGGATGACTGAGAATCTTCATCAGCATACCCACAAAATATGTTAATTTCCTATAATGTTCTGCGGCTGCAGCTACCTGTGGTGGGTGTGGCCGTGCTCTCGTTGCTCATCCCCAGCAGCAGCGCCTTCAGCAGGTCTGGAGGAGGCTGAGCTTTCTGCAGCCAGTAGCAGGTGACGGCTGCTGGGAGCTTCAGCCGAGGAGGCAGGAGGCCCAGAGACTCCTCGCTCACTCCCAGAGCTTCCAGTAAGACCCGCAGACGGTCCGAGAGCGCTGCCTGGGGACAGCATGGAGGAGGAAGAGCGTCAGTGTTATCTGTGAGAGCTCTACTGAGACTCAGGTACAGGTGAGGACAGGAAGAGTAGAAGTAAGGATGAACTCACCTCCTGCAGGGAGCAAAGTCTCAGCCTCTCACTGACTCTGGTGAACAGTGGTTTGACCGGGATGAATGTCAGCTGCAGACCTTCTCTGTCTATTTCATTCACCAGAACAGACGTCCTTCTGCCCAGCAGCAACCCGTACATCACCTGTCGGAGCGGCCTGGAGGTCAGGTTGGTGCTGGGCAGATCTTCAGGCTCAACTGCACAACCGAGACCCAGCCTGTGGAGCCGCAGCACATCCAGGACCTTCGGAGCTAGCCGGGCTCCAGTCAGAGGCAGCAACATCCAGTTTGGGACGAGGTCCACTTCCTAAAGGAGACAACACTTTCATTTCAGCATCAAACGTGGTTTCCAGGCTCGCTTCCAGTCCTGACTCCTGCTCAGATCTAGATCTACCTGCAGATTCAGTAAATATTAGGTCTGAACTTCACCTGCAACCTGCAGCTGCAATCAGCTGTCGGTCTGCAAGTCTTAAAGTCAGTGATGACGTATTTCTTCTGTCTGTCTGAGAAGACAACCTTATTGTCCATCACCTTCAGATGCAAACATCTCTCTGGCATAAATCATCCAGACTAAACCCACACAGACTCTCAGTCTTCTGAGTCACGGTGACTGGAACACCTGAAGATTTCACAGCACCTTAGAAAGTCCTTCATTCAACATCACTCCTAGCCTAAGCTCGTTTGGGTTCTAGATGAAGGGGTTCTAGATGAAGGGGTTCTGGTGCAACCAGGTTTTAGAGATAAGGGTCTGATCACCTCTTCCAGTGCTGGAAACTCAGGCGGTGCTCCATGGAGGAAGAACCTGCTCAGCTTGCTCCCACGTGGCTCATACTCCTCCATCCCCACATGCAGTCTGTGCAGGATCTCCTTCTTGTTCTCGCTCAGTTGTCCCATCAGGACCACGGCGGCCTCCAAGGCTTCCTGAGGATCTTGGAAGTTCTTCAGCCAGCAGAGCAGCCCCTCCAGCTGTGGGCGGTTTGTCTCCCTGCCTGCCGGGACAAACTGATCCCATTTGATCCCTCTCTGCTTCACGTAGTCGTTACCCGCCAAGGCGGCGAAGGCCGGCAGGAGCTGGTGCTGGAGTCCGAAGAAGGCGCAGAAGCTGGAGTTGTAGAATCTCCTGCAGGAGATGTAGCTCCTGGAGCCGCTGCGTTTCACCTCCTTCCACTGGAAGTGAGACGTGGGCAGAAATCCAGCAGGCAGGTGGAAGACGTAGAAGTCGCTGTCGTTGGAGAGAACCGGGCACTGCCACTCTGAGGCCAGGGCCGCTATCTCCTGGTCAGCTTCTTCAAAACATTGGGCCACCGGAACCTCTAGCCGGGCCAGCGTCTGTCTGAAGACAAAATCAGCCATCCGAGGGAGGATTTTCATCTGTTTGCCGCTGGCTGCTGCTTCATGGGCTCTCTGGACTCGATCCTCAGACCTCTTTGCCACTGTTTCCACCTTTCTATCGGTTACATCAGAACCTCCATCCAGAACCACGTATGGGGCGATCTCACAGGTTCTGAGAGCCGTGATGAAACTCTCAATCAAGCTCTCATAGGCGGCATACTCCCCACCATGGTTCTCATCCAGACCTGAAACAACCACAGAACAGAGATCAGACTGCTGACCAGAACCAGAACCCTATCCTGCTACAAATTCTTGAACTGTTCATGTTTTCCTACAGAACTTTTCTGTCTTGTTGTTCCATGATGTAAAAGCTATGATGAGAAATTTGATGTCGGATTGAATTCTGACCATTTAACCAGAGAACAACTCAAAATGGGGTTGAGAGCAAAAGGAATTTCACACTTTGAGCAGATACAGACAGGGAAGCTGCCACGAGAGCAGACTGCACCCCTCACTATCACCTCACTCCTTTCCTGGGGCTCTCAAGGAGAGGGTGGCTAGCCAGCCTCTCCTCGAGAGCCACATGGGACTCTTCACCTCTTCTGCCTGGGACCTTGGAGGAGCGGCTGGCTGGGGAAGCCAGCCACCATGGGGCCTCACGGGGCCCGAAAGACCCACAAGCTGAGTAAAAATGTGCCTCTCTGAAACTCATTTCCTGCTGTTTTGTTGGGACAGCAAAAGGGGGAAATCTCTCATCGTCCGGAGGACCAGACTGGCATGGGAAAACGGTCAACCGAATCAAAGATAAGTCTCTCACTTCTGCTTAAAACAGATGTCAAAGTGAACGAATCCGTCTATTATGCCAGCTTTGTTTTGCTTCCTCAGCGGACTCCAGACGGAGCCGGAAAAGCAGACACAGGACCCACTTTCCCAAGCTGAGGGAAAGATCTGGACTGAAATCGCCGCTGCAGGGCCTCGGACCGGCTTTCCCCGGCCACGATTCGGCTAGCTCATAGCCGCAGAGCCGCATGTCCGCTGTTGAAAGCACCACCGTATCCCCTGCTTTCCACTGCTCTCTTCCTTGGATGGCCAAAGTGAACCGAACTCAAACAAGACTCCGACAGGTTTGGCAGAGAAACCACAGGGAAAGTAGAAGAGTTTGTTTGGAAAACTTGTGTGATGCGTACATCGTGTTTTTAAACACATGGAGCTACCAAGTAGCTCCTGCTAGCAAGTTGATACCGTGTTATTACCAATGCGATTCAAGTGTATTTTTATGGTTATAACAAACATTATCTCCACAAGGGTTTTATACATTAAATGCATATTAATGTTTATGTTATCCAGCTCACTCATTATGGCTAAAAATAAACCTGAAGTTTTTTTAAGTTAGTGCCGAAAATCTGCTAGCCAAAATGCTATTTAGCTTCTGGTAACTTCCGGTTCCCGGACAGGCACGAAAAAGGCTCGTTTCAAACAAAGTTTGTTTCCTTTCGCTCCACCATCGTTCGATAGTGCTATGAGCGTTATTACAGCATTAATATGGAATATTAATGTTGATTTAAAGGTGTTTTGTTTAACTTTAGGATTAGCTGATTTTAGCGACCGATCACTACGGCTACCCCTAGCCTCTTGGAGGTATTATCACATTAGTAAAATCAAGCGTTTCTAAAGTTAATGATTTTACTGGGCAAATCATTCTTTAAAATGTTATTTTCTCAAATAATGTTTTGTTTAACTCAGGATTTGCATTGTGAATGGGCCCCAAAACCACTGAGCTATATTATACACTGGAGTGCTAATCGCCCGCTGTTAGAACGAGTCGCTGTGAAGCCACCAACTGCCATATTGGTACTCCCTATTTTCCCCCAGTAACTAGTGAATATGTGCGCTACAGCATCGAATAATGATGATTTTCTCATGTTCAGGGGTGGCTTAAAACTTTTAAAATGTCAAATGCCATATACTTTTATGTTCTAAAACTATCAAGTACTGAGAAAGTCATGTGCTGAAATATTTTGCATTTTATTTATTATATATATATATATATATATATATATATATATATATATATATATATATACATATAAAATTTATAAATATATAAATAACAATATACAAAAACATATATTTACATATATATATATTTAATATGAATAACATGTCAAATATTTCAGCACCTAATTTCCTAGTAGTTGATAGTGTTAGTACATCCACTGACTGTAGAATTACCTGTGAAACGTTTTCACAGCCAGAAAACTGCTTGTTGTTGCAGCCAAATCCTGTGGAGTTCTGTGAGAGTAGGGAGTAGCAAGATGGCGGCCAGTGACTTCAGTTTTTCGGCAAAATCAGCACTCCAGTGAATAATATAGCTCAGTGGTTGAAACACATACCAAATGTTCGGAATTAGTTGAGCTAATTTAACGCCATTCCATGTTCTTTAAGATGAACTTTGGTTCTTTAAGTCAGATCTGCAGTGAACCAGGATTCACTGAATTATGCTTATGATGATCAACTATTTTTGTCTTTTGTGTTTCTTTTAGTGTTTACATAGTTCCTTATCTTCTTTTTATCTTCATTTTGCGTAGTAGTTATAGTCAAGCTTCACAGCCTAGCAGAGAGGATTTGTTGATTGAAATATTAATTCAGATAAACAGCATTATATAGCGATGTTCTCTGGATGTTCTTTTTATTTCTGTTAATAAATTATTGAACTTGAAGAGAAGTTGTCACTCATTTATTCTATATGTGTGCAGAGTTTGCTGTTAAAAGATCACCAGAGCTCGAATCATTCCTTTCAACTTTTGTCCTGATATCAACTGATTGGGCTGATATTCACTAGACAATACCTAACAGACAGAGAGTTATTTATTAAACATTAAATAACTTTAAAACAATGTGTAATAGCACAACAGTTCATTCCACCTTCCCCCAGCAGACTACAAATATGGCTGAATAGGTGGAGTGGAACTCTTTGGCTCCATCTGAATACTCTCACTGGGTCAGGACTCTTCAATAAAGCAGAAGTGCTTCAGCGGTCTCCATGATCAGAGTGTCTGAATAGAGCAGTCAGCGAGGAAGGAGGCAGGAAAATTAGCCTGGATGCTTCCTCCCACGGCTAGTTTAGCCTAGGAACACCGCATCGTCCCTTACCGGCGCTAAGAACTCTTTAGGAATCCCACAATCCTTTGCGTGACATGACGTATCATCATAGCCTCCTCTCAGAAATCCACTTAAACGTGCATAGAGCAGAGAGAGCGTCTCTTTTTAGCTCATGTCCAGAAAGCTGTAGGCCCGGATCTGACTCCATCCTCCATGTTTCTGACTCCATCCTCCATGTCTCTGACTCCATCCTCCATGTCTCTGACTCCATCCTCCATATTTCTGACTCCATCCTCCATGTTTCTGACTCCATCCTCCATGTTTCTGACTCCATCCTCCATGTTTCTGACTCCATCCTCCATGTTTCTGACTCCATCCTCCATGTCTCTGACTCCATCCTCCACGTATCTGACTCCATCCTCCATGTCTCTGACTCCATCCTCCACGTATCTGACTCCATCCTCCATGTCTCTGACTCCATCCTCCATGTCTCTGACTCCGTCCTCCATGTTTCTGACTCTGTCCTCCATGTTTCTGACTCCGTCCTCCATGTCTCTGACTCCATCCTCCATGTCTCTGACTCCATCCTCCATGTTTCTGACTCCATCCTCCATGTTTCTGACTCCATCCTCCATGTCTCTGACTCCATCCTCCATGTCTCTGACTCCGTCCTCCACGTTTCTGACTCCGTCCTCCATGTCTCTGACTCCGTCCTCCATGTCTCTGACTCCATCCTCCATGTCTCTGACTCCGTCCTCCATGTCTCTGACTCCGTCCTCCACGTTTCTGACTCGGTCCTCCATGTCTCTGACTCCATCCTCCATGTCTCTGACTCCGTCCTCCACGTTTCTGACTCCATCCTCCATGTCTCTGACTCCATCCTCCATGTTTCCGTCACTAATGACGTCAGAGTTAAAGGCTGGAATCAGCTTAGCAACTGAAGCTCCTCTCCTCCCTGATGGAGTTCTGCTGACCCAGGAAAGGTCAAGGAGCAGGAGCTAGGAGATAGGAGGTAGGAGCAGGAGATAGGAGTTTGGAACAGGAGATAGGAGGTAGGAACTAGGAGCAGGAGGTAGGAACTAGGAACAGGAGATAGGAGCAAGGAACTAGGAGCAGGAGGTAGGAGCTTGGAGCAGGGGATAGGAGATAGGAGCTAGGAGCAGGAGATAGGAGCTAGGAACTAGGAACAGGAGCTAGGAGCAGGGGATAGGAGTTAGTAACAGGAGATATGAGCTAGGAACTAGGAGCAGGAGGTAGGAGATAGGAACTAGGAACAGGAGCTAGGAACTATGAACAGGAACTAGGAACAGGAGCTAGGAACTATGAACAGGAACTAGGAACAGGAGCTAGGAACTAGGAACAGGAGCTAGGAACTAGGAGCAGGAGCTAGGAGTTAGGAACAGGAGATAGGAGCTAGGAGCAGGAGGCAGGAGCTGTTATTCAAGGTATTTGGATGGAGCCTAAATGATCTGGGGGGGGGGGGGTGACGTGGCTTGCTGAGGTTTAAAGAGACGGCACCAAAACGAGTTGCTGTCAGATGACGGTCAAAGAGGAGCTGAGTGGCAACAATAACGAGGAGTTGAAAGCAAAGCTTTGCAGTTTCACTTTAGATTGACCACAGCTGCAGGATTTCAATGGGAATAAGAGGGCATTAAAAAGCACAATATGTCCCCCTTTATTAAATCATTTGAAAATAGGTTTTGTATTTAATCAGGTTATCTTTGCCTGATATTAAACATTCTAAATGTGATTTAAAAGAAATATTTTGTGGAGAAATAGTTTTCCAGAGCTCTGTAGTTACTGAATGCTGCAGCACAGAATCTGTGTTGTTTTGATTCTGAATATTTCACTAAACCAAAGCGTCACTGCCGGCTGTCACCTGAGTTGTTGCTGTACCACGGATGTTTCACCTGGATTCAGTGATGCTAAATAACAGAAACTGAGTTGAAATGAGCAGATCAGTCATTTTGTCTTTCAGCTGCAGGTTTTTCAAGCTTGAGAGCATCATAATAATCTACCTGTTTGGTTTAACATTAATCAGTAGTGTTGTGGCCCAGCTTTGATTTCTCCAAAAATCCACAAGTGCCACAGATGCACCTTGGACGAGTAATTTACGCAGGCAAAAATAAATCCATTTTCCAGGTAAAGTCGTTTATTTTGTGGTTTATTTCTCCTTGCGAGCAAGCAAACACAAATAGACAAACATTTTCCTTTCCTGCTTCTCTTGTGCTGGTAAAAAAAAAACACACGCCCACCCAGATGCATGCTGGTCCTGTTTGTAAACTTAACCTATCCGAATTGCTCATAACTAACCAAAAAGCAAAGAAAAATAACTAAATAACCAAAACATAATCTCAAAACAAATATCAAACAATAAAGTAAAATAAATAACCTTAACTAGATTATCCACAAAAAATACAAATTTAATTAATAACAAAAAATAATTGGCTCCTACAAGTAGCGATGGCTTGAGTGTTAATCAACCAGACGGACCTGCCTGTGCAGATTCTCAGTCATCTAATTCTGAGTCATGGTAACTACAACGGTTCCACCTATCTACAGCAGCCATAAACTCAGCCTATTTATGAGGTATTTTAATAGGCTCAACTAAAACAATCATTCAAATTTTAAAAAAAATTGGAATCTTTGATTTTATTTCTACTTTTAATTGTTTCATCAGTCTAAGTGTCAGCAACAATACAGCAAAGACATCTAGAAAATAAAAGTAAATCAACAGTTTCTACCGGATCAAAAGCCAAAACTAAGAGCCATAAACAGATTGGAGGAAACCTCAAAAAAAAGTAATAATAAATGTTTGAATGATGAGGAATAACATCCCTGATGACTATATGAAAATTCACTGAAATTCTCAATATCCAAAGAGCTAAATTCCATGTATTCACTCTTGAAATGAATCTGCAGCTCTAAATCAGGTGAGTCTCACCTGAGCTGAAGTACAGCAGGTACTTGAGGTTGCAGCCGTCGATCACCAGCCGGCTCCTGGTGAACCGGACCTCCCGGTACAAGTTCTGGTGGTTCTCTATGAAAGAGCTCAAGCCCTGAACACCCATCTTCAGTCTGTGGCGCTAACATCTCAGTCAGCTCTGATATAGCCTCCCTTTCCTTAAGTTTCAATTTCCCTTCATCATGAACGGCTCACTGACTGCTGCTGCGTCAGCAGGGCGAAAATAAAACATAACAACCACCAGGATGGGATTATGGTCGCTCATAAACATGCAGTAAAGACCAATAAAAACAAATGTAGACCCAGGTATGGAGGCGTTAGTCCCCGACAGAGGTGGACAGTAACTAGTTACACCCAGTTACATTTAAGTAACTTTTTGAACAAATTGTACTTCTAACATCTGCAGTTTCTATTAAGGTGAGACTTAAAGTTTTGTTGTTTAATGTTATTTTCTACCTGCTGAGCTGATGCAGCCATTTACAGGCAAAATAACCACAGAAAACAGCAGATAAGGAGACAGGAAGTAGCTTGGCTGTCCACTTCCTGTGTCTACAGTCACTGCCTGCTTTCACCAGCTTTAACTTTGGTTAGGAAAGTCTTTCTTCTGCCTTCTAATTGTTTCCATCCATCCATCCATCCATCCATCCTCTTCCTCTTATCCGGGGTCGGGTCGCGGGGGAAGCAGCTTCAGTAGGGAGGCCCAGACGTCCCTCTCCCGGTGGGACGTGCCCGGAACACCTCACCAGGGAGGCGTCCAGGAGGCATCCTAACCAGATGCCCGAGCCACCTCAACTGGCTCCTCTGGACGTGGAGGAGCAGCGGCTCTACTCTGAGTCCTCCCCGGATGACTGAGCTCCTCACCCTATCTCTAAGGGAGAGCCCAGACACACTACGGAGAAAACTCATAGTGTGTCTGGGCTCTCCCTTAGAGATAGGGTCTTCTAATTGTTATTGCTTAGAAATGTAAAGCAACACTGTAGATGTTGAGCAACACTGTAGATGTTGAGCAACACTGTAGATGTTGAGCAACACTGTAGATGTTGAGCAACACTGTAAGAAGCGAGTTGCACAAAGAACAACACAGGTCAAAAGCGTTTTTACTCAAAGCTAAAAATTCCTGTCAGACAAACAAGGTTCAGAAGCCCTTAAACAATATTTAATGTTACATAAAAGTTTAATGACATGATTCTAAAAAACTTTAAAAGAGTTGATTTTTAAAAGTCAGTAACAGTTTTTTTCCTGATAAGCCTAGAACACTTTCAATAAAGTTTTTAAAGCTTAATATCCCATCTATCCATCCATGTTCTATATTAATCTAGCTAGAGATAGATTAAGGTAAGATCATGTCATTACGCATCCATATGAAAGAGCAGAGCCTCGCAGCCTTCCTGTCACGGTCCTGTCTGTAGGATATAATAACAACAACCTCTGCTTGACCTCAGTGTCTGATTGGGATATACTTTACTTACATATTTAAGTGATCTTAATTTGCTGTGTTCTGCACACACAGTAGATAAGAGTTTTTACCGCTGGCTACATTACCATAAACATGATTGTTACATATAGCAGAGCCTTGCTGCACCCACTAAAGCAGAAACACGTTTATTTTTACTGATTTCATGAGACAGAATAAAACACGGCAGCAAAGGTTCACATGGGGAAAGAAAATAAATCATTTACAGATAAAAATCTGAAAAGTATGAATGTGAGTCAATGCTGTAAACATCAAGTTTAAAGTCTTACCACAGATTCTTAGCACTCTTAAAACAGATGGGTCAAATTTGAACACACTGTGTGTTAAAATTAACACAAAATGTGTTATAACACATATTTTGCGTTATTATTTAATACATATCTTATAAGAGTGAGGTCTGGACTTTGACTAGGCCGTTCTAACCCATGAATCTGCTTTGATCTGAACCTTCCTATCGTACCTTTGGTTGTATTTTCCGGGTGGTTGTTGGTCTGTTGCATAAAACCCATAAAAATAGCCTGGAGCTGAAACAGAAAGTAAGAAAGTCCGAGTTGAGGCTTGTTCTGAGGAAAGTGAAACCTGAGAGAGGCTCTGAAGGGAACCAGAGTCCAGAACCAGCTGGTCGCTGCAGAAGGCGGGTCCTTCTGGTTGTTTAAACACTTACTCTTGCATGTTGTTATTAATGTAATTTTTCTGTTTATTTGACGCAGAATATTTGTAACAAAGCTGGAAATGGCAGCAACCATATCATTTCTTATGGCATAGGAATTAACTTTCTGTTCTCTCTCTTTTTCTTCATAGTAGGTACACCTTGTCTGGCGTTCTGTTAGCTGTGACATCATCAGGGGAGGCAGATCATCCTCATTTACCATCTAACATAGAAAGTCCTCCTGGGTCAATGTGAGCTTCTGAGCTTTCTGTGTCTCTGCTCTGTCTTCTCTAAGCCCCAGTGGGTCGAGGCAGATGAGCGTTCACACTGAGCCTGGTTCTGGTTCTGCTGGAGGTTCTCCTCCCTGTTAAAGGGGAGTTTTCCTCTCCACTGTCGCTTCATGCATGCTCAGTATGAGGGATTGCTGCAAAGCCATCAACAATGCAGACGACTGTCCACTGTGGCTCTACGCTCTTTCAGGAGGAGTGAATGCTGCTTGGAGAGACTTGATGCAACCTGCTGGGTTTCCTTAGAGAGGAAACTTTCTGACCAACCTGGAGGATCTGATGGAGTCTGACTTTATGAAGAACCTTGAGATGACATGTAATTGGTACTATAGAAATAAAATTGAATTGAATTACAGAATAAAATTCATTAACATACCACTGTGGCTCTACGCTCTTTCAGGAGGAGTGAATGCTGCTTGGAGAGACTTGATGCAATCAACTGGTTTTCTTATATAGGAAATTATTGACCAATCTGTATAATCTGACCCAATCTGTATAATCTGATTGAATTTGACTTTGTAAAGTGCCTCGAGATGACAGGTTTCATGAATTGGCGCCAAATAAATAAAATTGAATAGAAAAATGCAATTGAAGGGTGGGAGTAAATAAGTTTGTCCTTTCCAGGTTATCTTTTTCTCTCTTCTGCAGGGCATTATATTCAATTCAATTCAATTCAATTTTATTTATATAGCGCCAATTCATGAAACATATCATCTCAAGGCACTTTACAAGTTTGGTTCAATCATATTATACAGATTGGGTCAGATTATACAGATTGGTCAAAAATGTTCCTATATATGGGAACCAGTTGATTGCATCAAAGTCCCGACAAGCAGCATTCACTCCTGGAGAAGCGTAGAGCTACAGGGAGAGTCGTCTGCATTGTACATGGCTTTGCTGCAATCCCTCATACTGAGCAAGCATGAAGCGACAGTGGAAAGAAAAAACACCCGTTAGCGGGGGGAAAAAACCTCCGGCAGAACCAGAACCGGGCTCAGTATGAACGGTCATCTGCCTCGACCCACTGGGGGTTACAGAAGACAGAGCAGAGACACAACAAGAGAGACAAAAAAGCACAGAAGCACACATTGATCTAGTAATCTGTTCTACATTAGATGGTAATAGTCGGTGATCTGTCCTCCCTGGATGATGTCACAGTTAACAGAACGTCAGACCAGGTGTACCTACTATGAAGAAAAAAGAGAGAGAACAAAAAGTTAAAAGCTGAAATGACAACAGTCATTTCAATGTAATGCAAATCTGGAGAACAGTAGACTGGAGAACAGTAGAAATCAGTAGAGTGAGAAAAATAGGCCCTGATGTCCTCCAGCAGCCTAAGCCTATAGCAGCAAAACTATAAAGGTAGCTCAGAGTAACATGAGCCACTCTAGTTATAAGCTTTGTCAAAAAGGAAGGTTTTAAGATTAGTCTTAAAAGTAGACGGGGTGTCTGCCTCACGGACCAAAACTGGGAGTTGGTTCCACAGGAGAGGAGCCTGATAGCTAAAGGATCTGCCTCCCATTCTACTTTTAGAGACTCTAGGAACCACCAGCAGACCTGCAGTCTGAGAGCGAAGTGCTCTGTTAGGAACATACGGAGTAATCAGAGCTCTGATATATGATGGAGCTTGATTATTAAGGGCTTTATAAGTTAGAAGAAGAATTTTAAATTCTATTCTTGATTTAACAGGAAGCCAATGAAGGGAAGCTAAAATTGGAGAAATATGATCCCTCTTGTTGATTTTCATCAGAACTCTTGCTGCAGCATTTTGGATCAGCTGAAGACTTTGAACTGCATTTTGTGGACTTCCTGATAGTAAAGAATTACAATAGTCCAGCCTTGAAGTAACAAATGCCTGGACTAGTTTTTCAGCATCACTCCTGGACAGAATGTTTCTAATTTTGGCGATATTCCTGAGGTGAAAAAAGGAAACTCTGGAAACCTGTTTAATATGGGATTTAAAGGCATACTAGGCAACATTTTTCAGTTAATTAATGTGTTCCAGACCGTTTTGGACGATTAAATGAGTCATTTCAGGTTGAACAAAGGTTTTCTTGGCCGCCCTGGTGGTCTGTGGGGGAAATACCGCACTTGCAACTGCAGGAGCCCTCGGCCCGCGCCCACAGGCTCAGAATCTCGTGCAAGATCGCGAGAGTCGGTCTTGCTTTACGGCGAGAACTGCTACACGCCCCCAGTGAAAGGCATGCTCGTTGCTAGCGCAGTGGCGATATCTGTGCAGTTATCATGGCGATAAAACAGCGAAAGCCCATGTCGGAGCAGACAAGAAAGAGGAAAAGGGCTCTGGACAGAAAGAGGAGTCGTACACGGGTGAACATCGGGCAAGCTTTTTCCGAATGGCGAGAGCTAAAAGAAAGAGAAGGCTGCAAGGCTGACGCGGACCTCGCGTTTCTGCTGATGCGATTGTATGTAACATTGTAGGGTTTCCCTCACGCTACCGCCTCCCAACATTACAAAAAAAAAAAAAAACTAACTCGATATGCGCATAAAGCTTGTCTCCCCCCGCTCCGCCGGTCGTCCGGTAAGCAAATTCCTAGGGGAAACACTGCATTGGAATGGTTTCTCTCTCTCTCTGTGCATGTTCATACTTTCACTGTTAGTCATTGTTTGTACTGCCGTTTTTTTCGACTTTTCGTTGCGTTCGCCTGTCTGCTAAGCTCAAAACAACCGCGCCTGGCTTGACGGAGAAACCAGTAGAACAGCTGAGCATCTTTACGACAGTGCACTTTTACTTTCGCCCTCTGGGGGGAGCCTCGCTGGAAAATCAACCCCGGTTGCATAGTATACCTTTAAATGACATGTCTTGGTCAAAAATAACACCAAGATTTTTTACTTTATTACCAGAGGCCAAGTTAATGTCATCCAGATTAAGTGATTGGTTAAGAAGTTTATTTTTTGAGGACTCTGGCCCAAAGATTACAACTTCTGTCTTGTCAGAATTTAGATGCAGGAAATTTAAAGTCATCCAGCTTTTGATGTCATCAAGACATGACTGCAGTCGAAGTAATTGATTGGATTCATCAGGATTTATGGATAAATATAGCTGAGTGTCATCAGCATAACAGTGGAAATTAATCCCATGCTGTCTGATAATTTTGCCGATCGGAAGCATATATATAGTAAAGAGAATTGGTCCAAGGACTGAACCCTGTGGTACTCCACAGGTGACCCTAGAGTTTGAGGAAGATTTATTATTAAAATGAACAAACCAGAATCTGTCCGACAGATAAGATTTAAACCAGCCTAATGCTTTCCCCTTAATCCCTACAGTATGTTCAAGTCTTTGTAGGAAAATATTGTGATCAACTGTATCAAATGCAGCACTGAGATCTAACAGGACAAGTACAGACACAAGTCCATTATCTGAGGCCATGAGAATATCATTAGTGACCTTCACCAGAGCCGTTTCAGTGCTATGATGAGCTCTGAAGCCTGACTGAAACTCCTCAAGTAGGTCATTGCTTTGTAAATGTTCATAAAGTTGATTAGCAACTACTTTCTCAAGAATTTTAGATAAGAAAAGAAGATTAGATATAGGTCTGTAGTTTACTAGCTCATCTTGATCAAGAGAAGGTTTCTTAAGTAAAGGTTTAATAACAGCTACTTTAAAAACCTGTGGTACATATCCATTTACTAAGGATAGATTAATCATGTCTAAAATAGGACCACTGATCAAAGGGAATATCTCCTTAAACAACTTGGTTGGGATTGGGTCTAACATGCAGGTAGAAGGTTTAGATAAAGCTAAGATTTTAGATAGCTCAGAAAGCTCTACTGCTTCTAAACCAGGGGTGTCAAACGTACGGCCCGCGGGCCGAACCATTTAGTCCGGCCCGGCGGCCAAATGCATTATCATTATTCAACAATGATTGCCGAAAAAAACATTTCATTGAAAACCTGCAGTTCCTATATTGTCTACGAGTGGCGCTGTATTATTCAGAGCAGACAACAAGCAGTACTCTTTGAGTTCCGGGTCAGAGGTGAACTCCTCTGTGTTGCTGCTAATTCCATTGGGTGTTTTCTGGCAACCACTCGACGGTGAGTCGTTTATTTTAATGTCGCTTTTATATTATAGTATAAATGCGGTTGGCTACACGCCCGCTTAAAATGTATGTATTGGCATCTTAAAAATGGTCTTATCGCTTAAAAGATCATTCTATTTTTGTTCATTTTGTGGCCGAATAGGAGAGATGTTCTCAAAGCGTTAAATAAACCCTTTGATTTTTCTAAATTTTGTCTTTTAAGGATAATTTTAAGTTACTTTTCATTAAATTTGTCATTTGCCTATGGAACTCTGGATGGATGGCAGTTTAACCGTCTTTAAGTGCTATTTTTTGTTTTTATTTATGACCTTGTTTAGGTCAGGGTTTTTTTCCCCCTGTTCCGACCCATGATGGGAGCTACCTGATGACCGCAGCTGTGCGGTAGGATTTAATTGAACCGGGCTATTTCATTTTCCCGGACCTATTGCCGTGGATCATAGACTAAAAAAAAAGAATAATTTATTGATGGACCATTAATCATCCTGCAAACAAAAGGACAGACTTAAATAAGAGAAAGAAACTCTTGGGTGTTATTAGGGTTATTTTTTGTTGTTTTCCTGTTATGTTTGTTTATATTCATAGGAAAATCATAATACTATTATTGAATACCTCCCTAAATGTATGTAAAAATTTAAGTTAGAATACAATAAGTACTTGTCTGTTATTCACACACAGGCTCCTCAGCCGAACCTTTCTGACTGCCTCTTACCATATATGGCTGTAGTCAGGCGCCAAGCTTTAATAAGCGTTACAATCGGAACTAACAGCAGCACTGAGCTTCAGATGTGGAACATTGATTTTAAATAATTTCTTAATTTCTTATCTGTTTGATGTATTTTGTCATGCAGGACGGTGTTTTTAAGTCCCAAAAACTGTGAAGAAATGTTTTTCAACATCTTACAATCACTGTGACCAGTTCCTTTGCATAATGCACTTAAATAAATGTTTAACTGAGTAAAAGTATTGTTGAAATTGCAAATACTTTTCTTAAACTCTGAGGTTATTCTTAATATGTTTTGTAAAAGGGAAATTCGTTTAGTATAAAAATCAACAGCAAGTCCACTTTTATTAGTTCTATTTAATCTTGCAATGAGTTTACATGTGTGGCCCCTTTGAGATCAGATTATTATTATTATTATTATTATTATTATTATTATTATTATTATTGTGTTATATTATTATGTTATAAAGGTCACTCATTCCTGCTGCTACCTGATCATACTCGCTGCTTTATAAGTGTAACTATTAGAGTAACGACTGCAACCATGCACCATAGCTGCAACAATAACTGTAATAACTTATGTGCAATAAGCTATTTAAACAAGGTGCTATAATCCGTGCATTAAGCCTGTGCAATAATCCTGTATAAACTGTAAAATAACATATGTGCAATAACATATTTATACATAGGAGTGTACAGAATTGTATATTGTATATAGCTGTATAACTGTATCTAACTGATTCTACTTACCTACTTTGACACCTTCTTCTGACTTTTGACTATTGAGCCGATGGGACAAGTGAATTTCTCCACTGTGAGATCAATAAAGCTTATCTTATCTTATCTTTATCTTATCTTATCTTAAGCTGAATGCGGCCCCTAAACCAAAATGAGTTTGACACCCCTGTTCTAAACAGTTCAAACACTGTGCAGGTTCTAAAGATTCCTCCAATGCTGCCTCACTTACTGGGGATGAGGTAATCATGTTTGGGAGGATGCCAATTATTTTATTTTTAATGGCATCAATTTTATTTATGAAGAATCCCATAAAATCATTACTGCTAAGAGCTAAGGGAATTGATGGATCAACAGAGCTGCAGCTCTGAGTAAGTTTGGCAATTGTACTAAAGAGAAATCTAGGATTATTTTTATTCTCTTCAATTAATGATGAAAAATATGCTGCTCTAACTCTGCGAAGGGTCTTGTTATACAACAATAGACTGTCCCTCCAGATTAGGTAGGATTCCTCTTGGTGTGTAGAGCGCCATTTTCTCTCCAATTTCCTAACATTGTGCTTCAAGGAACACAGCTCTGAATTAAACCAGGGAGCCAGCTTCCTGTGAATTATCACCTTCTTTTTCAAGGGAGCTACATTATCTAATGCAGAACGCAATGAGGAAGTCACACTGTTAGCAAAGGTATCGATTTGTGAATGGGAAGAAACAACATTGCTGTTATCTGCAGGGCATTTCTGCAATACTGAGGATTGAGGGGGACAGACTCTTTAAGTTTTGATACAGCATTATCCGATAAAGATCTACTATAATGGAACCCTCTTTTGGGGGTGGAGAACTCAGTTAGATTAAACTCAAATGTTATTAAAAAATGATCAGTTAGGACAGGGTTGTGAGAGAATACTGTTAATTCTTCACAATCAATGCCATATGTCAGCACAAGGTCCAAAGTATGGAGCCGAGAGTGCGTTGGCTTATGCACATTTTGAGCAAAACCAATTGAATCTAGGATAGTTTTAAAGGCTACACTAAGGTTATCACATTCAGTGTCAACATGGATGTTAAAATCACCCACTATAACAGTATTTAACACCAAATCAGATAAGAAGTCTGACAGTTGATCCAAAAACTGAGTGTAAGGGCCTGGTGGACGATACAAAACAACAAACAGAAGAGGTTTTATTGCTTTGCAGTTTGGATGAGGGAAACTGAGGGTTAAATGCTCAAAAGAACTGTAATTATTAATTGGCCTGGGACTAATTAATAAATCAGACTGAAAGATGGTTGCCACTCCTCCTCCTCTTCCCACAGATCTGGGAATGTGGACATTTGAATAATTGGAGGGAGTTGACTCATTTATACTAACGTAGTCCTCTTGTAGCCAGGTTTCTGTGAGACATATTACATCAATCTGATTATCAGAAATCAATTCATTAACTAACAAAGTCTTTGGAGGGAGAGACCTTATATTTAATAGACCACATTTAATTCTTTTATTTTTTGGTTGAAAGTGATCCGTATGGAGTTTTATTAGGTTTTTATGATTTGTTCCCTTTAGATCAATGTGACCTTTGTCAGGGTCCATGGCTGCTCAGTCAGCTTCCATCACATTAAACAAGAAAACTGAAAATTACTTATTCATACAAGAGAAAAACGGTTAACAACGCAGACAGAACCCAACCAGCAGAGCTGTTCTTCCCAGAGTGACCAGGGTTTCCTGCAGAGATGGGATTTGTAGTTTTTATGAGACCGGAAGCAGCCCTGTCTGTAGTCTGCGCTAGAGGTGGGCAACACCGGGAATTCTTAATCGATCTGATACCAAGTAAATACGGGTCAGTATCGCCGATATCGATACAATACCGATACTTTTTACATTTTACGTATCAGGAAACTGTTGACCTTCCGGTTTTAGTGAATTTTATTTTATTATTACAATTTATTATTATTAATAACAATAATAATGTTATGTTCATAGTGTTTTTTTTCTAATCCACCTCTTATATCATATCTAAATAAAGGATAATCTCATGTTAGCTTATCTTAGATAACACATTTTAATGGGATAAATAAACGTCTAAGTACATTGTACGATGAATGTATGTTCTTTCTCATGTTTTTTATGTGCTTATATAAACTTGTTCTTGTTTCATTTACGTCATTAAAATGTAGCCAAACGGCGCGTCTCTCTGTCTCCGAGCAGCAGCGCGGTTGTTTGTGTCGAGAGAGAGAGAGAGAGAGAGAGAGAGAGAGAGAGAGAGAGAGAGAGAGAGAGATGAGTGGCGGGGCCAGGCTGAGCCTGCGTGCTGATTGGCTGCCGCTGCTGAGCCACGTGACAGAGCAGGCTGGTCACGTGAGGGGAGGAGGAGCGGTCTGTCCCGCGTACAGATACTGCGCTGCCTCTCCGCGGATAAACTCCTCCGTCCTCCGCCTCACAGCTCCTCTGCTCCCGCTATGTCTGCGGTCAGGGTCCTGAGGAGCCGCCGGTTCCTCCGGCAGCTCCCCCCCGGCCTCCCGGCCTCCCTGCGCAGGCGCTACAGCCTGGACGTCCCCGCTACGCTGCTCCGGACTCAGGGCTACTTGGGCGGCCGCTGGGTCTCCGCCGCCTCAGTGTTCCCGGTTCTGGACCCGGCCACCGGACAGGAGCTGGCCCGGGTGTCTGACTGCGGTCCTGCAGAGGCCAAGCAGGCGGTGGAGGCCGCCTATGAGGCGTTTCAGTCCTGGAAGCAGACCACGGCTAAGGTAGGAGGCTGCTGCCGTCTGCGCTGCAGAACTCCGCTTAAAATATCCCGTTTTCACCGTGAAGGCCGAATATTTACCGAAGAGAGAAACGGAACCGTCGGTGCCTCCGGTCTGCGTGTTAACCCTTAACGCGCTTTGGTACGGCGCACACGTAGGCCGCTAAAAGCTTTCTATTCCACAGTTTTCAGCAGCTGCAGAGATTTTTCTGCAGCTGCTGAGGGAGGCAAAGCATTTTAAAAAGCTTAATTATTTTCACATTTCTGCACACAGACGGAAACACCAACAAAGCCTAATGAATATGTGGCATTCTGCTGCCCAATTAACGCATGCACACATATGCACTGCAACCATTAATTCACTGCAACCATTAATTCACTGCATGCCACCTTATAAATTTACCTTTAATCTGAAAATCTGGTCGTTATCTCTTTAAAAACTCAATATATTCATCAGCCATATACAGGGTCTGTGCATACATATTTAAGTTTTTTATCATATTTAATATACAGGTGTAGACATGGAGAGGCTGGAAGATAAAGCAAGAAGAAGCAGAAACACATGAGCCACTCCATCAGGAAGTTTATGTGCCAGTTTTAGTACTTTGAATAATTGAAATATAACAGCAGGTTTTGCACATACAGCATAATATTAAAATGTTAAATATTTAATTATTTAGAAAACAATAGTCTTCATCTTCACTGGTTCGGTGCTTCCAGCCCAGGGGTCGGCAACCTTTACCACTCAGAGCCATTTGGACCATTTCCACACAGAAGAAAACCCTGGGAGCCACAAAACCCTTTAAAAATTTGAAATGAAATAACTGATATAACAACAGTTTGTATAACCAAACTATACTGTGTTACATTTATGAAATCAACGAACCACTGCAGAGAAAATTAAATAACATTTCTGAAAGCAACAAAACGTTTTTATCTCTGGAAAAAAGACGTTGGGTTCAAAGGTTAAGTGAAATACTCAGTGTCTCTCTGAGTCCTTGTCGAAACAATGTGAACTTAAATTATCGCCTGGCAGCAACAGAAATGCCGTCATCCTTTGACTGGCGTCGTGCCGTCAGCTGTCTGCCTGCACCGCTGACAACGGCCTAGTCTCAGCAGCAGCGTCTGATCCTCTGACCCATCACTGACTCTTCCTGCAGCTAATCATCAGCAACAGGCGCCTGGTTAGCATCAGGATCACCGTTAGATGCGCTGATGCTAGCTTGCGGAGTCGGACCGTGTATTTATTTGTGTAGTGAAGGAGCGTTCGGAGCTGCGTTCGTCCAGTTCAGGTCCTGCTGAGCTCTTCTGGAGCCAGGAGGACAACATCCCAGCCGTGATGATTTCCCTCCACCTTTCCTCTCCTGCAGGAGAGGAGCGTCCTGCTGAGGAAGTGGTTCGACCTGCTGGTGCTGCACAAAGAAGACCTCGCCAAGCTGATCACATTTGAATGTGTGAGTATTTAGTCCTGCTTTAGCAGCAGCTGAAGGCTGAGCATCCATGTGTCTGCAGACGTTCAGGGAGCTACAGAGTAAGAGCCTCCCAGTGCAGAGAAAGTCATCTTAGTCCAGCTTCTTACCACTTTTTAAGCTTCCCATTCCTCCTTCCAACACTTAAAGTGGTCCTGCTGTGTTAGAGGAGCAGCAGAAGGTTAGAACCAGAGATTAAACATGTTTTATTGGTGTTAATATTGAGTGGGCGGATTTTTACAGATGATACTGTGATGTCCCGTTCTCCTGAAAGCAGCACAGAGGCTGACAAACAGTGAAGAAGAGAGGAGTTAAGATCGGTACGGCTGCAGAGCCAAGCATGTTTTAATGTTGCAGGAGACAGTTTTTCACACATACGTCAAAGATTAAACTGGTTTTGTTGTTAGACTTAAACTTAGACATCTTTTTGTCATTTTGTATGTACAGAGTGCATACAGAACGAAATTTCGTTGCATACAGCTTGTAAATTACTGTATACATTGCAGCAGTGATTAAAAAGTAAACAATTGGAATGTAAACAATGCAGGAGAAGAGAACAGTGTGCGATCACGGTGTACAGTAGAATTTTTTAAAACCATTTGTATGTGCAGAAATGATGGTGCAAAAGGCATTTGTGCAACACTGCATTTAGAACCTACAAGTTCGGCAGCATTTGTAATGCTAGATAGAGATGCAGTGATGCAAATGTGGTGCAGGGTCCAGTTTAGAGTCTAGTTTAGAGTGTTAATCTTTGGTGTAAACTTTACCTTTAAGCAAACACCCCCAGGCTGTGGCCCCGCCCTCGCTGAGAAGCACTAGGCTAGGGCTAATGTTCAGGTCTGTGGGGTCATTTGAGTTTAGGTCAGCATAAGGCCCTAGAAAGGACCAGGTCCTCAGTTTTCAGTAGAACCTGCGTGTGTGTTGCAGGGTAAACCCATGCGGGAGTCTCTTGGAGAGGTGGCGTACTCTGCCTCCTTCCTGGAGTGGTTCTCAGAGGAAGCTCGGAGAGTCTATGGGGACATCGTTCCATCTCCGGCTAAAGACAGGAAGATCCTCCTCCTCAAACAGCCAGTAGGGGTGGCCAGCATCATCACGCCGGTGAGCAGACGGGACGAACGTGACCTTAGAGCAAAGGTGTTCTGGCTCTGGAGAACCTAAATCAGGTCTGATGTTCATTTTGAAGATGACCTTGTTCCAGATGTTCCAGCTGCTGATTCTCCTCAACAGTTTAATGAGGAGCTTCAGTTTATACTGAGATCCTCTGTGAGACACTGAGCAGCAGGATGCAGCATCGTCTGTTTGTGACGGGGAATAAAAATCCAGCCTGGCAGGTTAAAGGTACATAGCCACGTTATATGCTTTAAAAAAGACCAAAAACCGTTTGATGATGAAATAAGGTTCTCTACATCAAGCCTCCATCCTGATAGTGTTTTATTGTCATTTTTGTGGATAATTAGCCCAGCAACAGGCGTGATTAAACGATATAATCAGATGTGGCGCCATCTAGTGGCAGTATCACAGAACTACCATAATGCTGGTTTAATTAATAAATCAATTGTTACGGACTGAGCCTGACCCTCTGCAGTGCCTCACAGTAAAGCAGCAGCTCAGCGTGATGAAGACCAACGTTATTAATTAAATAAACCGATCTACAGCAACTTTAAGAGCCTCATATCAGAACATTTACTCACGTCATCAACTCTGCGTCACATCTGAGCCTCGGCAGCTTCAGTGAACATCAACGTTCAGACTGGATTCCCAGAGACTTTACAGGCTTTTCCCTCCAGGAATCAGATAATTTGTGTTTTTGTCAGTGGACCTTTCTCCACTGCTTCACTGGGAGATGCTAACAGCCGTTAGCCACTTCCTGGTTTTAACCCCTGCTGCACATGTGCAGTACCTACTTCCATTAAAATCATAAATAAACATGACTTTATTTACTATGAATTTGAGCAAAAACTACGTGTAAAACACCAAAATAGCAACTAATACGCCAGCAGGACGTGATAATGTTTAATAAAACTTTGAGCTGCTGACGTCTAAATAAAAAAGTCAAATAACGTGGCTGTGCACCTTTAAGGGCTGGGAAGCTGAGGGAAGCTCATTCCTCCATGATTTCGATGTTTCTGCTCCAGTGCAGCTGATTGAGATGGTTGAACTATGACCTCGGTGAACCAGGAGGACGGGAACATCTGAGAGGCGCAGAGCTGCGTCGTCAGGATGTTCTCTCTGACTCCTGGAGTCCAGAACTCAGGAACGTAGTGAAGACGCGTGTCTGCTCTCTCCCCTCAGTGGAACTTCCCCAGCGCCATGATCACCAGGAAGGCTGGAGCTGCTCTGGCTGCCGGCTGCACGGTGGTGGTGAAGCCGGCCGAGGACACGCCGCTGTCCGCCCTGGCTCTGGCTCAGGTCCACTTCCTGTTCCGCTTCGCTGCAGATTTACTCCTGAAGGAGCTCCTTTTCACGCCACTTCCTGTCTCCTGCAGCTGGCGGAGCAGGCGGGGATCCCTGCGGGCGTGGTCAATGTGGTTCCCTGCTCCAGAGAGAAGACTCCGGCTGTCGGTCAGGTCCTCTGCACCGACCCGCTGGTGGCCAAGATCTCCTTCACGGGATCCACGGCCACTGGGAAGGTGAAGGGTTGCAGAGAACATCCTGTGAGCGGCCTGCAGGAACCGACTGGACCTCAGGAGGAGCTCTGAGTCCTTCCTGTCTTTCTCCCTCCAGGTGTTGCTGAAAATGGCCGCCGACACGGTGAAGAGGGTCTCCATGGAGCTCGGTGGCCACGCCCCCTTCATTGTGTTCGACAGTGCAGACGTGGACAGTGCTGTGGGCGGAGCCATGGCCTCCAAGTTCAGGAACTCTGGGCAGGTGAGGTCAGAGACTCGGCGCTCCGTGGCGCTCCGGCGCCGAACCCGCTGACTCCTCCTCCTGTTCTGCAGACCTGCGTGTGCTCCAACCGCTTCCTGGTTCAGAGCGGCATCTACGAGCGCTTCGTGGACAAGTTGGGACGAGCGATGGACGCCGAGCTCCGTTTGGGTCACGGGTCAGAACCAAACACTACGCAAGGACCTCTGATCAACACCAGAGCTGCAGAGAAGGTTGGACTGAAGCAGCAAAGTTCCTCGTGTTTCCAGAATTAACCGCTGCTGATGGTTCTGGATCAAATGGTTCTGGATCAGGTAGTTCTAGATCAGATGGTTCTGGATCAGGTAGTTCTAGATCAAATGGTTCTGGGTCAGATGGTTCTGGATCAGGTAGTCCTGGATCAGATGGTTCTGGGTCAGGTAGTTCTAGATCAGATGGTTCTGGGTCAGGTAGTTCTAGATCAGATTGTTCTGGGTCAGGTAGTTCTAGATCAGATGGTTCTGGGTCAGGTAGTTCTAGATCAGATGGTTCTGGATCTGATGGTTCTGGGTGAGGTAGTTCTAGATCAGATGGTTCTGTATCTGATGGTTCTGGGTCAGGTAGTCCTAGATCTGATGGTTCTGGGTCAGGTAGTCCTAGATCAGATGGTTCTGGATCAGGTAGTTCTAGATCAAATGGTTCTGGATCAGGTAGTTCTAGATCAGATGGTTCTGGATCAGGTAGTTCTAGATCAGATGGTTCTGGATCAGGTAGTTCTGGGTCAGGTAGTTCTAGATCAGATGGTTCTGGATCTGATGGTTCTGGGTGAGGTAGTTCTAGATCAGATGGTTCTGTATCTGATGGTTCTGGGTCAGGTAGTCCTAGATCAGATGGTGCTGGATCAGGTAGTCCTAGATCAGATGGTTCTGGATCAGGTAGTTCTAGATCAGATGGTTCTGGATCAGGTAGTTCTGGATCAGATGGTTCTGGGTCAGGTAGTTCTAGATCAGATGGTTCTGGATCAGGTAGTTCTAGATCAGATGGTTCTGGGTCAGATGGTTCTGGGTCAGGTAGTCCTAGATCAGATGGTTCTGGATCTGATGGTTCTGGGTCAGGTAGTCCTAGATCAGATGGTGCTGGATCAGGTAGTCCTAGATCAGATGGTTCTGGATCAGGTAGTTCTAGATCAGATGGTTCTGGATCAGGTAGTTCTAGAACAGATGGTTCTGGATCAGGTAGTTCTGGATCAGATGGTTCTGGGTCAGGTAGTTCTAGATCAGATGGTTCTGGATCAGGTAGTTCTAGATCAGATGGTTCTGGGTCAGATGGTTCTGGGTCAGGTAGTCCTAGATCAGATGGTTCTGGATCAGATGGTTCTGGATCAGATGATTCTGGGCCAGATGGTTCTGGATCAGGTAGTTCTAGATCAGATGGTTCTGGGTCAGATGGTTCTGGGTCAGATGGTTCTGGGTCAGATGGTTCTGGATCAGGTAGTCCTAGATCAGATGGTGCTGGATCTGATGGTTCTGGATCAGGTAGTCCTAGATCAGATGGTGCTGGATCAGATGGTTCTGGATCTGATGGTTCTGGGTCAGGTAGTCCTAGATCAGATGGTTCTGGGTCAGGTAGTCCTAGATCAGATGGTTCTGGATCAGGTAGTTCTAGATCAGATGGTTCTGGATCAGGTAGTCCTAGATCAGATGGTTCTGGATCAGGTAGTTCTAGATCAGATGGTTCTGGGTCAGGTAGTTCTAGATCAGATGGTTCTGGGTCAGATGGTTCTGGGTCAGATGGTTCTGGGTCAGATGGTTCTGGATCAGGTAGTCCTAGATCAGATGGTGCTGGATCTGATGGTTCTGGATCAGGTAGTCCTAGATCAGATGGTGCTGGATCAGATGGTTCTGGATCTGATGGTTCTGGGTCAGGTAGTCCTAGATCAGATGGTTCTGGGTCAGGTAGTCCTAGATCAGATGGTTCTGGATCAGGTAGTTCTAGATCAGATGGTTCTGGATCAGGTAGTCCTAGATCAGATGGTTCTGGATCAGGTAGTTCTAGATCAGATGGTTCTGGGTCAGGTAGTTCTAGATCAGATGGTTCTGGATCAGGTAGTTCTAGATCAGATGGTTCTGGGTCAGATGGTTCTGGGTCAGGTAGTCCTAGATCAGATGGTTCTGGATCAGATGGTTCTGGATCAGATGATTCTGGGCCAGATGGTTCTGGATCAGGTAGTTCTAGATCAGATGGTTCTGGGTCAGATGGTTCTGGATCAGGTAGTCCTAGATCAGATGGTGCTGGATCTGATGGTTCTGGAGCAGGTAGTTCTAGATCAGATGGTTCTGGATCTGATGGTTCTGGGTCAGGTAGTCCTAGATCAGATGGTTCTGGATCAGATGGTTCTGGATCAGGTAGTCCTAGATCAGATGGTGCTGGATCTGATGGTTCTGGAGCAGGTAGTTCTAGATCAGATGGTTCTGGATCTGATGGTTCTGGGTCAGATGGTTCTGGGTCAGGTAGTCCTAGATCAGATGGTTCTGGATCAGATGGTTCTGGATCTGATGATTCTGGGTCAGGTAGTTCTAGATCAGATGGTTCTGGGTCAGATGGTTCTGGTTTAAATGGTTCTGGGTCAGGTAGTTCTAGATCAGATGGTTCTGGATCTGATGGTTCTGGATCAGGTAGTTCTAGATCAGATGGTTCTGGATCTGATGGTCCTGGATCAGGTAGTCCTAGATCAGATGGTTCTGGATCTGATGGTTCTGGATTCAATTCAATTCAATTCAATTCAATTTTATTTATATAGCGCCAAATCATGAAACATGTCATCTCAAGGCACTTTACAAAATCAAGTTCAATCATATTATACAGATTGGGTCAGATTATACAGATTGGTCAAAATGTCCTATATAAGGAAACCAGTTGATTGCATCAAAGTCCCGACAAGCAGCATTCACTCCTGGGGAACCGTAGAGCCACAGGGAGAGCCGTCTGCATTGTCCATGGCTTTGCTGCAATCCCTCATACTGAACAAGCATGAAGCGACAGTGGGAAGAAAAACCACCCATTAACGGGAAAAAAAAACCTCCGGCAGAACCGGGCTCAGTATGAACGGTCATCTGCCTCGACCGACTGGGGTTACAGAAGACAGAGCAGAGACACAACAAGAGAGACAAAAAGCACAGAAGCACACATTGATCTAGTAATCTGTTCTACATTAGATGGTAGTAACGGGTGAGCCGTCTTCTCTGGATGATGTCAAAGTTAACAGAACGCCAGACCAGGTGTACCTACTATGAAGAAAAAGAGAGAGAGCAAAAAGTTAAAAGCTGAAATGACAACAGTCATTTCAATGTAATACAATGCAAAACTGGAGAGCCGTAGAATGAAGAACAGTAGAAATCAGTAGAGTGAGAAAATTAGACCCTGATGTCCTCCAGCAGCCTAGGCCTATCACAGCACAACTATAGAGATAGCTCAGGGTAACATGAGCCACTCTAACTATAAGCTTTGTCAAAAAGGAAGGTTTTAAGATTAGTCTTAAAAGTAGACAGGGTGTCTGCCTCACGGACCAAAACTGGGAGTTGGTTCCACAGGAGAGGAGCCTGATAGCTAAAGGATCTGCCTCCCATTCTACTTTTAGAGACTCTAGGAACCACCAGCAGACCTGCAGTCTGAGAGCGAAGTGCTCTGTTAGGAACATACGGGGTAATCAGAGCTCTGATATATGATGGAGCTTGATTATTAAGGGCTTTATACGTTAGAAGAAGAATTTTAAATTCTATTCTTGATTTAACAGGAAGCCAATGAAGGGAAGCTAAAATTGGAGAAATATGATCCCTCTTGTTGATTTTCATCAGGACTCTTGCCGCAGCATTTTGGATCAGCTGAAGACTTTGAACTGCATTTTGTGGACTTCCTGATAGTAAAGAATTACAATAGTCCAGCCTTGAAGTAACAAATGCATGGACTAGTTTTTCAGCATCACCCCTGGACAGAATGTTTCTAATTTTGGCGATATTCCGGAGGTGAAAAAAAGAAACTCTGGAAACCTGTTTAATATGGGATTTAAATGACATGTCTTGGTCAAAAATAACACCAAGATTTTTTACTTTATTACCAGAGGCCAAGTTAATGTCATCCAGATTAAGTGATTGATTAAGAAGTTTATTTTTTGAGGACTCTGGCCCAAAGATTACAACTTCTGTCTTGTCAGAATTTAAATGCAGGAAATTTAAAGTCATCCAGCTTTTGATGTCATCAAGACATGACTGCAGTCGAAGTAACTGATTGGATTCATCAGGATTTATGGATAAATATAGCTGAGTGTCATCAGCATAACAGTGGAAATTAATCCCATGCTGTCTGATAATTTTGCCAACCGGAAGCATATATATATAGTAAATAGAATTGGTCCAAGGACTGAACCCTGTGGTACTCCACAGGTGACCCTAGAGTTTGAAGAAGATTTATTATTAACATGAACAAACTGGAATCTGTCCGACAGATAAGATTTAAACCAGCCTAATGCTTTTCCCTTAATCCCTACAGTATGCTCAAGTCTTTGTAGGAGAATATTGTGATCAACTGTGTCAAATGCAGCACTAAGATCTAACAGGACAAGTATAGACACAAGTCCATTATCTGAGGCCATGAGAATATCATTGGTGACCTTCACCAGAGCTGTTTCAGTGCTATGATGAGCTCTAAAGCCTGACTGAAACTCCTCAAGTAGGTCATTGCTTTGTAAATGTTCACAAAGTTGATTAGCAACTACTTTCTCAAGAATTTTAGATAAGAAAAGAAGATTAGATATAGGTCTGTAGTTTACTAGCTCATCTTGATCAAGAGAAGGTTTCTTAAGTAAAGGTTTAATAACAGCTACTTTAAAAGCCTGTGGTACATATCCATTTACTAAGGATAGATTAATCATGTCTAAAATAGGACCACTGATCAGAGGGAATACCTCCTTAAACAACTTGGTTGGGATTGGGTCTAACATGCAGGTAGAAGGTTTAGATGAAGCTAAGATTTTAGATAGCTCAGAAAGCTCTACTGCTTCTAAACAGTTCAGACACTGCGCAGGTTCTAAAGATTCCTCCAATGCTGCCTCACTTACTGAGGACGAGGTAATCATGTTTGGGAGGATGCCAATTATTTTATTTTTAATGGAATCAATTTTATTTATGAAGAATCCCATAAAATCATTACTGCTAAGAGCTAAGGGGATGGCTGGATCAACAGAGCTGTGGCTCTGTGTAAGTTTGGCAACTGTACTAAAGAGAAATCTAGGATTATTTTTATTCTCCTCAATTAATGATGAAAAATATGCTGCTCTAACTCTGCGAATGGTCTTGTTATACAACAATAGACTGTCCCTCAGGTAGTTCTAGATCAGATGGTTCTGGATCAGGTGGTTCTAGATCAGACGGTTCTGGGTCAGGTAGTTCTGGGAGAGGTTCTGAGAGGCACCTCTAGAACAAGTGGAGGAAGTTCTTGGTCAGATATTCTTTCACGTCTGACTGGTTCTGGAAGAGACGGTCCAGGTTTAGATGGTTCTAGTTTTGGATCAGGATGAGGTTCTGCAGCCTGTTTCAGGTTTAGTTCTCAGCTTAAACAGGAAGTGGTACTTTGGGCCAGACCTTAGCGACTGGGTATGGTTCTCAGGGTGGAGAGATGCTGAGGTTCCTCCAGCTGCATCTGAACCCGACGTTCTCCTGAGGTTCTGATGGGAAAACGGTTTCCTGTCTCCGTCCCTCAGGTCCTGCATCAGATATCGGACGCGGTGTCTCGTGGAGCCAAGGTTCTGAAGGGGGGGAACCGTCTGGACGGGTCCTTCATGGAACCCACCCTGCTGGCTGACGTCACCACAGACATGCTGTGTACCAAGGAGGAGACGTTTGGACCGCTGGTTCCTGTCATCAGGTGGGTCTGCGCTCAGAAACCAAGGACCGGTTTATAAACGCGGACCTCCCCGGTTCTGGACCCATCAGCTGCTGGTTCTGATCTGCAGGTTTGAGACAGAAGAAGAAGCTCTGGCTGTGGCCAACGCTGCCGACGTCGGGCTGGCAGGTGAGACCAGAACCTGAGCTCGTCATTTAGTTTGGTTCTCCTCAGAACCAAGCAAACGTCTCTAGGTCCGGCTGTAGACGGGCCGCTCCACCTCTACGCCATGATGGTTCTGATCCGCTTCGTCCGCTCTCTGCTTGCAGGCTACTTCTACTCGCAGGACGTGGGGCAGATGTGGCGGGTGGCCGAGGCGCTGGAGGTGGGGATGGTCGGCGTTAACGAGGGTCTGCTCTCCACCCCAGAGGCCACCTTCGGGGGGGTCAAACAGTCCGGGCTGGGCCGCGAGGGCTCCAGGTACGGCGTTGACGAGTACCTGGAGGTGAAGTACATGTGCTTCGGAGGACTGAGGCCCTGAACCGGGCCGGTGCCGACCCGCTGGTACCGTAACGGAGCCGGTGGTTAACGTTTGTGTGTTTGAGAATCAAAGGACTGAATGCTGCTAATTAAGCTGCTGGCCGATCATTATGACCCGGTTCTGTTTGGTTCCACAGCTCTGAAATTAACACGTTCTAATCCGTCCTGCCGCTGGTGTTCCACCGATTAAACCAGCGTTCCTGCGGTTCCTTAAAAAGTCTGAAAAGGCATTGAATTCTTCAGTATAAAACTAAGGCCTTAATTGGTATTAAAATGTCTTAAATCAGTCACTCATAGGTCTTAAACTTGTTACCACGTCATAAATAGGATTTTATTTTTGTAATCCATATCAAACATTAAAATAACTGAAACAATTTATTTACCGAACGGCTCGCTGTCCCCTTTATTGGTTCCGTCCCAATAGTGAAACCAATAAAAACGATGTTGCAGCCGGAGCTTTGGGGAGAGGCGGCACTTTTTATCTGGACAACATGGGGAAGAGTAAATTCAACGTAAACTTTCTCTCCTGCATGGCTAAACCAGGACCAGGGAGCGTATGAGGCACGGTGCATTTTGTGCAAGAAGTCATTCAAACTTGGCACGATGGGAATCAAGGCAGCGGAGTCACACAAGCAGAGGGTGAAACACAAAGCGTCCAAACCAAGTTACCCAGAAACAGCAGGTGTCTCAGTTCTGCTCCCCCCTCGTCTCTGCAGCGCCTCCACAGCCGTCTGCGTCATCGACAGTGATGTCAGAGACGGCTGTGGCATAGAAACAGATCAACGGACAATAATAATAATAGAACTTTATTGATCTCACGATGGAGAAATTCACTTCTGTATCTTAACCCATCTCCTAGGGGAGCAGTGGGCTGCCATGTGCGGCGCCTGGGGACCAATCGCTGTTTGGCGGTATGAAAGCTGAAGTGTTATGGACTTTGAACACGGTGACGAGAGAACGTATCATAAAATCAAACACGCTAAGAAAGCGATAGACAAAATAGCAAAATAGCAACAGGTGGAGGAGGAACTGAAGGAAGCCTGCAGTACCACGGCATGCTAACAAAAGGAGTTAGCACTGATTATGTTTTTAAAACTGATTTATTGTATAATTTATTAGGGAATAAAACAAAGTTCGTGAATTCAGTTCAATAGTTGTTAAAAAATATGGGCTTTTAGCTTTATTCCTGTATGGAAAGTTTTTCAAAATTTGAAACATTCTACTGGACCAGAAAGAAATGGTTGATGTTAAAATAAACATTTAGGTAAAATTGTCGCAAGCATTTTTTTTAATATATTTTATACATTAAGTTGGTCTTAACTTTTTATTTCAAGTGGCATTAAAAAGTCTTGAATTTAACTTGCCTTATGCTGTAGGAACCCTGTAAAGGATCAGTAATGAATACTGCCACCTGGTGATCGAGTTAGGGAATGCACTTATCCTAAATGCCCTCAGTGACATCATCAGCACCTTGGTCCCGACCCAGAAACGGTCCAAAGCTCTAAATTTACTATGAGACCCAGTAGGTTTCCTCCCAGAACTCTGATTTACCCGGTCCATGTTTTTTCTGCTGTGGCTCCGCCTCCATCCAGACACAAATATTGAAGCACTAAGCTCCGCCCATTCTTCACACCTTGGAAGCTGATTGGACCCAAACTCCAGCGTGGCAGACAAACTAAAAACACTAAACATGAACTTTCATGATGACTTTAATTTCAGAAAAAATCTGCAGAGAACTGAAGGCAGCCGGTGGAAAGCTGCAGATTTAAAGATGTAGAAGCTGGTTTGCCGTCTTTAAACCGGGACTTTGTCCTGTTTGGGTTTTTCCTCTCGGTGCCGATGTGAACCTGGAAGCTGTGAAACGTTTGAACTGGTTTTCCTCCTGAAACCGGATCGGGTCTGAACGGACCGGTCCAGAGAAAGGTTACTGAAGGCAGCCGGTGGAAAGCTGCAGATGTTCGCGCCGTCTTCGTGTTAAAATCATCACTTTGTGAATCTGCATCT
Organism: Fundulus diaphanus; assembly: GCA_037039145.1. NCBI lineage: Eukaryota > Metazoa > Chordata > Actinopteri > Cyprinodontiformes > Fundulidae > Fundulus > Fundulus diaphanus. Next base: position 57,264,406 of record CM073130.1, on the reverse strand, counting down.
GAACTTGTCGTTGTGTTCTCCATTCTACTCTAAGTAGTGTAGCCTGGGCTTCATCTACGAACTACGTCATCGTACCACGTGACCCAAACTGTGGATTTTCAGCCTAGCGGTCGCTGAGGGACAATTTTAAGTCCTTTAAAAAAACTTTTAACGGCGCAATCGTGATCTTAATGCCACATTTTTTGAAAATATGGTCACTAATGCATGTATTTCTGAGTTGGTCGATCTCAGAATCAAGAAGTACTCTAAACCCTGGTTCTGATCCGATGGAGGTGAAGCGTCCTTCAGTCGGTCTGATTCCAATAATCTTTGTTTCTGTTTGATCTGAATTAAACGGAGTAAAATGCGTCTTATTGCCTTATTTTATTTAGTTTTTCTGAACCGTATTCTGAACCTCTGGTACTGGGTCGGACCAGGAACTTTAACGGGTCGTCAGGCGGCTGGGAGCTGCAGCGCCAGAACATCTCAGTCCAGCTGATCGTCTCCATCGGTTCTTGAAACCAGCTGCAGGTCCGGGTTCCGGGTCATGCGGTTCTGCTGCAGGTCCAGAGGCTCGGTGTCCGTCAGAGCGGAGGAAAGCACATCAATGAGGTAAAGCGGCGCTGAAGCTGCTTTGGGCTTCATTAGGCGGTCCAGATGCTGAACATTCCCATCTGGGTCGGCTTCAGCAGGTCCAGACGGGCCTCTGGGCAGAACCTGAACATGCCCAGGCAGCTGTGGGCTGCTCGGTGCTGCCCCCTACAGGCTTCAGGGGTTAGAGTCTCAGCCTGATGGTTGCTGAGAGACGATGCGTCTCTTCGTCCATCCTCTGGTTTCTCTGGGAAGAACGTCTGATTCCTCAGAACCAGGCGTTCTGCTGGAAAGAACCGTCTGCAGCTACTTCCTCTCTGAACCCCAGACGTCCCTCTGACCCCGTCCAGGTGCGCAGGAAGTCCCTTCAGCCGAAGGCGTTCCCGCTGCGGCCGGGCTGGGAGCCGACGCGGCTCCTGTTGCGCACCGGGCGGCTGAAGACGGCGTCCTGGTCGCTGTCCAGCTCCGACTCGGACATCATGAGGCTGGAGTTGTGCTCCGTGCTGCGGTGCTTCAGACCTGCAGAGGACACCAAGGAGTTCATGTCATCAGAGAGAAAGCTGAAACAGATCTGGACCTGGACAGAACCTGTGAGAACTTCTGACCTGGAACATAAACTTTACCCCAACCCTAAAGATCAAATCTGCACCAGTTTTTTTTTTTTTTTTTTTTGGTTTAAAAAGGTCCAAAACCGACCAGTGAGAACTGAGAAGGTTCTGCAGAGTCAGAGTACAGAAGCGGTTCGGTTGGACTCGGGTTCTGCAGCTACTGAACGGGTCACTGAGGTCCGGGACCCGTCTGCGGCCCATACGTGTGATTTCCACCCGACTGAACCTTCCTGCAGCTCTTCAGATTCAGATTCACTTTATTAGCCATTTGCAATTTTACCTGCATTGGAAAAAAATGTTCAAGTAGCTCAGAGTGCAGAGTCAACGTAAACACATCAGAGGACACAACATAGAAAACAGACAAACAAAGCCACATGAAGCCTCAATATTAAAAATGCTCCATATAAAAATGCTGTACAATAAAATCCATACATACAAGTGCCTAGTTTAAGATGCTTTGTTCAAAGCAATCACAGCTTGTGGGAAGAAGCTGTGTAAATGGCGATCAGTAGTACATTTTGCAGAACGATACCTTCTCCCTGAGGGAAGCATCTCAAAGAAAGCCCTTGCTGGATGGCCTGAGGCATCATTAGCCAGCTGTAAAGCTCGATTCAATACTCTCAATGCTCTTGAGAAGAAACTCACTGAATCTGGGTCGGAGCTCCAGCCGCTCCTGCTCGTCCATGTCGTCTAGGATGGTGTACCTGGTCTTCTTCCTGCCTTTGGTCCGCTTCCTCCTGCAGACACACAGCAGGACCGGGTCAGGGACCGGGTCAGACCAGGTCAGGGACCGGGTCGCCTCCTGCAGGCCCAGACTCACTTCCTGCTGCAGCAGATGAAGGCCCAGCTGAGCGACAGGATGAAGACCATCATCAGGAAGCTGCTCAGGATCACGTACAGGACTCTCCACTCTGAGGACAAGCAGAGTCCCATCACCGCGCTGCTTCATTTAAAGCGATTAAAACGAGAATATAAACTAAAGCGTTACCACAGTTGCTCTGTCCGTCGCCGAGGTAAAGCCGGATCAGGTTCTCGGTCCAGAACGGGTCGCAGGAACACTGCTTGGTGATTGGGTCACACTGGCCCCGCCCCGAGCAGCTCAGCTCGCACGCTGACGTGAACAAACGAAGCATAAAGAGAGTCAGCTGTGCAAACTCCCCGCAATAAGCTCCGCCTCCTAAGCTGGCTTCTGATAAGGCACGCCACCGGGGGCGCCACAGGCTCCGGCCACCATTTTCTTTGGTTCTGGTTCAGCGTCTTAAACGTTTAGGCTGCACTTTAACCGGATCAATGGACTCTGAACAGAGACGCTCAGAACAAACGTTCCTAAAATCTCCAACGGTTTCAGTTCATGGAGAGTCAAAGAAAAGCTTTTTAAATGTTTTTTGTTAAAACTTAAAACAAGAATCAAAGACCTGGATCTGGTCTTCCAGAGCAAACAGAACCTGCAGAACCAATCCAGCAGCCGGGTCGGCCCATATCAATGAACAGCACTTGAACGCACCACACAGACGACCTGTGAGCCGTCAAACTGAGCCAACTGGACCAAAGTGTTCCAGTTGGCTCAGTTTCCTAAACCCTTTAATCTGCTCCTCAGAGGTTATGGGACCGCTTCTCCTCCAGATCTGCTGGGTCCAGAACCACGTGTGGTTCTGATACAGAGACTCTGACCGTTTCACTTCCAGCCACCATGAAGCTGCCTGGACCAGAGTTAGAATTTACAGATCTGTGGGAAAGTATTCACCCCTTAGATACATCTTCAGTTTTTGGTCCAATTTAAATGTTCAGATAAAACTAAAGTTAAAATTATCTGGTTAATATAAATCTATCCAAACCAACCTGATGTGAAAAAGTTGTCACACCCCTCAATAAATTATGAACGTAATTAACCACAGAACTCAAACCCCGTCTGACAACATGAAGCAGGTTTTTTTATCACCTTGTTTCATTTGAACGTTTTGATGATCTGAATCATTGAAGTGGGATAAAAAAAGCAAAAAAATGGGTAAGGGGTTGAATACTTTAACACCTACGGACAGAAGTTCCCTGATTATGTATCTGAAACATGATCGCAGACGGTCCGTCACCAACTTACCGACGGTGTCGACTCTCAGCACTTTGAAGAGCAGGAAGTCGCTCCTTTCTCGGAGCAGCTGCTTCCTCAGCAGAACCACCAGGCTGGAGGCAGCGAGGGGCCCCGCGGGGCCCTGAACCGAGAACTGCAGCACCGTACTGCAACAGAACATGAAGGCCCAGCTGTCACACAGCAAACAGGTCCAGGGGGGAATTACAGCTCAGACGCCATCAATCCAGGTTCTGGTACCTGAGATGAGTCCTCCTCTGCAGCGCTCGGACCCAGATGTCTCGTTCCAGGACATGGATCACTGTGGCGAGCTGTCCGACCACCGCGTCCCGCTGAGCCACGCTCACCTGAGACACCGACACCAGCAGCTCCAGCTCCACCTGCTGGCCGCCTCCAGGTTCTACAGAAACAAAGCAGGAACCCACTACAGTTACCAGAAGTCTATTTACCCTCAGAACCTCAGCCGAACAGCCGTCAGCCTCACCTGGTCGCACCTCCACGGTGGCCGTGGCTGAGCTGGAGCGGCCCTGAGCGTCCGTCACCCTCAGCTGGAACAGGTAGGTCCCTTCAACCAGGTCAGACAGGTAGAGGGACGGCTGGGTCTCTGAGCCAAACAGAACCTCCTGCAGAGAACGTGGAGGTTATCTGATCCGTTCCCTTTTCATTCTGTCCTGACTGAAAACTTTCCGAGTGGCCTGTACCCCGGCAGCTGGGCTCTGGCTGTCCCTCGTCCACTGGTACCGGACCTGGGTCTGGTCCCCGTCGGTCACAGAGCCTTTGAGGACCAGAGAGTTGTTTGGCAGAGTGAGAACATGGCTGCCGCTGGCGTGAGCGACCGGAGGATGACTCCTGGCTGCAGGAGCAAGGAGAGACGGCGTGAGGATTCAGATGAGCCGAGGAGCCTCGTGGACGGAAGAGTCCGCAAACCACCAGGAGATGGCGGTGGGGAGAAATGTTAAAATCTGCTGCTACAGGGACATTTAGACGTATAAAACCGTCCACAGCTATGAGTTACTGCTTATAAAGTTACACAAAAAGTTAGATGAGTTAAATTTAGACAAAAAATAAATGGTTAATTTTTCTAAGTCATATTTTCACCTTTTCATTTTTGCGTTTATAATTGTCACTGTTCTAAACTAAATATTTACTTTGCCAACTAAACATTTAGCTTGGATCGGCATGTTTAGCTAATATGCAAATAAACACGATGATAACCAGAAGTGGACTACCAAAATAAAAGCTGGCTTGACTTTATCAAGTCCAACGACCCCAAAGCGTTTTACTCTACAGTCGTTCACACCCTGACGGTGGTGAGCTACGCTAGCAGCCACAGCTGCCCTGGGGCGGACTGCCAGAGGCTGTCATTCATCTGCACCACCGGCTCCTCTGACCAACAACTGAGATGGTTGGAACAGGGATCGAACCAGCAACCCGCCAATTGCAGGACGAACTCCCCAACTCGTGCTACCGCAGGTACCCTTGCAACTCTATATCATTTACAAGAGAGACCTGCTTAAAGCTATAGTTGGTAATCCTGTTCAGAAACACTTTCCGTTATACTGGGTAAAATCGGCCTTCCATCCTAGCAGTAGTTCATCTATTTATATAATCAGAAAAAAGAGGTTAAGAATCGATCTCTGGAGCTGCAGGCCTGTAAAAATGGACCAATCCCTGCTGTTCAGTCCGATGACGCTGCCGCAGAATCTCATCCTGGGGGGTTTGCTTTGTTTTGCCTGATCTGCAGGACCGGGTAAATACCTCTAGTCGCACTAAACTGTTTTACTCCATCATGATTCACTGAAACAAATAGGAGACAGCTTCTGCCGGGGACAGGTCATCTGAAACTGGGACTGTCCCTAGAATCCAGTTAGCTTAGCGGTTAGCTTAGCGGTTAGCCGTTCATTGTAGCTCCGCTGCTCCAACCATAGACTTTGAACATGGCTGAGAGTCAAAAGAAGCGAACCGTGTTCATGTTTATGAGAAGAGGAAGATCTCAGTAGAAAGTAACAAGACCAGAGTGGATTTTGGAGATTTCTTTTTTCACACAATCCCCCTAAGGAGTGGAAGAGCAGGTAAGATGGTCTGGAGCAGTTATTCAGAAAGGGACTTGGGGAAACTTCCAGAAAAATCACCGACCCTAGCTTTTTTTTTGTTGAACTTTTTATTTTCAATCACTGTTTTATATCAACATATACATATGTCCACTTTTGTCACATCTCACATTTTGCATCTTAACATCTTTACGTAGATCATTCTAGAAATTTCACCTACATCAGGAAACCCATCTGTTAAGTCCCAACTCTGCCACAGGTTATCCAGGCGTTATTGATGAGGGATACAGCCAAACATAGATACATTTCCTTTCAAACAAACATTGGTACCATCAAGACAAACCTATATTCACTGACCCATCCATGGACATATAAATCACAGTACTTGTAGTGAGGGGGACAACAGTAGACATTATGAACATACATATTAAAGTATAAAAAGTACACCATAATACTAATACAAGATGAATTCAAAAGGTACAGAAGCAAAATAAAAAAGTAAATAAATAAATAAATGAATGAATAGAGGCGTCCAGGTTACAATATGAATTTAGTTATAGGTCTCCACTTTGTTTCAAAGGTTTCCATCTTGAACTGTAGTCTTGATGTTACTTTTTCCATAATATAGACTTTTCTGATTATATCTCTCCACTGTGTGATGCTGGGAGGGTGTGGTTTTAACCAGGCATGTGTTATAGGGTAGTTCACGCGTGACGTCAGCGCTACATCCGCGTCCGCGGGGTAGGCAAAAAGCACAGCTGCTCTCGTCTACTACATGACAAAACGGGTGATTTAGAGCGTACTTTTAGTTAGTTTATTTTTGGAATCTAAACAATGCCTACGACTTGTTGTGCTCCCGGTTGCACAGAGAGGCATTCCAAATCGTTGGATGTACGTTTCTGTCGTTTACCGAAGAAAGAAATGGATATTTTCAAAAGAGCGCAGGCAGACACTACCAATGGACTGGGGGAGACATCAGACTACGATAGAATTTGCAGCCTACACTTCATCTCCGGTAAATACAACTTAATTCTGCTCTAGTCATTGTTCTACTTAAATAGCGGCGGAGGGGAGGTGGCGATCGCTACACGGGCCGGGAGAAGCCGCTTCTGCTACCGCTTCTACCAGCAGAAGCGGCTTCTCTGGCTGCCTGGAGCAGCAGCCGCTCTGTGTTTACGCTGCAATGTCGCCGACACCCCCACCCATTTTAACAAGACAAAAACACCAAAATAATCTGTAGTGAACATTTTTTTTAACCTACCGGGCGGGTCCAGTGGTTTCATGCTTCCATGCTCTCTTGTCTGTACTGGCCTGGGTCCAATGTAATTCTCCCTGCGCGGTGGGAGACTCGTTTTGAGGAAACTATGGTTGCAGCTCACTGTCTGCCTTGCTGTGGTTACAGAGAGGTGTCTGTTTTGTAGAATAAATCATCCGCCGATGAGTTATTGATCCGGAAAAGCCGAATCTGTGAATATCTTTCTAACTTTACCGAAGTATAAGGCAGCTGTATGTCGCGGTACGAACACTTGGCAGCATTTCACAGACTGGCTCCGTCCCTTCAGGCTTTTGCTGTGTGGATCTGGCAACCTGATACCATCAACCATCAACTTACTCTTAAAACGATCTTGTGATACGTTATCTAAAGAAGAAAAATACGTGGAGAACTCGTCAGTTTCGCTGTTTGCGTCGCCATTGTGTTCGTCTTTTGCCAACCAATCCGGCGCGCATGCGCGAAAAACCCGCATCAAAACAATAACAATGAACTACCCTATACATTTCTTTGCAGTCAAAAGCATAATTCTGATCAAATACTTATTGTCTTTGTCAATCGTGTCCCGTGGGATTGTTCCTAAAATATATACAGATATTTCCAGATCTAAATGGATACCCAAAATACCCTTTACTCGGCCACCTTTGGGCAATCCCAAAATATGTGGGTAAAATCCCCCACCCCTCCACAATTTCACCAACAAAGCCGAGATGTTTTACCATATTTACATGTAATAACTGGAGGGTTAACGTAACGCATCTTAACTTTCCAGTCAAATTCCCTCCACATCGGGCTATTAGTTAGTTTGTGTCCAGAGGTAAAGATTTCCTCCCAATCCTCATCTGCTATTATTATATTGGCCTCCAATTCCCACTTCTCCTTAATTTCCTTATTATTTACATTGGTTTCATGTTGCAGGCTTTTGTATGATTTTGAGATCCGGGGTCCGTTCTTCATACGTTGCTTAAAACATCCAAGATGATTTCATCCGGCTAATCATGATCCGGCTAATTGGGTTCTTTGAACACACCTGTTGTTTATGATTAGTATGGCTGGATTGAGTTATCTGAGATAACTGCGTGTTCATGCGTTTTTTTAAAAGGGGAAATGTATCGATAGTAGAAACATTGATCAGCAACGCTGCTATTGGCTGTTCAGCATGGCCAAAGAACGCCCACAGTTTTTCTCCCAAGCAGAACAAGAGCTTTTAATGGAAGGTTATGCTGAATTTGAGTCATTAATTAAAACACCTCAAAATCTGTTAAAGCCAGGAGAGAGGGCTGGCAAAAAGCAGCAGACAAATTAATGCGTAAATACTGTCCATGGTAGATGTTTCTATCACTTTCTACAGTATGAATTTTTGTATTTTAATAATCTCATATTTACTTTGTTCATTTATATCAGAGCCTCCACAGGACCCACTAGAACATGGGGACAAGTAAAAGTGAAATACAAGAATATTCTACAAAATGGTAGCCTTTAATTATTATACTTTATTTTAAAAAAGGCACTTGTTATATCAAGAGATCCAAATCTCAGTGTCATTCCTTAGACACGGGAAGTAAAGGACACGTACAAACTGGGAATTTTAACAAAAAATTATTTATCTATAAAAAAATGAAGTTCTTTCTTTTCCAAGTCATCCAGAGTTTACACGGTAAAACTGTATTGCTCCGTGGCTAGATAATCCATCCATAGTTTTTTCTAATCAAATACACGGCTGGACAGGAAGCAAGCCTTTCAAAGTAAACTAAACTTCACAATAAAATGGCCCGAACAAATCTTCTTACTGAATAGGATAAAAATAAAAAGCAAACCATCATACAAATAACTTAAATATTTTAGATTTATGGCTCCAACACCACTTTTTCCTCTTTAAAAGCCACTGTTAAATGATGTGTTTGTCTGTTTATAACAGCCACAAAGAAAATCTCTCTACTGTCGCGCTGCGCTAAAGGATCCTGTCTATTGCGCAATACGCGATTAATTCGAAAAACTCTGCAAATTATTCTTGCACCTTCCGCAACAGGTTGCAGTCGTAAAAATGGACATGGCTACGGCAGACTTCCCCATCTCCTCCGCTTATACAGCCGTGATCTAATCTTGTTTACATGAAATAAGCCTGCTCTCGAGCAGGCTTAAGCTGGCGCACATGTTGCTATGACAACAAGTGCAGGATGTCTTTCGAAGAACCAAACGATCCAAGATCATGCCAAATCGTCAACAATGAAATCCTGCTAACTGAGTTAGCGACGTACGAAGAACGGACCCCTGGCCTTTTTTTGATTCACCTTTTGCTATTGATAATAGAATTTCTTCAGTTTTAGTCATATCTGTTGAAATTTTCCACCAATCGCTGTGATTCTGAAGATAATGTCTAAGCTGCAAATATCAATAGAAATCAGTTTTTTGTAGATTAAATTCCCGTTGAATTTGTTCAAAGGATTTCAATGTTGACCCCTTAAAAAGCTGTGCTATGAATATCAGTCCTCCTTTTGTCCATTTCTCAAACCCTTTATCCATAGTAACTGGGATAAAATCTGGAATTTTAGTTATTTTTACCACTTTTGATATAGTGCCAGGGAAATTAAATTTCTTTTTTATTCTTGACCAGATATTAATTGTTTTTTTAATCCGGTGATTTTGGATTTTGAGATTTCTTTGAGCCGTCTTTGTTGTGAAGGGTAGTGTATCTAGGGACAAATTTGGGCATGCCCTTTGCTCCATATATACCCATATTGTCTCTTGATCTTTTGCTAACCATAATGCCATGGCTCTCAATTGAGCAGCCCAATAATAGTGCTTTAATTCAGGTAAGCCTAGCCCTCCATTACTTTTTGCGGACTGGAGTGTTTTGAGTTTAATTCTTGGCTTTTTGTTTTGCCATACAAACCTTGAAATTCTTTTATCTATCTCTTTAAAAAAGGAGTTGGGAATGGAAACTGGAAGTGATTGGAACACAAACAGTAGTCTTGGCAGGATATTCATTCTGACTGTTTCCACCCTCCCCCCGAAGGTCAGTGGTAGGATCTCCCATCTTTCTAGGTCTTTTATAATTTCCTTCCTCAGCTTCTCATAATTTGCTTTGAACAAATGTGAAATTTGAGATGTGATGATTATTCCCAAATATCTAAATCCTTTGTTGGTGCATTTAAACTTTACTTTTTCTTTTAGCTGTGTTGGGCATTCGCCAGATGGCATCATTGCTACCGATTTACTTTCGTTATTCATATATCCAGAAATATTCCCGTACTCTTTAAGGCTTTCTAGTAGAGCTGGTACCGACCGGAGTGGTTCTGTTAAGAGCACCAATAAATCATCGGCAAACAACGATACCTTATGTTCCACCCCTCCCTCGTCTCTTATTCCCTGAATTTGTTTATTCTGTCTTATTGTTTCTGCCATTGGTTCAATACTAACCGCAAATAATAAAGGACTTAAACAGTCCCCCTGTCTAACTCCCCTCTTAAGATCAAAAAAGTCTGAGCAGTGTCCATTAATTCGAATTCGAGACTTTGGGTTTTTATAAATTATATTCACCCACTCCACAAATTGTTGTGAGAATCTAAATCCTCGTAGTGTCTGGTATAGAAAACTCCATTTTACCCTGTCAAAAGCCTTTTGGGCATCCAAACTAATCAAGAGGGAGGGTTGTGATTTAAATTTTGAGTATGATATTACATTTAATATTGTTCTTATGTTGTTCGCTCCCTGCCTCCCCGGAATGAATCCCGTTTGGTCTGGGTTGATCAATTTAGCTATATGTTTTTGCATTCTTTCTGCCATTATACTTGTTAGTATTTTTAAGTCATTGCACAGTAAGCTCACAGGTCTGTAGCCTTCGCACATAGTTGGGTCTTTGCCCTCCTTATAAATTACAGATATGATGGCTTCAGACCATGTTTTAGGGGGACCGTTAGACTTCCAGGGGAGTTCTACAAAACATTTAGAGAAGAACTAACACCAGTACTATGTAAGGTATTTAACTATGCACTGTCTGTCCCTGGTGATTAGTTGTTTTTGAGGGTTTTAATAACATTCAGAATTTCCTGTGAAGTTATTAGCCGTGTCATTTCTTCTGACAGAGTTGGGAGATTAATTCTTTTGAGAAAGGAGGATGTTTCATCTTCCTGAGTAGTTCTGTCTGAATCGTCATAAAGTTTTATATAGTAGTCTGCGAATGCTTCAGCTATTTCTTTGGGTAGTATTTTAGTCTGCCTAGTTGAAGGGTGTTTTATTTTGGAAACATGCCTATTTACTTGAGCTTTCCTAAGTTGAAATGCCAGAAGACGACTGGCTCTATTTCCCATTTCATAATCTCTTTGATTTGTAAAGCGTAGAGAGCCTTCTGCTTTGTCAGTTAGTATCTCCTCTAATTTATTTTTTGCCTTACTAAGCTCCTCCATTATGTTTTTATCCCCTTGTTTGTGTTCCCTTTCTAATTCTTTGATCTTATTTTCCAGCTCCATTTGTTCTTTCATTCTGGCTTTTTTCATTCTGGATGATATTTCTATTATTGTCCCTCTTATTACTGCTTTTCCTCCCTCCCATAATATTGTTGGCGAAACTTCCCCATTATCATTTATTTCAAAGTATTCCTTCAATGACTCCTTGATTTCTTTGACAATTTTTCCGTTTGATGTGATTGATACATTCATCCTCCAATATCTGAAGCAAGGTTCCTCTCCTATGTTTAAAGTTAACTTAATAGGAGCATGGTCACTTATAGTTATATTTTCTATGTTACATTTTAATACCTTGTGTATATGTTGCTGAGATATGTATAAATAGTCAATTCAAGAATAGCTTTTGTGTGGATTCGAATAGAATGTGTAGTCTTTTTTTCTTGGGGTTGGTATTTCTCCAAGCATCAACGAGGCCAAGCTCTCTAGTAATATTATTTAACCTTCTAGATTTTGTTGTCTGTGGTCCATAGTCAGAGGGGTATCTATCTAATATATTATTTTGAACCGTATTAAAGTATCCCCCCCATCAGTATCAACCCTTTTGCCTCATCAGTTATTATTTTGACTATTTGGTTCAAGAAAGCATATTTATCCTCATTTGGGAAATATACATTTATTACTGTAATTGTCATATCTCCTATACTTCCTATAATCATTACATATCTTCCTTCTTTATCCTTAACCTCTTTTTTAACTTCAAACAATATCCCTTTTTTAGATTAAGATTGCTACCCCCCTCCTTTTTCCAAATGAGGCATAAAATGCCTGACTTAGCCACTCCCTTTTCAGTTTTTTGTGTTCATTCTCTGTTAGGTGTGTCTCCTGTAATAAAGCTATTGAGCATTGTAGATTTTTTAGTTGAGTCAAAATCTTCTTTCGTTTAATAGGGTGGTTCAGACCATGAACATTGTAGGATACTACATTTAATCCGTTCATATTACTACCTTTTCTGAAGCTGTGCTGTACCTGACACCTCTTTGAAAAGAAAAAAAAAGAAAAATATCTTACATACAACATAACCTCAACTGAAAGGGAGAAATAAAAACGAAATATACACTCACTTATTGGAACAGGAACCCAAGAACAATGACTGGAACATGAACAAAAGTCTTCCAAGAGTCCCAACATCAGAGAACTGTGACCTTCTCTCTGATGAACAAGCACTATGTGCATTGACAACTTCCTAGTAGTTGTCTAAAGCCCTAAAGACTCAAACTCCTCAACACCACTCTCTAGCGAACACGTTTATCTTTTAATTTAGTAATTTATTTTACAACTAGCGTTTTTTTTTCCTCCTTTTTTTCAGTAGAACATGTGTTACACTCCTTTTATGCAGTTCGTGACAATTAATCTCTCTGCAGAGACATGTATGTATGTAAACATACATGTTACCCATTGTCCCGATGCCGCTGTAGACGACGTCATCACTCCAGGAATGCCCTCAGATCCGCCTCCGTGATTTCGGTCTGCCTCTGCTTGCCCCCGTGTCTGGTCCCCTTTGCCGTCTGCGCCATCACCTGGTGAATTCTCTCTAGTCTGTCCTTCACCTTGATGCCCATCTCTTTCAGCATAGGCGCCGCTTCTTCCACTCTGCTGAATATCTTAGTTCCCGTGTCCAGAAACACTGAGTTGGGCTGGATAGGGGCACTGCGCCTTCACATTCCTCTCCTTCAGTTGTTTGATGACTTCCCTCCCCTGCTTTCTTTTCTTTTGGACCTCCGTTGTGTAGTCTTGGTTGAAATAAACGGTCTGTCCTTCATAGCAGATCTTCAGTTTCCAGGCCTGTTTTATCACTTGTTCCTTCATCTTATAATCCAAGAAGCGTACGGTGATCGCTCTCGGGGGGACCGTGCTGTCCTTTGGTTTATTCACCAGTGAGCGGTGTGCTCTTACACAAGTCCATACCGTCTGGGATTTGAGTCTGGGATTTAATAAATTGTGTAATAAAGCTAATGGTGTCTGTTGAGATTAATGTTTATACTTCATTAATCAATTTATCTTGTTATGATGTAGTAATGTAAGCTTCTGATATAATCATATTACTCACATGATAGATTAATCATGTCCCTGTGAAGAAACAGAAGAGACTCTGTTTCTTCCCTTCCTGAAACAAGAAGACTCAGCTACAAGATTATGTGCTGACTGAACGTGATTACTCAGCTGTGTATCTTTGTTGACAACTGAGGCTGTAAACTATCTGTTCCCCACCCCTCAGTATAGCCTCAGTCATTGTAACTAGGGACACGCCCCTTTCTTAATAAAATCGAGGAGAACGCTGAGACCGACAGAGTGGGCAGGAGATTGTAACTGTGCGGTCTTCTTCCTACTCTCCTCGAGAACGAAACCAAACTAATTGCCTTTGTGTCTTTCTTTCCCTGTTTGTATGATGTTCTAGGTGTTTAGACCTGACATTAACTTGGTCCTTTGAGCCGGAGACCAACATACCTGAAGATACTGGTGGACGCGGGTGAAATCCAGAAAGACTGTGGCCACAGCAGGACTGAAGAGTCCTTCAGACCCTTTAACGGGACTGGGTTTCATCCCGTCCCCTAGGATTCTGAAGGTTATCCGAGGGATTAAGACATAAAGGAGGACGACGGAGTCTTTTAAATTTCGTAAGTAGGTTTTTCATTGAAACAAAAACCTGAGTGAAAAAGATAAAATAGAGTAAAATAAGTTCCTACCAAGGGAGCAGGCCCCTGAAATTGTCTGTGGTAAAAGTAGGATATTTGTCATCTCAATTAAATAGGCCTTAAAAGTGTGACTGAGAGTGTGATTGGGAACAATATAACCACTAGGTTCTATTTGCTCCATACTAAGACATCAGGAAAAGTACAATACGACTTTTGTGGATTCAAAGGCAAGAATTTCTCACCTGAAAAGGTTAAAGCAGAAATTACCACAATAGTTTTTTAGTATTTAGTATTTTGGTATTGCTGAAAAACAAACCCCAGTGTTTAGAATACCCTAGGTATTAACACACTGGACCAAATTGATTCAATAATATATACATAATGGAGCTTTCTTTTACAAACTAAATGGTTTTCTGTTTGGGGTTTTTAGAAAAATGTGAAGTATTCTAAGGTTGGTTCAGCAAGAAGTTTTTGAAAGGTTTTAATACAATTCTTTGTTGAGACTGTTAAAGAGTGTGTTAAATGAGTTGAGATGAACTTTGACAGCCATGAAACAGAAACTTCACCCAAGTGGGAAGGACCCCTTCAAGTGCTCCTTACCACCCCTACAGCAGTAAAAATAGCAGAAAGGTCCGCCTGGATCCATTTATCTCGTTGTAAAAAGGTCATTCAAGCTGAAAGCTCCGATAGGGGAAGTACTTATAAGTCCGATAATAGGGTGGACCCAGACATATAGAGTCTGCGAGACCCGAAAGTCGGCGAAGCAAAAGAGCATCACGGAACCAAGTAGAGGAATTCAGCTTGAATGACGCATTAAGCCGTATTGCACTAAAGAGGCAAGATGAATACCCTTTTACTGCTGACTGTGTGCGTTTTCTTCAGTCTGGTAGAAACCACAATAGACTATTATGACAAATCACCCGAATTATCAACAACCTTCCCGAACCCATGTTTAAAAACAGAACATAGAAGAACAGGAGATCTGTATTTCTGTTATAACAATACAAGATTTCAGGCAGTTCTGGTACAAGACATCAGCATAATCAAGATAGGAGGCAACAGCGGAGATTCCTGGAAAGGGTACGATTGGTACCTGGACAGCACCGGCCTAAAACAGTCAGGACATTACTGGGGAAATGTTTTTGCAACCACTGGCCCAGAAAGATCATATGGCCACTCCAATAGAGCTAAGATATGGAAAAGAAGAATGACAATGCATCTAGCAGGAAACGATTTATTTTTTTACATTCAATACAACTAGTGAGCCACTGCCAGAAAAATCTGAATCCTCCGGTCAATACATAGATCCTCCTTGTCATGTATTAATACTTTGTATCTGGAGAGAACATGAACAGGACCCTTGTGTTCGTTTAGGATTTTGTCCTAATGTAACGGCCTTCAATGTAAACAGAATGAATAACAAAATCTCTGAAGAAGGAACACTCACACGGGGACCCAAGACAGATTCAGAGATGGTATCCTAAATAATAAACAGCCCCCTTACTACCAATGAATGGTTTCAGGTCACAACAGGAGTCTCAGGACAAACAAACAACTGGCTGTTAATGGTAGAGCAAGCTGCTAACATGGCTGGACAAAGCTGCGTAGTGTGCATGGGTCCCAGGCAGTAACTGGTCCAAGTTGTTCCAGCAGTAATGGATGCTAAATGTTTACTAGAGGTAATGAACAAAACTGTTCCAACTACCAACTGTTCACAATGGACAAAATTTACCCTTTGGCTACAGCACAAGAACAAAAACTCTTGTTCTTGAATCAGCATTGAATCAGCATCTTGTGGTGTTCTATCTACAAGAATATGGAAATCACATTCATTACAATGTGCAACGACTAGGAAATTGGACACAGAGTGTTTTTGAAGCAGTACATGGACACCTGGCTGCGACTTGGCTTTTCAGAATAGAATTGCTCTAGACATGTTACTGGCAGAAAAGGAGGAATCTGCGCAATTTTTGGTGAGCGACGTTGTACTCTTATTCCAAACAACACAGCCTCAGACGGCAGTCTCACTGTCGCCCTCGAAGGCCTACGGTCACTGAATGGTAAAATGAAGGAGCATTCCGGCGTGGACACGTCCATGTGGGACTCATGGTCGGATGGTTTTGGAGAATACCGCACCCTTATTTCACCAGTGCTTGTGTCCACAGCTGTGTTTGCCGCCATCTTGACCCTTTGTGGGTGCTGCTGCATCCCATTTCTTCGAGGTTTAACGCAGCAGTTAATAACTACTGCAATAGCTCCTCCGCAGGAACAGTATCCTCTTTTGGCTCCCAGTGACGATGCAGATGACCAGGAAGAAGAAGACAATTGTAACAGAAAATGTTATTTGTCGACCATGTGTGAACTCACAACCCCTCCGAGTGTACGTGGTAATGTTGCTGTTACTCCATGATCTAGCAGCCAAAAAATCGTCGATGAAGTGGCTGTTGTACAATTGTAGTGAAAATTGTAATAGTATTTTTCATCTGACATTATACACCATAAACATTCTTTCCCTGTTTGTATGATGTTCTAGGTGTTTAGACCTGACAGTGTCGTTTTTTTCTGCACCTTCAGGAATGCCATGTATTCTTATATTGTTGCGCCTCATCCTCAATTCCAAGTCATTGCATTTCTCTGAAAGTTTGGTCGTTTCCCGGAGCAGAAATGACGCCGCCCGCTCCATTCGCGTCATCTTGTCTTCATTGTTTCCCAATCTTTCCTCTGCGTGGGTTACCTTCTGCTCCAGGGACGTTGTCCTGACCATGAGCTCCCCAATGCTGGTTTCAAGTCTAGCCAGTGCTTTCTTGTTGTCTGAGACCGCTTCCGCATGTTCTTTTCGCAGCCCCCATAGCTCGAGAAGTATGGCCGTATCACGGTCCTCGTTCAGGGGGTCGGAGTGTTCCGCTTCTTGGCTCTGTGCTTTCCCCGCTCCGGTACTCTCTTCTTTTGCGCCTTTCATTTCCGTATTCTTTCTTTTTTTAACCATATTTTCCATGGCCGTTTTATATCACTTTAAGAGCAGATTTTCTTTGTGTTCTACTGTTTTTACCTTGTTTTAACGCTAGTTTTAATCATGTTTCTCAGAGCAGCCGTTTCTCCTGCCTATTACAACATGGCGTCACCGGAAGTCTCCCGACCCTAGCTTTAAAGACATAAATCACAACAATTTAAAACAGCAATTACAAATTTAAAAGTACTCGTGGTGTTCTTAATAAATCCAAATAAAGCACAGCTTCTCTCTGCCTGCACAGGTATGGGGACCACAGTGGTGTTGATGGAGGTGGAGAACAGAGACCAGACTGTCTGATCTGCTCCACAGTTTGTCTCATGGATTTAAAATAAGTCCTTTAAGTCTTTGAAATAAAAGGTAATTAAAATAAAAAGACCTAGAAGCCATCCTCTCTACCAGGTTCTCCGTGCAGGGTTGCTGGGGGGCCTGTGCCTATCTCCAGTCACTGGGCGAGGGGTGGGGTCCACCCTGGACAGGTGGTTTGACCTGAATTGTGGAAAAGACCTCTGGGAAGTTTCTAGCTCCATCTACATCATAAAGTCCAACAAATTCGGCTGTTTGAGACTTGTGAAGACTTGAAGACGTGAAGAAGAGGACCGGCAGAGGCTTGAAGGCTGACAGAAATTTCACATTCAGCCTGACACAAAATCTCCTTGTTATCCACTCCCTGATGGCTGACCTTTTCAAACAAGACGCTCTACCCCACCCGGACCCGCTCATGACACCTGAGACCTCGAACAGGTGCCTTCTTGAACTGCTGATAATATACCATCTAAGAGTAAGACTGGAGGGGGGGAGCATACTGACACGCACACACGTGGTGATAAATACACCTCCCTGTGCCTGAGGGTTTCCCCCCTGGAACAGGAACCCAGCTTGGATTTGGGCGTACGCGCTGCTCACTTGGGGTCCTGGACTTGGATGCAGTGTGCGAGAAATGCACCCTTTCCCCCCCCTCAACAATCCTAATGTCTTCCTTTCTCTACTTTGCAGTAGAATGCAGCGCCTAGCAAGGCTGTGCCCACAGTCTCCCATCCACCCATGTCTGTCTTTCTCTTAATGGGATGTACTGAAACAATATTTCCCCCACGGGGATAAATAAAGAAATTTAATCACGAGTTATAAGAGACCCGCTTGCACTGCCACGCTCCAGACACTGAGTATAACCGGCTGAAATATCCCTCCCCCTCTCCATGTTCACACACTCCTACCCATAGACAAACTATACTAGACGCCTCATTATGTCGTGTGGCGCATCCTGTGTCGCCGCCATATTGGCTAGGTCTTTTCTACTCTAGGAGTGAATGCAGAGGGAGCAATTTTGCCCGTATTTTCTGCAGTTTACGGTGCAATAACTGGTGATAACTGCTGAAAGTAGATCACATGGTGCAGATCACCATTTAGAGCAGAGACTGGTTCTGAAGATGAGTTTTTATGCACCGATAAAATTACTTACAAACATACCTGCAGTAGCAGAAGCCCATGTTCCCATGGTGGAGAGGTCAGAGGTCACACGCTTAATCAGAGGATCGGTCAATGAAGATGGGAGGAACCTTACCGGGTCTGTCAGAACAAAAAGATTTTAGCTCTTCTGCTCACAGGAAGTGACCTTCAGCAGATCAGGTTAGTTGATAAAGGTTCTGCATAGGAACCTGAATCAGAACAATCTGCAGGACTTCAGGTCAGACCTGATGCATGTTTGTTTCCAGCTTCAGAGAAACCGCTCGGTTCTGATGTTGTAGCAGCGCTGATGTCCACAGGAATTCCCAGAGACGCTGCCAGGGAGGGACCTGCATGAAGAGGTCCAGATAAATGAATCTCAGGTAGGAGGTACAAACAGGCACCAGAACAAAAACAAGGAAATGGACCAAGGTAAAACATTTCTGCAACTGGGTCTGTGGTTCTGACCCACTCAGAGTTTGTT
The DNA here is from genome assembly GCA_037039145.1 of Fundulus diaphanus. NCBI lineage: Eukaryota > Metazoa > Chordata > Actinopteri > Cyprinodontiformes > Fundulidae > Fundulus > Fundulus diaphanus. Next base: position 57,245,791 of record CM073130.1, on the reverse strand, counting down.
TTCTGTATCATTAGCCTAAACATGTTCTGCCTCTGTGAAGACTCATTTCTATCCAGTTCTGTGATGTCACTGATTCTACCGAGGAGACAGAACCTCCAGAACCATCAGATGGTTCAAGGTTAAGGTCCTTCTTCTCCTGCCTTCCAGGGTTCTGTTTCTCTGAACGGACCGGACCTTCACTTAACATTCTTAGGATCAGGGACACCTACCTGGGTTCACTCTGGTGATGATGATGTCATAGCGTGTTGTCATGCTATGTGTCGGGGCAGGGTCAGCGCCAGGTGTGGGGGCGGAGTTAGCGCCAGGTGTGAGGGCAGATCCAACGTCAGGTGTGGGGGCAGAGCCAACAGCTGGTGTCAGCGCCGAGTCAGCGCCAGATGTGGGGGCGGAGTCAGCGCCAGGTGTGGGGGCGGAGTCAGCGCCAGGTGTGGGGGCGGAGTCAGGTGCCAATGATGGAAGAATTGCAGTTTTCTGGGTTTTTGCCTGAAAAAGATGAAAAATTAAGCTGAAGAGCAGCAAAAGATCCTCCTTTGACCTGAAAACACGACTCTGGCTGCTGACGAGGAAGAAGCTGGACACCAAACCACAAGTCAGAATTTCTCTTGACCGAAACCCTAGAGCCTTCCACATGGGTCAGTCTGTAACGTTCTCTCAGCACATTCAGAAATAATGGCTCTCTTTCCTACTGAAAAAATATATTTTCATTGTAAAAAGGAAGAAGGATTGAAAGAAGTCAGATAAACTGGAATAAATTCAGAACTTTTTCAAAGGATTTACTTAGAACCTTTCTAAGTTCTGTCCCGGACCAACAACAAACTTCAATGAGTTTTTTGTGACAGACCAACACAAAGTAGAACAGGACAAAGTGGAAGAAAATGGATTTCTACAAACTGAAACGTCAGGAGGGCGTTTGTAGTTCTGATCCAATACCTAAAATACAATTCAGATGTCACCTAATTAGTAGAGTCCTCAGAGGTTCTTTAGAGAACAACCAGCAACAGGGCGACCAGGGAACCCAGCAGACGGGTCAGGGGGGAAGTTCTGGTCCAGTTTAAAGCAGGTCAGGTTCTACAACAACATCCCAGCTTTGAACATCTCCCAGAGCTCTGATCAATCCATCATCTGGACCTGGAGAGAGGATAAGAAATACCTCTATTGTCCCATGATGGTGTTGTGCCATCAAGCCATGAGGAAAAATCTGACTGAGTTGTAAGCAAAGTTTGTTCCTCTTACAGGCACCAAGGAACTGCCCCCTCAGCAGGGTGGCGTTACGGTATAAAGGCTCACTGCCCACAGACAATCGTTCTCATTCTTCCGTTGCTTTGTGGGAGCAGCATAGGGGAGAAACTCTCATCCTTCTCTGCAGAGGTTCTAACTGGGGTTCAGAGAACTGCCGGCTGGATCCAAGCTAAGTCTGCAGTCTATCTTCTGCGTAACCAGACGCCGGAGTAAAAGAATCCATCTATGCCAAAACCAGCCTTGTGATTTTTCTCAGCTGTTGCAGGAAAGCTGACTCCAGACGGCGTGGAGTGGTCGGCTTTCCTCACCAGGCCAAGCTGAGAGGAAAAGCTGATCTTAAATCGCACGCTGCAACCGGCTCAAAGATTCACGAGAGCAGCTACCGGATCTGCTTCCAACCGTCACGTTTCGATATTAGTATGGAACATTAATATCGAGTTAATGGTGTTTTTGTATAACTTTAGGATTATACGATTTAGCGACTAATCGCTACAGCGACCCCTAGCTTCCTGGAGGAATAATCACATTAATAAAATCAAGCGTTAGAAAGGTTTACTGATTTTTACTGAGCAAATCATTCTTTAAAATGTTATTTGATCAAATAATGTTTTGTTTAACTCAGGATTTTCATTGTGAATCGGTTAAAACACAGGATTTGTTGATTGAAATATAGAGTTAATTCAGATAAACAGCATTATATGGTGATGTTCTCTGGATGTTCTTTTTATTTCTGTTAATAAATTCTTTAACTTGATGAGAAGTTGTCACTCCGTTATTCTATGTGTGCAGAGTTTGCTGTTAAAAGATCATCAGTGATCAAATCATCAACTATTGTCCTGATATCAGCAGTTTGTCTGCTGATATCAGCCCAGAGAGTTATTTATTAAACATTAAATAACTTTAAACAGTGTGTAATAGCACAACAATGGGGATTGTCCATTTTCCTTCCAGTCCTCCTGTCTCCACCACCTGCTCTGGGTCCAGAGGACGTCCCAGGACAGAACCGGACCTCCTGAGGAGTTCATCCAACCGCTTCCTCTCAGCTACTGATCAGCTGCTGCTCCATCAGACCAGAGAAGATGGCTCCACTAACTCCTTTGTTTTCCCTGCATTCAACCTGAGGTGGTTCTGCTGGGACCAGTCCACAAAGTTCTGGACCCACTGTCTGGACTGTGACTTGTCCTCCTCTGTGATGAGACCGAATGGCAGAGTCAGAGAACTTCTGAAGGAGGCAACCTGGTGAGATCTTTCAGGGACAGACTGCTGCATCCCAGAGGTTCTGAGGAGCGCTTCCACAGGTCCTTCCTCCCAGCTGCTGCTAGACTTTAGAACCTCTGAACTCACAGCAGACTCCAGAACCGCTTACATCATGATGATGGTTGCACGGGTTCTGATCCGACAAGGAATCATTTACACTCTCCCTCAGATGCTGATGTCCATTTGCATTAGCTACTCTGAGGTGTTGCTGAACAATCATGCATATTGCATCGTTTCTCTCAAGTCGTTCTGTAAATCATCCGCCGTCTTTCTTCTGTTTAACTGAATATTGTATTTAATCTGAATATTATGTGTTATCACTGATAGCTCCATATTTCTGATACGTTCATTCTCTGTTGCCTTAGAACGTAACTAAGTTAGCATGTTTTTCATATTACTAATCTAGTCTAATGTCTATGTGTTTTATTGCCACAATGTTATTGGATTATAATCCTAAAGTCACTATGACCTAACGTCACTTCAGACATGTGAGCCCTGGAGACACGAGAACTGCACAGCAGCTCTGCCATCCGCTGATTGCCCAGGCCAATGCTGCCGTATTTTACTCTGCAGGATAATGAATGTCTAGGATATGACTGTCTTTGTTTTGTCTCACAGCGAGGCTGCTGTCAGGTATAGTGAGAGGCGACAACGAAGGGGAGCGTTGGGTGTGATTACTTTCAGCCATGTAATCACTGCTCTGTTTCTCAATAAAGTGCTGGGACTTGACCACTTCACCGTTTCCTTATTTAATAAGTGTGGGAAGTCAGTTATTGTTTGATTTTCCTACCACACACAGTCACGCCCAAATTTCCCCATTGTGGAACAATAAAGTTATCTCTGATCTTATGCATGGAGGCAGTGATTTCCTCCATTAATCCCAGGAATACCAGTGTTGAGGATCTCTGGAATCGTTGACTTTCAGAAAGTAGTTTGTGTTTAGAAATGAAGTTTTCCAGTCTGGTAATAAAGAGTTATGATTAAAATCTTAGAAAATTGTGAAAATACAGAAACAGGCTTATAGTTTCTCCAGTTTTGTAAAATGGTGATTTTAGCCGTTCTCTTTTTTTTTTTTTTGGAAATTGGCCAGTTTGGAAAAATGTTAGAGATATGATTCAGTGGTTCAACAATTGAAGCAATAAGTCTGACTGTTGTCATATCAATATCATCATCATCAGTCAGTGGAGCTTTTATTATCGTTGTTAACAGCAGCTATGATCGCTCTCTTCCACTGCTGTGAAAAACTGAATGTTATGCTGCTATAGGCTTAGGCTGCAGGAGGACATCAGGGTCTATTTCTCTCACTCTGCTGAGTTCTCCTACTGCTCTCCAATCTGCATTGTTTGTTGTTATTTCATCTTTTAACTTTTTGTTCTCTGTCATTTTTCTCTTCATAGAAGGTACACCTGGTCTGGCGTTCTGTTAGCTGTGACATCATCAGGGGAGGCAGATCATCCTCTATTACCATCTAACATAGAAAGTACTCCTGGGTCAATGTGAGCTTCTGAGCTTTCTGTGTCTCTGCTCTGTCTTCTCTAAGCCCCAGTGGGTCGAGGCAGATGAGCGTTCACACTGAGCCTGGTTCTGGTTCTGCTGGAGGTTCTCCTCCCTGTTAAAGGGGAGTTTTCCTCTCCACTGTCGCTTCATGCATGCTCAGTATGAGGGATTGCTGCAAAGCCATCAACAATGCAGACGACTGTCCACTGTGGCTCTACGCTCTTTCAGGAGGAGTGAATGCTGCTTGGAGAGACTTGATGCAACCTGCTGGGTTTCCTTAGAGAGGAAACTTTCTGACCAACCTGGAGGATCTGATGGAGTCTGACTCTGGAAAGAGCCTTGAGATGATGTGATGTGAATTGGTGATATAGAAATAAAACTGAATTGGATCTTCGACTCCTCTGTTCTCAGAGTCGTCCTCAGCAGCGTTCCTATAACAACTGACATAAACAACAAGCTCCGGTGGACGGCCACTGATATAATTAATAATCCACTGATTGTGTCGTTATCAGTTTAGTAAATATATTAAAGTGTCGCTGTGAGTTGTGATCCTACTGGGTCTGTCTGGTGAGTTTTGAATAAAAGTTCAAACTGTAAACTGTATTTGGAAACTCTTCTGTGGATTTATGCTTATCTGAGCAAAGCAGATCGATTTTAAAGTCCCCACAAATAAAAGAATACCCTCTATTTTACAGTTTTGAACATTTCTTGAAATCCCTTGGGTTCCTTTGAATCAAGTTTAAAAACCTGTTTGTTCAGAGTTGCCTTTAAATGTTGAACTCAAATTGTTGTAGTTCACTAAAACGTCATTAGATTAAGTTTGTAGTCCAATTTATCTTCACCTGCTGCTGCTATTCCATTGCAATCTGCTGTCCTCTAATGTTTTATTCTCTTCTGTCCATATTCAGCACTTTGGATTGTTTTGTTACTAAAATGCAACACAAATAAACTTAACTTGCCTAAAGATTTCCTTGTTCTGTGGGTACAGTTAACAATAACATTTTTCTTCGTTTCCATAAAGACTTCAGCTGTTATACATTGAGCTATGCCCTTTGGCCTCTACTGAATAAAGTTATGATCATAACTGCTGCAAAAATGCACATTTTCTAAATAGCGTCTATAAAAGTTAAACAGTGTAATAATGATTTGCTCCACAGTGGCTCCATGTACAGTTTGACATGATTGTTATCGATGGAAGTTGATGCTGCTGTTTCTAATAAGGCTACAAAGAACATTGCAAACACTTAGATTTCTGTGAGTTTTGTCATGTGGCCACTTTGGAAAAATGATTGTCCACCCCAGTTCTACAGAGTACTGACTTTGGGGGCCCGAATATAGCTTTGTTCTGGTCCGTCAGATAAAATCTGAGCAAAACTGTGAAATACCTTACCACACACTGAAAATGGTTTGTTTTGCTCTCAGGCTGTTCTGAATGGTTCTGGTCCACAAACAGTTTTTTATTAATGGTTCTGACCTGAGAGTTCAGCCCAGATCTGTTTGTGTTTCTCAGGTAAAAACAGGCTTTAGTCTTTACTCACCGTTTTCCCTGCAACAGCTGCATCGTTTGGTGCTTCGGTTCCGTCCTCGTGACCCGATTTGCTGTCAGACAACATTGTGATTTGGGTCACGTTGCCCTTTGTTTCCTCGCCTTCAGAACCCTCTTCCTGTGATTGGTTGAACGTGTCCTGGGTCGGATCCACTTCTGGGCCGGCTCTGCCCCGCAGCTCCTGGCTGCCCTCTGAGTACTCCACATCCCCCATCCCAGGGTCCGATTGGCCCGCACGGGGCCCATCAAAGAGGGCGAGGCCCTTCAATGGCTCATTGTCCCTTTCGGACCCCCAGCTGCCACCATACGGTGCTCCTCTCACCAGAGACTGCAGCAGCAGGGACTGCGGGGACGCCCTGTGCAGGAACGCCAGCACAGAGTCGGCCTCTGGCCTAACCTGGGACTGACAGTTCGCCCCCTGCTGGCAGCTCAGGATGTAGCAGCGTCCCTTATAGAGCCAGGCTAGGTTGTAGCCGGGCAGGTCGCAACACGCGACCACACATTGTTCCAGGGAGGCCACACCGGGCACATGCATGATCCTGCTGCTCTCCACTGCTGGAGATACCACCGCCTCTGGAAAGGTTGCTCCCTGGCAGCATGGTGACGCCACTGCAGCTGTAACAGAAAGTATGTTATTCTGCTGTGAAGGGCTGAGAAGACGTTTAACTCATCTACAAACAAGCTCAGGGGAAAGTCCATCACACCATGATTGGATTTTAAAATCACTTTTCACATTTCTGACTGTTAAACTCTGAACGCTTTCAGATGGTTCAGGACAAAGATTTTCATTCAACATTTTGAAGGGTGTCGATGCAACTTCTGCCTGAAAATGTTCACCTGCATCTTCTTTTTTCTGTTCAAAGGAAAAATAAGATGCAGAGTAATGTAAAATTTAGCGACTGCAGAGTCATTATTGTGATTCCCCCTGTGAAAGGCACCCCACAGCATCACTTCTTTTTCATCACACAGGCAGACGGAAACAGAGACAAGAATGGAAGCTGTGTGAAAACTATAAGTGGTGTCAAAATCATAAACCCTGAAGATCAGAGTCTTCTGCTGGCCTCAAATGTGAATTCTTATGTTTTCAGAGGTGAAATCTCCTGGTGATGAATGAGAGGGTCTCTTAGCACTAAGAGGTTCTTAGTATTTCACCGGGTCAGAACCATTTAGGCAGAACATTCTGGGGGAAAACCTGAAAAAAATCCTCAAACTTAAACTGAGATTGTGGAAAAACAAATGGATCAAAATGATAACCGGTAAAGTTCAACCTGGTGAGACCAGTTTAAACTTTGAATGATGGTTCTGAAGGAACAGATGGCTTAGGTATGGAGATTGAATTGAATTGAATTGAAAGCCTTTATTGTCATTGTACACAGTACAATGAGATTTGGAGAGCAGCTCCATAAAAGTGCATACATAAGTAACACATACATACACATACAACACATTAATGCAAATCTGGATGAAGGTTGAGTATGGTGACGGCTTTGGGGAAGAAGCTATCCCTGAATCTGTTTGTTCTAGTCCGTATTGACCTGAAGCGCCTGCCTGAGGGCAACAGGTTAAAGAGATGGAAGCCGGGGTGAGTGGTATCCCTCAGGATTTTTCTGGCCCTGCTGAGACAGCGGGAGTTGTAGATGTCAATCAAAGAAGGCAGAGGGCAGCCGATAATCTTTTGTGCAGTGTTTGTCACCCTCTGCAGTCGCCTTCTGTCGGCCTCCGTGCAGCTAGAATGCCACACTGTCACAGCGTAGGTCAACAGGCTCTCGATGGTGGAGCGGTAGTAGGTCACCAGCAGCTGAGTTTTTAATTTTTCCTTTCTGAGCACCCTCAGGAAGTATAGCCGCTGCTGGGCCTTCTTGACCAGAGCTGTGGTGTTGGCCGACCAGGAGAGGTCTGCAGAGATGTGGATGCCGAGGAATTTGAAGGACTCCACTCGCTCTACACATCCACCGTTGATATACAGGGGGACAGGGGCGGCTTTCTTCCGTCTGAAGTCCAGGATGAGTTCCTTGGTCTTGTTGATATTTAGTGCCAGATTATTTGATGCACACCACTCACTAAGTGAGATCCAAAAAGCACTGGGTTTACCCTTTAAGGTCTGTAAGGAGGTTTCCTTTGCGTTTTATTTTTTGCAACTTCGTCTAAAATCTTGAACAGTATAATGTATGACAACTAAACGTCATTGGACATGATAACCCAGCTGTTCACCAACGCTGGCAAACAGACAATCATGGCTGAAACCACTGTGCTTGAATAATTTCACAAACCTTGAAACCTGGAGGGTCATTATTACATCAACTACTAAGAAAGTTTTTCCTACATCTGTTTGAGAAACTCCATCAGTTTAAAAACCTAAATCTAAGCATGAGCTCAAATATCCTGAATGCTTTTACCTTCCAGGATGTAAATCAGGAGTAGAGCCGTTTCCCGCCACATGGAGGCGCTGTTTGGATTTGCAGCCTGTAAACAAAGAACATCCGAAAGATTCTGACTGACAAATAAAAATCATAGCCTGGTATTCATCTAAAGTAACATTTCCGCTGATTTTCCCCGCATGTTTGATCAGGTAAAGCCAGAGCTGCAGTTTCAGCACCACTGAGCTGGACAGCGCCACCTTTAGCCCCGCCCTGCTGCAGCAGAGCCGGTGGGACTGAAGACAAAATCAAACGTCCACCACGCTGAACCGCATAGATGACGTTTTTGATAATAAAAGCATTTATAATGATCACTTTTATTAAAAGCATTAATTAGTAAGAACCCCACATATGAAAACCGGATTTCCTCCTGAAAAGATGCCAACTAAGAAACATTTCTCGGTTTTGTTTCTCAAATACCAAATAAAATTAACAACATATGAAGATAAAAACATGTCCGAATTATTAAAAATAAAAAGCTAGTTTAGGCTAACAGAACATTTCACGTCGTCTATGTCAAAAACCCGTAAAAATGGAGATTTCTGAACGGAACCACCCGCGCAGAGGAGCATCTGTTAATCCGCCATTTGCAAGAATTTTCCTCTAAAGGTGAAACCATCCGACCGTCCTCGTGCTCTAAGGACCCTTTAACACACAGCTGCACGTCACAGACTATTAAACCCACCTGGAGAATACCTGTTCTCCCGGTGTGACCCAGCTCAGCGGTTCTCCTCTAGAACCCACATCAGCGTCACACTCATACTGCAGGAGGGATAAGACGCGTCGCGTCCAGGCAGAGACACCTGTCCCACTTCCGGTCTGTGCTTACAAAATAAAACAAGAAACAACGGCAAGCATTGGTCCAAATAAGAAACCTGAACGCTTGCAGTCTGCAGCAGCAGCAGCAGCTGGTGGAGCCCCATGGAGCAGGGATCACTCTGGAGAACCTTGGTCCAGTTACCTTCACTGAGTAGAGAAGAACCTGATGTTCTCCTCAGAGGAGGTTCAGCTGCTCAGAGGCTTCTGGGATGGACCATCAGGGCAAAGATGGACCAGTTCTCCAGATGTTTGGTGGGCCAGGAGAGTCCAGCCAGGCTCTGGGATGTTGGAGGTGGTACCATGATGTGGGCTCCTCCTCTGCCATCGCAGAGGAGAAGCCCAGGGATCAGGATAAATCCTAAAAACTGACGGCGCTACAGCAGCACTGATACAGAAAGGTCCAGCAGGTTTTAGAGCAACATCTGCTGCCTTCAGGACCAACATGTCCTCCTGGGACGTCCATCATTTTCCAGAGGCCTGGCTGAGGAAGAGGAGGGGACAACTGCTGGACCGACCCGTCCCTCATGTTGCCTGTACTGTTGGACACCTGAAGACGTGCTCATGGGTTGATGTCCTTGATGCCAGAGCATGGTCCTCTCAGTGAGATGTACCTGGAGAACCTCCTTACCTCTCTGGCAGAGCTCAGCCACCCGGGAGGGGAAGCTGGTCTCACACTGCAAAAAGGGAACTAAAAGTAAGTGAAATCTTCTTGAAATTTGTGTATTTTTCTTTGATTTGAGCAGGTAAATAAGACTATTTGCCAATGGAATAAGATTTTTGCACTTAAAATAGGAACAATTCATCTCCAACATATTTCGCATGCAGGATATCTAATGATCTTATTTTAGGGGTAAAAATACTCATTCCATTGGCAAATAGTCTTATTTAGCTCCTCAAATCAAGGAAAAATACACTAATTTCAAGAATTTTTTACTTACTTTTAGTTCCCTTTTTGCAGGGCAGCTGCTGCTACCAGCATCTGCTAGATGAAGGTAGAACTTAGATGGAGCAGTAAAGCCAGAGCTTCATCGTTCACCTGATAGCCTTCGACACAGACTGGACCATGTCCTGATTACTGCATACGAAGCTCTGGTCAGCTGGACGGACAGCTGGATAAACAGCTGGATAAACAGCTGGATAAACATCTGGATAAACATCTGGATAAACATCTGGATAAACAGCTGGATAAACATCTGGATGAAGAGAAGCAGCAGTCGGTACCACAGACATTTTTATTGACGTTTTAGTTAAAAAAAGCAACGTTTCTATGGGATTTACAGTCAAACATAAATTAAACAAACAGCTGGTTTAAATAAACATCTGTGTCGGAGCAGCCGGGAAGTTCTGGTGTCGGTCCAGAGTTCTGGCCTTCAACTTATTAGTCAGAGTTAGTGAACAGAACCGAACCAGAGACAGAAGTTTGAGGTTAGTTCAGGAACTCCAGGTGAGGGCAGGTTCTCCTCCTGCATCGCTTGTAACCCTGAACAGTGATGAGCTCAAAGCGTTTGGACCGGGCATAACGGGTCCGTTTCGCTCCGTGCTCTGGTGACAGAACCACGTGGATCCGTTTATTCTCACTCGGGTTCCTCCTTCAGCACCAGAACTGAGACGCCGCCCTGATCATCTCATTCCTGGGAAATGATCCAGAACCGACTAACGAGCGGTGAGAACCTGTGGGAACCACAGAGAGACAGACGGCGCTGAACCTTCTGGACCTCCTCCTCGTTTATTTCTTAAGGCTGAGAAACTTCTGCAGCTGCAGGAGGAGGAGGAGGAGGAGGGCTGAATCTTTGCCTCTGACGTCACAGTTCTGGTCTTAGAGTCAGAAATAAATGTTTCTGGGCGGCGAGCCGGAGGTCCGCTTGTCCAGGTTGTGTTCAGCCAAACAAAACTTCTAATATTTTAGTTTCTTTGGGGAATTTTGTTGGAATCTGTTCAGATTGAGAAGGAAAACTGCTGCTGAGTCAGAAGTGAGACCCAGGTGGTTCTGATCCAGCTGGAGCTGAGCACATATTCTGCTCTCCGCCCAGTTTGGTGTCAGATGTTCTGTTTGGTTCCAGGGTCAAGATTCTGCTGGACTTTGGATGAAATGGAAACTGGTAAGAACTGAGAAGTCTGGAAGAGGCTGAAGAAGCTCTCAGGAGAAACATCTCAACGGAGACGATCCACCTGCAGGCAGAAGATCCAGGGTTGTGTGACAGCAGACCCAAACCAGCTCCGCACTAATCAGACGGTTCTGGTGGAGCGTTAAAATGTTTAAATCCGTATTTCACAGTTTCAACAATAAAACCTTTAAAGTCTCTCTGGAGCGAGAACGTTCCCCAAGACTCCAGCTTAGGAAGACACCTCCAGGTCAGACCCGGCACCACCCAGCATCTTCCTTCCTCTGCCTGAAGAACCGGCCGCAGGTCCGGTTGCTGTCCGACCGAACCCGGTCCGATCGCTCCGACTGTTTCAGGATCAGTTGGGGACGGCAGGAAGGAGCAGGGCTCCCTGGCCTCCACCAGGAGGCAGCAGAGAGGTGAAGCGGGTGGAGGCTGCAGGGTCGGTCCGCCTCGCAGACGGCTGATCCAGAACCAGAACCGCTCAGCACTCCAGCAGCGGGTGGAAGCTGCGTCTGCAGTCGATGGCTTTGGCAGCGGGAGGCTGAGCTCGCTTCCTGCGGAGCTCGTCCCGACCCAGAGAGCTGCTGAGGCGCAGGTACGCCGCCTTGTACCGCTTGTCGAAGGCAGCTGCAGACACAGAGGGAGAAAGTTACACCGGCAGAACCTCCGGAGGCCCCTGGTTCCTGATTGGACCCGGAACCAAAGGCAGACACAGAGGGAGAAAGTTACACCGGCAGAACCTCCGGAGGCCCCTGGTTCCTGATTGGACCCGGAACCAAAGGCAGACACAGAGGGAGAAGGTTACACCGGCAGAACCTCCGGAGCAGTCCGAGGGTCAGAAATCTGCTTGGTTGTGGTTCTGCTCTGGCAGGAGGAACAATCTGTCCCGTTCTCTGACCCAGTGACTTGCAGCTAAAACGTAAAAGCATTTCGGGTCTGGTTCTGGTTCTGGCGGGTTCTTACCGACGTGATCTTTCCCCATGGCTGCCAGGGTCAGGAACAGGAACTCTCTGTAGAGACTCCTGTGAGGCAGGAAACACAAAGATCAGCTTAACCCAAGTTCCTGAAGAACGGAGCAGGAACCATCACGTTCTGGCAGGAATGTTCTCCGAGCACACACCTCTGGATCTGCGGAGACCCCGGCTGCTTCTCCAGGGTGTCCAGGAAGAGCGTGATGGCCTTGTGCACCTCGTTCATGCCCACCCAGCGCAGCACCTCCTCCAGGAAGGCCAGCGTGAAGGGGTGGTTGTGTCGCCTCCAGCTGTAGCTCCTCATGGAGACGCCGCCTGGTGGGAGAAGACGTTAAAGGCGCTGCAGGACCGGTTCTGTCAGCTGAAGCAGAACCTGCTGCCGGGCCTTACTGTGGATCCTCCAGAGGACATAGAGCGGGGGCCACTGGTCCGTGTCGGGGCTCAGGGTGTCCCAGAGGAGCCGGACCCGGACGGCACAGCTCTCCGCCTGGGACACATAAAGACAGGCAGTGACTCTATGGCCTCAGACCCAGGAGGCGCCCCCTGGTGGCACCTCAGAGAAACACAAACATCCACACATCCTGGTTCAGGGTTTAGCTGAAAATCACCAGATTCCAGGAAGGCAGCAGCTATTGGTCCAAATCTAGCTGCAGGATTATTTCACAGGAACCTACGGGTTACAGGGGTGATTATTTTCCAGGCTTTGAACAGAACTTTTCCAGAACCAAGCCACTAACTGTCCAGCTTACTTCTCCTTGTGCTTGGTTTCATTTTCCTACAGATGAAGTTTGCCAAGCTTCAGGAGGTAAGAGGCAGAAAATAAAAAGCCATCAAAGTGGTCTTTGATGTAACCTTTAAGGTACGTTCTGTGAAGGAACCCTGCAGCCCCCCCCCACCCCCGCACAGATAGGCAGCTTTAGATGATGGGGGGACGGGTATGGAGTGAATTTTGTTCCATTATTGTTGCAAAAAACACTTTTTGTAAATGGAAATATAAATAAAATGCATTCCAGAAATTTAAGTTTAGAAAACTTGATAAAAAATGTGTTTTGAGAGAAACTTTGATATTTTCTCAGATTTTATCTTTTCAAATTTTATTTTTAAATCTTTTTTACAGATTGAGTTTTACGGATCACATTCTCTTCACTTGTCGCTCTTCGTGCGCGCGTTGGCCAATAAAAATGTCGTTGCAGCAGAAATGTCTTCATTCTCCAGAGGAAAGCTCGCCCCAAGAAATGTTAAAATAACATTGAAAATATAAAATCTGAATGTTTTTTCTAAAAACATTAAATATGAAAAAATACACTTTTTTGAAACATTTTTATCTGACAAAGCAGCAAAGTTTCTCTCAAAACCTTTTTTTATTTAGATGTTTTCCAAAGTTTAATTAACTAAACGTGTTCGTTGCAACAATAATGGAACAAAATTCACTCCATAGATGATGGATGGATGATGGTTGATGGATGGATGATGGATGGATTGATGATGGATGGATGATGATGGATGATGATGGATGGATGATGGTTGATGGATGAAGGATGGACGATGGATGAGGGATGGATGATGGATGGATGACGGATGGATGGATGAAGGATGGACGATGGATGAGGGATGGATGATGGATGGATGACGGATGGATTGATGATGGATGGATGATGATGGATGGATGATGGATGAGGGATGGATGAAGGATGGACGATGGATGAGGGATGGATGATGGATGGATGAAGATGGATGGATGGACGGACGATGGATGGATGATGGATGGATGATGGATGGATGAGGGATGGATGATGGATGGATGATGGATGAGGGATGGATGATGGACGATGGATGGATGATGGATGGATGATGGATGGATGATGTAGATGGATTGATGATGGATGGATGATGGATGGACGATGGATGAGGGATGGATGAGCTCTCAGAAATCTGCTGGTTCCAGGTTCTACGTTCCGTCAGCAGAACCTGGTTCAGCTGAACGTTCTCCACTAAAGCTCAGGTGTGCCAACACGAGTCACCTGTGTGAACTGGCTGACCAGCGGGGAGCTGCGGACCAGCTGGGCGAGGTTACTGGGCAAGCCGAGCCGCTGGAAGTACCAGACCAGGTTCCAGAAGATGATGGAGTGGCTGTCCAGAAACTGAGGCTGGGCCAGAACCGACTCGCCCTCGTTCTCCAGCAGACTCTCCAGCTCCTTCCTCAGAACCAGAGGACTCAGGTAAGCCACAGTCACCTGGGGAGTCCCTCCTGCCGACGACGCCTGAGGGAGAAGATAGAGCCGGTCAGTGACTGCGGGCCAGTGGCGGTACCGGTTGGGTCGGCCGTGGACCCTACGGTGGACCTTACCGTGGACCTTACCGTGGACCCTACGGTGGACCTTACCGTGGACCTTACCGTGGACCCTACGGTGGACCTTACCGTGGACCTTACCGTGGACCCTACGGTGGACCTTACCGTGGACCTTACCGTGGACCCTACGGTGGACCTTACCGTGGACCTTACCGTGGACCCTACGGTGGACCTTACCGTGGACCCTACGGTGGACCTTACCGTGGACCCTACGGTGGACCCTACGGTGGACCTTACCGTGGACCCTACGGTGGACCTTACCGTGGACCCTACGGTGGACCTTACCGTGGTGGCCTTGCTGGTCTCAGAGTAGCTGCTGGTTTCAGAGCTGGAGTCGTCGCTCAGCCCGTTACACTGCAGGGCCGCCTCCTGGCCACTAGGGGGCCTCACGGCGCTCTCCACCTCGTCCTCCAGGTTCATGTTGTAGCGCTCCGCACTGAGAAGGAGCACAGCAGAACTGGTCATTCTACAGAACCTGCAGCACACGTCGGGGTCCATCCCGTTCTCCTGGTTCTGTACCTGCCGACGGGCCCCAGGTCACAGATCTCTGCGTTCAGGAAGGGGACAAAGGAGGCGCCGCAGAACGGGCAGGACGAGTTCAGGTTGGAGTCATCTGAGGTCCAGCCCGCCATGATCTCCTCGTCGTACACCAGCGAGTTGCAGCTGCGGCACAACGAGCAGCTGGACATCAGAACCTGGACACAAGCACAGAACCTCAGCAGGGCCGCACGAAGCTGCCCTCACTGGCCCAACCAGCCCAGGTACCTCGATCCCCGCCCCCTCCTGGCTGGCGTCCCACGACCTGCGCAGCGGATACGCCGAGGCGGGCGTCTCCGTCAGGTCCAGGTCACTTCCTACCGACAGCGAGCTCTGGGGAGAGATACATCCAGAACATCCAGAACGTTGGTCAGGAGCTACAGAAAACATGATTTTAGATCCACCAGCGATTCAGCAGCTAACAGAGAGCGCCCCCTGGTGGTGAGGAGGGGCTCTGCAGCTCCTTCAGCCTGCCTCAGAAGAAGCCACATTCATGACAGGAACACGCGGTCACCTCTGACGTGGCGTTCACCAGCCGCTCCTTGGCCCTCAGCAGCGTTTCAGCCACCTGAGATTTCCTGGACTGCCTCTGGTCCGCCGCTCTCCGACCCGGCCCTCCTCCTTCTCGCCCTCCTGCTGACCGCCGGTTCTCCACGCTGGCGGCTCGCCGCACCAAGGCTCTGTGTCTGGTTGGCGTGAGGAGCTGCTGCAGCTTTCCTGCCAGACCTCCTCGGCTCGGGGACGACACGTGGTTGTAGTTCTCATCCACGATGCTGGCCTTGTTGCTGCCGGCGGACCTCCTGGTTCTGTCAGACCTGCAGTCAGAACGGGAACCCGTCAGATGGCGGGAGGAGCCCCGGCAACCAGCAGCAGCGCCACACCGACCTGCCGCATCGCTCCTCCGCACCAAAGCTGCAGTCCAGCTCGGACTCCGAGCACTCGCTGTAGAACGTGGAGAGGCAGACCTCGCTGCGCCGCACCACCACTCCACCGGGGGGCGCTGCAGGAGGAGCGGAGGCGTCTCTGCGTCCCAGAGGAGGCTTGCTGACCACCGTCTCCCCGTTTGTCCCTGAACCGTGGAGGACAGAGGACTTCTTACACGCTTTGAGCTCTGAGGGCAGAAAGGACAGCGGCTCAGCGCTGACTGTGAGGATGCTGCGGTACCGGCCCATGGTTCTGGTGGTTCTGGTGGTTCTGGTGGTTCTGATGGTTCTGATGGGTGGTTCTGAGGTCAGAGTTCTTACTGTTGCCAGGTGTCTTCATGCTGCTCAGGCTGCAGCTCTTCACCAGCGACCCGGTCAGAGACTCGTGACTCGACGCTTCACTCAGGCCACTCCAGCTGGACTGGCGAATCAGAGCAGACTGTGGGCGGAGCTTCTGGTCGGCTTCCATGGCGCCGTCTAGGACGGAAACAGGAAGTTGCATCACCGTCATCGCTTACAGCAGCAGCGTGTTCAGACCTGCAGGACTTATCGCACCTCCTCTGGAGCTCACAGAGCCGCTCTTCAGCCGCCGTCTGATTGGCTGTCTGAACTGAGCTACGGCCAATAGGACGTTCCTTAGCTTAGCCCAGCGCAGACGGCCCCCCTGATTGGTCGAGGGCCACTTACACTCCAGCACCGCCTGAGGAGGAAAAACAGTAAATGTCCTGAACTGGTACATCCATCCTTCATCCATCCATCCATCCTTCATCCATCCTCCATCCATCCTTCATCCATCCATCCTCCATCCATCCTTCATCCATCCATCCTCCATCATCCATCCATCCTTCATCCATCATCCATCCATCCTTCATCCATCCATCCATCCATCCTCCACCATCCATCCATCCTTCATCCATCCATCCTTCATCCATCCACCCTCCAACATCCATCCATCCTTCATCCATCCATCCTCCATCCATCCATCCATCCACCCATCCTCCATCCATCATCCATCCATCCTTCATCCATCCTCCATCAATCCTTCATCCATCCATCCTCCATCATCCATCCATCCTTCATCCATCATCCATCCATCCTTCATCCATCCATCCATCCTCCACCATCCATCCATCCTTCATCCATCCATCCATCCATCCTTCATCCATCCATCCTCCATCCATCATCCATCCATCCTTCATCCATCTTCCATCATCCATCCATCCTTCATCCATCATCCATCCATCCTCCATCAATCCATCCATCATCCATCCACCCATCCTCCATCAATCCATCCATCCATCCTTCATCCATCCATCAATCCTTCATCCATCCATCCTCCATCTATCCTTCATCCATCCTCCATCATCCATCCATCCTTCATCCATCCATCTTCCATCATCCATCCATCCTTCATCCATCCTTCATCCATCCATCCTCCATCCATCCTTCATCCATCCTCCATCATCCATCCATCCTTCATCCATCCATCTTCCATCATCCATCCATCCTTCATCCATCATCCATCCATCATCCATCCATCCTCCATCAATCCATCCATCATCCATCCACCCATCCTCCATCAATCCATCCATCCATCCTTCATCCATCCATCCTCCATCAATCCACCATTCATCCCTCCTTCCATTCACTGACTGAGCTACATGTAGCCTCCCTGAGGCAGAGAGACAGTCGTTCCATCCATCCATCACCTGCTGATGGGCTAAAGAGGGTGAAGTGTCTTGCCCAAGGATGACGATTGAGAGACGGTCAGAGTAAAGGTTGGAACCAGCAACCCACTGGTTACAGGATGAATTCTCCTGCTCCTGTGCCTACGTGGCCCAGAGGAAAACCAAGTGTGTGTTGCTAACCTTGTTGTAGTATCCGTAGGTGATGGTGTTGGGAGTCAGTCCGGCCTTCTTCATCTCCAGCAGAACTCTGACGGCGAGGACCGGCTGGCCGTACTGACCGCACAGCTGCATCAGGATGCGGTAACACACCTGAGACACACACAGGTGTGTTTCCATTACCCGACACACCGTCGTGTTGTGCGACCTGACGTCACGGCGGCTCTTTACGGCCCGGTTGGTCTCACCTCATCTGGCACCACCACCTTGCGGGTCTCCATGTGCTTGAGGACGTCGTAGGCCGTGTGCAGGGCGCGCACCTTGGAGCTCTCGGCCCGGACGAAGGTGGGAAGGTAGATGAACCAAAGGCCGTGACAGTGACCCAGCAAGCACTTGGACCACATGTCCGGAACCGCAGAGTACTTCTGAGCTTGTTTCTGGGCCAGCTTGATCTCCTGCACAAAGGAAATAATTACATGAACTGAAACTAACGGCACAAGAGCTGGATCAGAACTTTCAGACTGGATCATATCCAGCTTCTGTTAAGGTTTGAACACATTGTTCTGTCTCTATAGCGCCCCCTGCAGCCTTCTCTGGCATCCGTCCCTCCATCCATGCGACTGTGAGAGAAGGCTGGAGAACCCGGAGAGAACCCATGCAGGCACAAGGAGAATGTTGTGTTTTCTGTGGAGTTTTTGTTATTTCTTATTTGCATGTGTGATCAAATGTTTACCTGCCAGAGCTATACGTGCTTAGAAATGCCAGTAACACTTATGGAGAAACATTTGAGGTTTAGCAGCCCAATAGTGTGGTGCCTCTTTAAGAGAGGAGTGTACTGTGAGGACACGGGACCGGTGTTTACTGCATAAAAAGGAAGCGCGACATTCACTTAGTTTGTAATGACTTTCAACCCGGTGTGCAGCCACTTGGTAAGCTCTCTTAATTTCAAATGTTTCTTGTCTGTCTTCCCACTGTCGCTTCATGCTTGCTCAGTATGAGGGATTGCAGCAAAGCCATGGACAATGCAGACGACTCTCCCTGTGGCTCTACGGTTCCCCAGGAGTGAATGCTGCTTGTCGGGACTTTGATGCAATCAACTGGTTTCCTTATATAGGACATTTTTACCAATCTGTATAATCTGACCCAATCTGTATAATATGATTGAACTTGATTTTGTAAAGTGCCTTGAGATGACATGTTTCATGATTTGGCGCTATATAAATAAAAATTTAATTGAATTGTCTGCTGTTGCCTTGCTATGTTGTCGTTTTGTTTATGTCCGTTGCATGTTAAAGGTAACGCTATGCTCCGGTGGATCTAAGCAGTTAAAAGATAACATTATGCTCCAAAGTTATAAGTTGACGCAATGGCAAAGCTGTGGGTCATAAAGCAACATTTAGACTTCTATCATTGCTGTAAAAAACGTGTCCATTCGTGTTTACTTTAGCTTTATAAATGTTTGAATTGAATCGCGGACTGGTATTTAACGTAGGTAACGTACTTCCTTGTTTGCCGCGGTGCATTTTGGGAGTTGTAGTTCTAGTTCAAGTTTCCTGCTCATAGAAAGACTGCATGCATTTATGAATAGGCTTTTGGTAGGACTTGAATATGGTGCTTAATGTTTGAATGTAGTGCATAATGTTTGGATATACATGCGGATTATTATTATTGTTATAGTATATTAATATTATTATTTATTTGTATTTTGAATGTTATTTAATGTTATTGGGCTATTGAGGTAAAGAACTGGGGAGCTGTGTTGGTTGTAGTATTTACATGGAAATTGAAACATTGCATTTCTTATTATTCCAGGTTTATTACCTGGTTCCCTTTTTGAACAAAATAAATAAACAAACAAATGTGGAATACTGAGTAATATCCTATGTACGCTGGGTTGCCCTTTCCGTGGGGAGAACACGGAACAGAGAACATGCAAACCACTTGGTTCCTGCAGAGCTCTGTGGACTGAGAAGAAGCTGGATCTAGTCCCTGAACCGTCTCTGATGATGTGGACGCATGTCTGGGATCTTTATCCTGCTCACAGACCCAATGATGACCCACGTCCCTGCTCCCGGCCGAGGTCTTCTAGGACCAGGTACGTACCTGTTTGGTGCGTCGGGGGGCGGGGCTGTTGGGGGCGCTGCCTTTGGCCGGCACGCGGAGTGGGTCCTGCGGTCGGTCAAACAGCTCCGGTATCAAGGTGGGGAATGTCTCATAACTGGACGGGATGGTGGGAAAAGCAAAGAACACGTCAGGTCAGGTGTCCTCTCAGCTCCACCCCTCATGCGTTAGCTCCTCCCACGTGGGAGGAGTCTTACCTGTAGTGGGCGGGGCACTCGGAGCCATCAGCTTCCTGCGGCTCTTCGGGAGGCATGATGAAGACGGTGTGTTCTCCACTGTGGGTCTCATCCAGGTCGATGAGCTTAACCTCCTCCGGCTTCTCCACATCCACCTGAGGACAGCCACACCTGAACGTTACCAAGTCGGCAGGTAAACAGCTCCGTGTCCCGATCCTGATGAAGAATCGAAACCTCAGACCTTCTGGACGCACTCGTCGAAGAACTCCAGGCAGGCTTGTCGGTCGCTGACGAACGAGCATTCCTCGATGAACTGAGTGAACATCTGAGTCCTCGTCAGCTGGACGTAGAACTTCTGCTGGGTTCGCTCGCGGGACTTCAGGAACCCTGTAGGACAGCAGGAAGAACATCTCAGCTCAGTCTGATGCCTGATGCGACCCAGTGGACCAGGAGAGTTTATTAGGACAGCTTCTCTCTCCAGGTGGGCCAGTTTCTTCCTCAGAGGCTCCTCTGAGGTCTGGGGTACCACAAGGCTTCATTCTAGGACCTATTCTCTTCTCCCTGCACTTGCTTCCTCTGGGGTCCATTTAAAACATCATTTTGTTCAGCCGACTGCTTAGCAGACGACATCCAGACGTATCTGAGCTAAAAGCTGCCAGCAGCCAGTCGGCTGAGAATCTGCTGAACGCTTTAAGGGACGTCAGAAGCTGCTGAGCTTTCTGCGTTTAAATGGAAACCAGACGGCGGTGATTCTCTGTGGTGACTCTGAGCTGCTGACAGGACGTAACGACCCTCTTGGCTCTCTGGACGATGCACCTCCCTCTGCAGCGGACCACAACCAGAACCTTCTCCGTGGTCCTCAGCTGGTCCAGAACGGCGCTGCAGGCCTGCTGGCTGGGAAAAGACGACGTGAGCTCATCTCCCATCTGATCCTCTCTACTGTCTGCTGGTTCTGTTCGTCACTTTGAAGATTTAACTTTGGGTTTTTAAATGGTTAAAAGTCTGGAGCCGTCTTCCCTCAACAAAGTTTACAGGAGATCTGAAAACTAGAACTTCTTAGAGGTTCTGAGGACTAAACTGGTGACTAAAGGAGATCAGCTAAACTGTGGAGCAGTCTCTCTCTGAGGTCCAGAAGCTCGGCTCGTTTTAAATCTCTTAAAAACCCGTCTGCTTTCTTTGGCTTTAGCTGTGGGGAGCTGGAGCTTCGGGCCGCAGGTCATCTTTGTTTCTGCCTTTATGGCCGGATTTGATCCTGTAATGTGTTTTATTGCTTTTATTACGTAGCTCTGATTTTACCTGTAAAGCTTTGGTCACGCTGTCCTGTGCAATAGCGCTTAGGAATAAATGAAATAAACTGATGGACGTTCAGCTCTGGCATCTGCTAGCTTTTAAGCCTCTCGTCACGCATCACAGCAGCTATAGAGCCAGTCCAGTTTGGACCGGTTCCATAGACGGAACCATCATTAAGGTTTTCTGCCATCAGGTTTTCTTTACAAACTCCAGCTAAAGGCTCCTGACCTGTCAGAACGGCACCAGAAGGTTCTGGTACTGCTGGTCCAGAATGTTTGGAGTCCTCCCTCTGCAGCTGATACTAAACCACCATCAGGCGAGGTCCACACAGCTCTGCACTACAACCTTCTAGCAGCTAACAGCCTTCAGACTGAATGAGAACAGAGAGCGCACCCTGCAGGTTGAACAGGGAGCTGCAGTCGGTGGTGGTGTCGGAAGGCGCTTGCGTGATGGGCAGCAGGAAGGTCCGGTATCCTCGCAGCAGGCAGCTCATGAAGCGCAGGAAGGCCTCCTGGATCTCCAGCTCCAGCTGCTTCTGACGCCTGTAGATCTGATCGTAGTCGGTCAGCAAGAACTCCAGCGTGGCCTCCTCCTGGCCAGAACTGCAAACTGCAGGACGAACCACAGCGTGAACCTCCAGCTCATCTCCTGCTGCTGTTTCTGTTCAGATTCACTCACTCTTCTCCAGGGTCCGGTGGAGGTTGGTCAGGGTGCTGAACAGACTCTTCCCCTGCTTCCTGGGCAACGAGCGCCACGACAACGGCTTCTTGTCCTCGGACCTGCAAGCGTCCCAACAAAAGCAGCCGGTGAGCTTCGCATCAGAAGCTGCAGGAAAGAAATGATGTGCAGAGCTGAGCTGCACTCACTGGAAGATGGTGTTGGTGTCCAGGTCAACGCAGACGACTTCAGGCGGGGGGTCGTACAGGTCGAAGTAGCTGGAGTGAACGCCGACGATGAAGGGCATGGGCGCCAGCAGCACGTCGGCCATCTGCAGCGGGCACAGAGGGATGTAGGGGCAGAGCCAGCGCAGGGGGAAGGTCATCTGGAGAAACGGGCAGAAACAGGTGGAGGAGGAGGAGCTACAGGAATCTCAACGGTGGGTTCATGAGGAAACGTTTCTCTGAAGATATCAAACCCGGCAGAACAAAGTAATTCAAGCTGACAGAATTAAGGGGTCCTGGCCCAGAATTACACAATAAAACCATGAAGACAGCATCTTCTACAGCTTAGAAAGTTGCCTAAAGACAACCGACATGTTTTACTTTGCTCTGAGAATCAGAACTGAACAGAACCCATCAGGTTGCCGTCTGTAAGCGGAAGGTTCTGTGGATGCGGACGGTGTCTTACAGAGACGAGGGCCTCGCTGACGGAGGTGAGGACATCGGGTCGCAGGGAGTGAAGCAGCAGCTTGTGTTCGGTGAGGACGGCGAGGAGCAGCGTGCAGGCGTTCCCTGGGCCGAGGTTCTGCAGCAGCTTCAGGAAGCTGGCACCACTGAACACAGAGGTCATACGGGGGTCACATGGAGGTCATACAGAGGTCACATGGAGGTCATACATAGTTTACAGAGAGGTCATACACAGGTCACACAGGGGTCATACACAGTTAGCTGATTAATTAAAAAAAACAGACAGAGTTAGAAATTAAAGGAATAGTTCAACATTTCCACTTTTAAGATCTGTTCTCCATCAACAAATCTCAGGGTGACGGTGTTCTTCAGGTTGTGTATCTGGCCCCTCTGCAGGCCGCACCCCGTTTCATCCCTTACTGTGATGGGTTTACAGTAAAGAGCTAGGTGCTGATGTTTCATCTAAAGAGACCCTGACCACCATGAAGACCCTTGAGGTTGATTGGAGAGTGTGATATCAGTGAAATTCTGTGTTTTCTGTCCCAAAGAGATGATCATGAACATCTAAGCTTGTGTAGCTTTAATATTTATCACTGATTTCCTATCGTCTCTACACCGACTCAGGGACATCAAATAACCCTCTGACCTCGCTCGGTCTAATTTAAAGCAACTCCTTGTAAAACCCTTCAGGTTTTTGTTTGCTTTGCAAAGTTTACATGTTTTAATTCCTGTATCCATGAGTAGGAATGCTCTCCAGCGGGTGTTTCTGAGACCAGAATGAGCGACTGAGACTCACCTGAGCAGCAGAGGGGAGGAGACCGGCTGGCAGAGCAGCAGGTTGTCGTACGGTGAGAGCTGCAAAAGACAGACAGCATTAAAACATGGAGCCATCTACCAGGTCTGCAGGTCTGACCCTGACCTGAGCAGAAGGTCCTCATTATAGAGAGAGACCAGTTCTCTTTATGAACAGTCTTACTTGATAAAATGATCAGACGATATGCTGATGATACTTATATTTATCCGACAGCCATATAACCTTATCAGACTACAGGCATGTCTTGAAGACACAGAAACCTGGAAGACTTTAAACTAAGACAGACAGAAGTTATCACAAACAACGATATCTCTTCAGTTCTGCTAAACTTTGGATCTTTGTCAGCTGTCATGGGGAGGCGACTGATAGACTGATTCATTTTGCAGGTTAGAGTTAAAGGTTCTAGTTAAACCAGAAGTCGATGATCAGAATAAACTCAGCGCCCCCTGCAGGTATAAACGGGGAAGAGAAACACTCCAAAGCTGTTTGGTTATGCTTTTGTAAGTTTTTCAGTGGTTTCTATAAATCTTGCCAATGACCTTCTGTAAGTCCCGTGTTTTTATTCATGAAATCTTTCATTCAGCACTAAAACCAACTCAGGTTTATTCTTTACCTGAACGAGGATCCGAGGACGCTGAGGGGACGGAAATGGAACGTTGTGCATGAAGCTGGAGATGTGTCTGCAGAGACAAAAACAGAACCGTAGACAGAGAAGGATAAAGGACGCAGCAACGTTCCTGCAGACTCAGACTAAATGTGTGTGAAGAACCCAAAGGAATATCACAGCTACTGACTTTTCAAGCGGCAGGACGTGCGGCCCGGAGATGGAGTATCTGTAGATGAAGGTGAGGAACTTCTGGAAGACGGTGAAGAAAGGCCAGTGGGAGAGGACACAGATGCTCTTCTTGGCATGCAGACTGCGGCTGGTGATCGGGCGGCGGTCCACCACGCTGAGGAGGCCGAGCCGGATGTTCTGCCGCTCCGACAGAAGCTCCCTGGGGAACGACTCGTAGAACTGGATGGCAGCTCCGTACACCTGCAGGAAGAGAGCTGGTTTTATTCCGCTGCTCTCCTCCGGTCAGACACGCAGAGCTCAGCTCAGCAGCTCTCCTCTGCTCCATCCTCTGACCCGGTTGGGTGGAGCAGAGGCGCTTCGGGTGTCGCCCACCTTGTCTCCGGAGGCGGACGTGAGGACAAAGGTGGAGAAGATGGGCAGCTGGTACTTGGAGTTCAGCGGCCAGCTCTCCACGGTGACGCCCATCGGCAGACAGAAGACCGGCACCGACTCGGGAAGAGGGAACGCCTCCAGGTCCTGCTCTGGGTACCGGCTGATCAGACCTGCAGAACACAGAGGTTCGGATCACTGAGCCGGATCCGTTAGCGCTACCGATTCCTCAGACAGAAGGAGAGCATCTCTCTGCGTCTGGAAATGATTCCTGAAGCTTTGCCTGTTTGCCCAAAAACAGCCAGATTCATGATGCAACAGTCCTGGCCCAAAGTTCTCCAGGGTTCTGGAGGTTTTTCTTTGGACTCCAGGCCTGTGAGCTTAAAATGGAAGATCTGTTGCGAAACGTAGAGCTTTAGGAGCCAGGTCTAATCAGGAGCTTAGGACAGACACTGAAGTCCAGCATCAGGACAATGATGCCAGGGACCAGAAACCACATCTGGGTCGGTTCCTGACTGGCCTGGCAGACCATCTTGGGTACTTTTTATCACTTTAACAAAGTGACAGAAGAGTCTGGCTGACAGCAGCCAGATGCGGAGAAAGCCTGATGTCCATCTGAACCGGACCCTCCCTGACTTTCCCCGCCTCCTGGCAGAGAAACGGCTTTAACTGCGGCGTTCTGCAGAGACGGCAGATCAAACCGAGCGATGCTCTGCGGAGACTCACCGGCTTCGAACACCAGGGCGTTGGCTTTGGCCACGGCTCTCTTGTAGCACACGTGCAGAGCTGGACCCCACTGCAGAAACAGAACCGCTCCATCAGCATTCAGACCCACAGCACCATCAGTTCTTACCTCAGGGATTTAAAGCGCTCACCGCCGCTACTCACCATGCCCGTGTTGAGGTTCTTGTCGACCCGACAGAAGGTGTGCGGCGCCACCTCCCCCTTGCTGGGCATCAGCAGGGCGATGTCGGTGACGCCCAGCGTGTCCAGGCCCTGCGAGTCCAGAGCCCGGCGGTACGTCAGGAAGACCCGGTGGGCCGTAGGAGCGCTGCCAGAACTCAGGCTGGCCGAGCGGCTGTAGGGCGTGGTATCGATGACGTACCAGCCCGGTTTCAGCTGCTCCTTCCCTTCATACAGAACCCTGGAAAGGTCACAGAGACGGACAATCAGCAACAACCTCAGTGAGAAGCTTCTTCTTCCTCTCTGGGGTAAAAAGAGGGTTTTCCTTTGGAGGACGAGCTCCAGCTGCTTTTCTCTAGATCTTCTTCTCCTGGTGGTTAAACATGGTTCTGCAGCTTTAAATCCTACTTTCTTCTGCTTCTAACGACACATTTTCATACTTTGCTCTGCCTGGAAGTTGGAGGTTTGCATCGTCATCAACGCAGCATCAAGGAATAACCTGTTTTAGAGCTCCAGGCGTGAGCGTTAGTCCTCAAAGAGTGCGACGGGGCAACAGTGACGCTCTGGGATGAGGAGATGTTCCAGTTTATTCAGCAGCTGAGCAGCTGGCAGAGCTACAGCCAGACACAAACACCGAGGCCATGATGAATTATTCCCTAATGAGGCTTTAGTCCTGGAGTGAATTTCTCCATTGTGAGATCAATAAAGGCTATCTTATCTGTAGAAATACTGAACATAACGTTAGAGATGAAATAACCTGGTTTTAGAGGCGTGCAAACTTTACACCCTGCAGCACCTTCTGTCTGGTAGGGTTAGGGTTAGAGGGAATCTGATGGAGCTACCATCTTCCTGAGGAACATCTCTCCAGGATGGCTGAACAGATATTTTAATTAAATGATGTCAGAAATAAACAACAGGTTTTATATGTGTCTAACTTATTATTACATAAGACCATTGAAAAGTCTTTTATTCATTAACTGAGAGGCCTGAGCTCCGTCACTCGGCGCCGATCCATCCAGAGTCGCTGGACATGTGGAGATGAAGGATCAGTGTGACGATCCGCCATCATCCTCACATTATTTAACCTGGAGCTTTACAAGCGTCCTGGACGGAGCCGGTTCCCCAGAACCACAGGGAAAGATGTTCTGTCTCTCTGGACTGGAAGAACCAAAGGGATTTAGTTCTTGACACATATTCTGGGCAGAATCTTTTTTCTCATGGGGAGTCTGACAGCTAACATGAACAAATGCTGCAGTCAGACCGACCCAAGACAACTTGTCCAGAACCACAAGAACTGAAGTGCAGTTCTTGTGGTTCTTTCTGACCAGACCAGAAAGAACTGACAGAACATAAAGCAGGACAACCAATCCAGTCCAACTCATCGTGCCAAAAGCGGTGAACAGAAACTAGCCTGAAGGAGGCAAACACCAGAACCAAGTCCAAACCCAGTTCTGAGTCCAGTCTACAAACCATAAAAGATTACTCTGATGTTAATAATAAATCTTCTTCAAACTCTAGGGTCACCTGTGGAGTACCACAGGGTTCAGTCCAATCATCCAATGTCTCTTTGGAGACTTTTGGAGACATTGGCCTTTTGAACGGCTACGAGTCTTTTTTTATTGTACTTTTTATTCTTTATTCGTTTTTGTGATTTGGACCTTGAGTCTGTCATAAAATCTATCTATCTTTACTATATATATGCTTCCGATTGGCAAAATCAGACAGCATGGGATTAATTTCCACTGTTATGCTGATGACACTCAGCTATATTTATCCATAAATCCTGATGAATCCAATCAATTACTTCGACTGCAGTCATGTCTTGATGACATCAAAAGCTGGATGACTTTAAATTTCCTGCATCTAAATTCTGACAAGACAGAAGTTGTAATCTTTGGACCAGAGTCTTTTAGAGATAAACTTCTTAAATCCCCTTAAGCCCAGAAAGGTTTAGCAGCAATTTGCGCTTAGTGAGACTCAGTTGGGTCCGCTGAACCTCACGGTCCATCACTGAGTTCTTCACTCCAGTGGATCCTAACAGAACCAGAACCAGTTCAGTGTGCAGTTACTCACCCCAGGTCCAGTAGGGGCGGTTTGTCCCGGCCCCTCCGGTAGCACAGGTACAGGTGCGGGTTGTTGATGAGCCCGGCACTCAGCTCGGCAGAGTGACCTCCCGGGGTCTTCTCGATGCAGGTGAAACCTTCTGGTACCTCCTCCCCCAGACCCCGAGCGATCACCACCAGGTCCGTGACCGGCTCCACCACCCGGACCGACGCCGAAGAGGAAGAGGAAGAGGAAGAGGAGGATGAGGTCCTGCCATCTTCTTCCAGGGACCTCCAGGGCCCAGCAGGGTCCAGACCCGCCACCACGAAGTAGTCCACCAGCTGGGGACATTTTTCATCTGTCATGCCTCCGGTGTGGCCGTCACTGCAGACAGAGAGAGCAGAGGTCCTCCTGTCAGAACTGGAGCTTCACCAACGGAACCGGTTCTGCAGCAACGTTTATTGATGCTAGAAATCCTGAAAGTCCTGCAGGCTGTTAGTGACGCTGAAGCTTCAATCATCTGCTTCCCCATCATGAAGTTCTGCAAAAATTATTAAACTGTTTGGAAAACCTTACATTTGAAATAAAGCCAAGTAGATAAGATCACAATCTGTCTGCTTAAGGTTAGACCAAACCAGGTCCAAACTAGGTCTAAACTGCTTAGGACCTAATTCTTGAGAAAGTAGTTGCTAATCAACTTTGTGAACATCTACAAAGTAATGAACTACTTGAGGAGTTTCAGTCAGGCTTCAGAGCTCATCATAGCACTGAAACAGCTCTGGTGAAGGTCACTAATGATATTCTCATGTAATTCACAGTAATATTTTGGTAAGAATCTTCTATAGTTCTGGTTCCTGTTATTTTTTCTCTGTTTTATTGAAGCGGTTGGTGAGCCGCTCAGCAACAAATACGCCACATGTAAAAAAATCTAAATCTGAGAGAAAAGTGCTGCTGTCCATCAGCTGCAGCGACCAACAGTCTCTCTCTGAGATTCTGGGATGGATAAAGATCTCCTCCCATCCCACAGATGCCCACAGCTTTCCTCCAGCTGAATATTCCTGAGGCAGGAAAGTTCAGTTTGGGAAAATGTATTAAAAAAGATTCATTTTGTGATCATTTGGAGCAAAAATCCAAATCCATCCATTCTCGGTTCTCCCCTCCAACGGTCCCTCCTCTACACGTCCAAACATCCCAGCCCCACCTTTCTACCTCCGTCCCTCTGACACACCCATCTCTAACCCTGACCCGTTCGGTTCCTCTGGGTCAGAACATCTTGGAAAATCTGCCTTTTTCTCCTGCAGCGCTCCTTCATCCTGGACTCATCTCCATCCACGTCTCCAGCTGCCTGGGACGGTTGACCCCAGGAACCCAGCCTGCTCCACCTTCAGAACCTCTGTTCCTCCACCGGTTCCTCCACCTGTCTCCTCTCACATGGATCCTTTCCTCCGAAGCGTCCGTCGGCCCAGCTGCCTCCAGGTGTGACCGGACCGGGCATCGTGTCTGCAGGGCTGCGGATCCACTGCCTTGGGATCTAAACTTTATTGATCCACCAGAAGAGACGGTAACGGATCCACCAGAACCCTGACGTGTGGATCATTCAGACAGATGAGCTCGACTCTTACGTGGCGCCACAGTGAGGTTCTGGTGCTGCTTGGCTCGGATCCAAGGTTGTTCTGAAAACAGCTGCAGAATCAGCAGATCCTCCCTTCCTGTGCAGCCGCGCCATCAGGAGGTGAAAGTGACAGAGGAGCTTAACGAGCGGCAGATGAGGTCAAAGGTCAGCTGGCAAACAGGAAGATGACTGGCAGCCCGTTTCCTGTTCATAGACGACTTCCTGTGTGGTTATCGCTCACCAAGGTGACGGTGACATTGTTGTCAAAGGTTCTGCTGCCTTCACAGAACCAGCAGCAGCAGAACCCTCCAGGTTCTCCAGAACTTTGGCCTCAGATTCTGTCAGAGACGATTAAACAAAACCTGAAACGGGTCTGAACCTGCACAGAACCGAGCCCAGCCTCTTGAGGGAAACAGGGTCACACGTGAAAACCCAGTCCAAACAGAACCAAACCAGATTCAACTCTGTAGGCAGTTTACATTCTTCTTCTTCTTCTTCTTTCAGGGGTTGCCATGGCGAATCATCCACCTCCATCAACCATCTTCTGGATCTTCTTCTCTCACACCATCTACCTTCATGTCCTCTTTACCTCCATCCATGCATCTCCTCCTCTGGTCCTCCTCTGGACCTGTCAGAACCATCCCAGTCTGGCCTCGTCACCAGTTTACAGGTCCAAAACCAGCAAAAATAAAACTGTTCAAACCCAAACTACAACCAGTTGATTCAGTTCAGAACCGGGCCCAAAACCCGGATAAAGGCAACGGTTCCAACAAAGCCCAGTTAGTCCAGAACCAAAACTACTGACAAACATTTTCAAAAAGTAAACCATAGCGGTTCTAAAAGCACTTTCAGGAGACAGAACCTTGTCTGAATTCACTGTGGAACGGGTCCAGAACCTGACAGGTCTAAAGTAGCAGCAGAACCAATGTGACCACTTTAGACTCAATCCTCAGGAATCTGGTCCAAAACAGAACCGGTTCGGTATCAATCCAAAGCCAATCCAGAACTAATATAAATAACAACCAGTTCAAAACTTGAGATGGGAACTAAGTCAGCAAGGGGCCTGATTACCAGGTCCAAATATGGCTTCGAAGCAGAGAGAACAGAACCCAGAACCATGGAGACCCGGGTCAGGGTCCAGTCACCATCAAACCATCCAGAACTTTTCTAAGAATCCAGGAAGGCAACAAACCGAAGCGTGTTCAGCGCCGCCTGCTGAAACGAGCATTTCCTGACGATCAGAACCGGGTGATCAGCGCCGGCCGGGCGTGGTTCGCCCACTTCCTGTTTCCACAGGAAGGAAAGAGACAGAACAGCAGAGCCTGAAAATAACCACGATGAACCTGTCAGTTTCACCTCCACTCGTCAACCGCAGAGTTTCACCGTTATGAGCCGACTTCCTCTGACACACACCTCCAGAACCTGAAGAAACAACAAGCAGGAACCGTCCAGAACCGCTGGCTGATGAGCTCTCCATGCACCTTTAGTGTCCCACGAAGGTCCAACTCGTTTAATCAGTCGTCCAGGTTTAGTCGGCGCTGCACGGCTGCAGCAGAGCAAACGGCTGATTTCAGCACAGCCACTTCCCTTTTCTGCCTCTAAACACATGCGGGAAAACCCAGAGAAACGCTCCAGATTTCCTCACCGCATCAGTTCACTCTGGGTCATACAGCACCACCGCCGGACCGGTTCTGCCTACGATCCGGTCCTTACTGCCGTAGACCGGCTTTGGCCAAGAGGAGAAACACGTCAGAGTTTAATCCATGTTGGTCTGATGGTCAAAGCAGAGCCTGTAAAAACATCAACGTCTGAAAAACAACCAAACCACCAGTCTGAGCTCCTCACAGCACAGGAACCAGAACATGACAACAGAACCAGAACATGACAACAGAACCAGAACCAGAACATGACAACAGAACCAGAACATGACAACAGAACCAGAACCAGAACATGACAACAGAACCAGAACATGACAACAGAACCAGAACCAGAACATGACAACAGAACCAGAACATGACAACAGAACCAGAACCAGTACATGACAACAGAACCAGAACATGACAACAGAACCAGATCCGTCTGGAGAGTGTTATACATCCCCTCAGGATGGATGATGGTTGGATGGATGGATGATGGATGGATGGATGGATGAAGAATGGATGGATGGATGATGGATGGATGAATGATGGATGGATGGATGATGAATGGATGGATGGATGATGGATGGATGGATGGATGGATGATGGATGGATGAAGAATAGATGGATGATGAATGGATGGATGATGAATGGATGGATGTGGAACAGGAACCCTGAAGGTTCTTCTGACACTGGTTGTCATTGGTTGTTTCTGTCCACCTTCCCCCCGAGCTTCGTTCCTGCAGGACCTCCTGAGAGGCGAGCCGGCACTACAGGCTCCGCCTCCTCAGGTCTGCCGCTGAGCAGCCCGGCTCTGATGGTACTAGGCCCGACCCGTTTCTGCAGCAACACCTCATCTTCTCCGGCGGGTCCAGGAACGTTCTCCAGGACAAAGGAAGACCACGTTCCAAAGGTCTGTGGGAGGAAGAGGAGGGTACAGCTGCTGGACTGACCCGTCCCCCATGGTGGAGACGACCTCATGAAGGTGGACACCTGAAGACGAATTGGCAGGAAGAACGGGCCAGAACAGAACCTGGAGCTGCTCCTGGACCGGGCTTTAGGTGAATGCTGGAGAACGGATGAAGGTCAAAGTAAAATGAAGCTGCGAGAACGGGACGTTCCTTCACCACAGGAAATAAGTTCAAGAGAAGCAGCAGAAGAAAATGTGACTTCAGGTCAGAGAGTTGCTGGTTTAACGCCAGCAGCTCCAGAGTGGTACCAGGCTTCTGGGCCAATCCAACCCGCTCTTCCCCTTTTCCTAAAAGACGGATGTCTACAAATCTAAAAAAAAAAAAGATTTTTATTTCCTTTTTTCATGATTGTATTTAAAATGTCTTCGTTGAGCGCAAAGTGGAACCGAAAGAAAATTCCTTCTTCACAAACGTGAACAAAGCCGAGGCTGCTGGCAGCCAGAGGAAGAGGAAGTGCAGCAGGTGCAGCGCCAGACGGCTTTCTGGCCTTTCTGACGCCGACCCACATGGTTCTTCTCACCCGGGAAGGTTCTGCAGAACCTATAAGTGCGAGGCGTTCGGGGCCCAGTGTGGAAACGAGGCGTTCGGGGCCCAGTGTGGAAACGAGGCGTTCGGGGCCCAGTGTGGAAACGAGGCGTTCGGGGCCCAGTGTGGAAACGAGGCGTTCGGGGCCCAGTGTGGAAACGAGGCGTTCGGGGCCCAGTGTGGAAACGAGGCGTTCGGGGCCCAGTGTGGAAACGAGGCGTTCGGGGCCCAGTGTGGAAACGAGGCCAAGCCCTGAACGCCTCGTCTTCTGCCTCTGCAGGTCCAGCTGCTGTGAAATCCAACAGGAAGTGATTGGCCGACGCAGCGAAGATTCAGCCAATCAGAGGGAGGAGAGACACCTGACTGAGCTACAGGAATCACTGAGCTGAAGGGTGATGGTTCTGAACCTCAGAGATCCGGCTTCAGGGTTCTAACCTGATGAACTCAGTTCCTACCTGCTGACCTTTGGTTCTGGACCTCAGCCGCAGGAAGTCGGTGGAAGAAAGAACCGAGGTTTCACTTCCTGTTCTCCACGACGTGGAACGTGCTGCAGAAGAGGAACCAAGGATTACAACGAGGTTTCATTTCCTCTGCAGATGTGGAGGTGACGTCTCCGACTCCACGCCGAGCAGCTTGACGGTACCGCCGGGGCCCAAACAAAGGCTGGTTTCTCTGCTGGCGTCACAGCAACGCGTCACCTCCTCAGACCCAGAACCACATGACAGCGGCAGGAACCAATCAGATCCAAGCAGGAAACAAAATAAACCATGACCGTGTTTGGATGACCCGTACCAGCAGCCTGGTACCGTCCACATCCCAGACACGCCCAGAACCCCGTTCATCATTTAATAACAGCTTTATTATCATTTAATAACAGCTTTACCATAATTTAATAACGGCTTTATTATCATTTAATAACAGCTTTATTATAATTTAATAACGGCTTTATTATCATTTAATAACAGCTTTATCATCGTTTAATAACAGCTTTACCATAATTTAATAACGGCTTTATTATCGTTTAATAACAGCTTTACCATAATTTAATAACGGCTTTATTATCATTTAATAACAGCTTTATTATAATTTAATAACGGCTTTATTATCATTTAATAACAGCTTTATCATCGTTTAATAACAGCTTTACCATCGTTTGATAACAGCTTTATCATCGTTTAATAACAGCTTTATCATCGTTTAATAACAGCTTTATCATCGTTTAATAACAGCTTTATCATCGTTTAATAACAGCTTTATCATCATTTAATAACAGCTTTATCATCGTTTAATAACAGCTTTATTATCGTTTAATAACAGCTTTATCATCGTTTAATAACAGCTTCATCATCGTTTAATAACAGCTTTACCATAATTTAATAACGGCTTTATTATCGTTTAATAACAGCTTTATCATCGTTTAATAACAGCTTTACCATAATTTAATAACGGCTTTATTATCGTTTAATAACAGCTTTATCAAGCCCGTCTGACAGAGGCTGCCAGACGTCAGCACCACGGACCCTCTGACCTCTGACCCACCAGCTGCAGGACAAACTCCCTAAGTCCTGCTCCACTGTCACCCCATAATATGTCCACTATTAGTCCTCAGATAAACAAGTTTTTTTAATTAGTTTTGTCTCATAATTTATACTTTGATTCATTATTTGAATTAATTTATGAAATATCTAATTTTATTTTTCTATTATTGAAAACATTAATTCTATCTATAATTTTGATGCATCTGTTTATGTATCCAACTGTTATAAATCTACATTTAAATCTTAAATTAAATTAATCTAAAATCCTTCATGGGTTTATTTTTACAATTATTATTATTATTATTATTATTATTATTATTATTATTATTATTAACAATAATAAATAATTATTGTTCCATTAGTCGTTTCTTGGCTGTTTTTTAAGGTTCTGGTGCGTTCCTGTCGGGTTTTCTGCGGTCAGACGGTTCTGGACTCGGTTTCCTTGTCGTGGGTTTTGCTCCAAGCTGAGAAGTGAAAGCGAGTCTTCAGGTAATCTGCGAGCAACAGAACCTGTCTGGACCCGTCCAGGCAGGTTCTGAACCCGTCCAGCTTCCTGCGTCTCCACAGCAGCTTCACTTTCAGTATCTTTCATCACTTCAGAGATTCTCAGCCTGGTGATCAGAACCAGGAGGCCTCCTTCCTGGTTCCTGGCGCTGATCCGTTTGAGGACCGCTTATTTTATCTGAATGAGCCGCTTTAACAGCTGCACAGCCTGGTTCTGGTCACAGCCTGGTTCTGATCACACAGCCCGGTTCTGTTTCTCCGTAGCCCGGGTTCTGGATCTGTCTGTGAGGTGGACCTTGAAGCTCTGACTCCAGCTCTCTCCTCTCTGTGCACGTTACTGGGCCGGTCCAGTCAGTGGCCTGCTCCATGTGGATCAGAACCGGGTTAGAACAGAACCTTTTACTTGTAATTTTCTGAGAAACTTGTCTTGAAGCCAGAAATAAACCCTCCATGTTTACTAAGCTCTAACTTTTACTTTCTGTATTTAATGACCCAAATTGTTCTGTTGACGAGGTTCTGGTGTCGTTTACATGCAGCTGGAAAAGGTTCTGAAGCGTTTGGACCGGCCTCCACACGGGCCTCCTGCAGCTCGGTGCTTTGGACCCGACAGCCGGGCTGAAAGCGGAGCAGCAGCTAAACTTAGACGAGCCGCAGCTGCTGCTGAAACTCACCTCATGATGGGAAGAGGAACCAGAACCGCAGTTCTGCTCTGACGCAGAGCCGAGCCGGCACCGGGTTCCTCCACCTTGGAACCGAGGACATTCTGACGCCTCTTCTGAGGAGAACGTTAGAGAATAATAAGCAGCTCTCACCAACTGCTCAGGGAACCTGCACAAGCTGAAAGGTTCTGATCCGGAAGTCCTGGAGACTCTAGGCGGACCTTTTCTCTGAGAACACGAGGTTTCACCCTAAGCTGAGGCGCAGCAGCCGAAGGTTCTGGTTCTACAGACCCAGTAAGACCAAACCTCCTCAGTAGGTTTGGGTCGAGCTTCAGCTGTCAGCCAGAAGGTCTCAGATGTTCAGAGAACTTCATGGTCCAGTTCAGCCACTGCAAGCCGTCCAGGTTCTGTAGCATCAGAACAAGCCCAGATCATCATCCCACCACCGCCGGGCTTCACAGCTGGTACCGACTGGTACCGACTGGTACCAGCTGTTTGTATTGATCTGCTGTTTGGGTTTCCTCCACCATGGTTCTGTCCATCACGGTCCAGAAGTCTGGTCCTTCCTCCAGGTGCAGCTCTGCTGACCTCAGTCCTGCTGCCATCTTGGTTCTTTCTCCTTCAACCCTTCCAAGCAGCCAGAATGGTTCAGGGTCATGACCTTTGACCTTTAACCTGCTACCTGAGGCCTGTAGAGTCTGAGGTGGAGCTCCTGGGTTCTGCTCTTTTCTCTGAGCTTCCTGCTCTGACGTTGGGCTGAAGCTGCTGAGATGTTCTCCTCTCTGCAGGAGGATGGACTACAGGTGGTCTGGAGATGACCTTTGACCCTTCCCAGGTTGATGGACAGCAGCAGTTTCTGCTCTGAGGTCACTGCTGATGACCTCTACCCTGACGTTGTGTGAAGCAAACTGACCAGTCTGCCCATCACCATCATCACCATGAAACTGAGAGGCGGTCAGGTGACATCAGGTGGGCATCAGCCTGATCTCCAGGGGGATCTGTAGGTCAGACTGAGCTTTAGGAACCGGTGTTCTCCGTGCTGGTCAGACGCTGGGCGGCTGCAGCTTAGAACACCAGCAGACGGTGGTCACCTGATGTCACCTGATGTCCACCTGAGCAGGAGGACAACCTGGAGCCTCCGCTGCTCCAGCGGCCATGTTAGCGAGCAGCTGACCTCCGTGGGAGACGGAGGCTCTGAGCTCTGCTGCAGGACGGACGCTCGTTGCTCTGATGGACGACGTGGCCGTGAACGCAGCGCTGTCAGGAACGCTGTCTCAGTTCCCAGTGCATGCTGGGATATGCAGTCCTCAGCCTGGGGGTCTTTAATTCCTGGTCTGCTGGCCTGAAGAGACGGCTGGTGGTCTGGGCTCCACTGACGGCAGTCAGAAAGCGTTCTCCTGCAGGTTCTGGGTTCTCCTGCAGGTTCTGTAAACTACAGCCTTCATCCTGAAGTTCCTCCAGATCTGATCTGATTAAATTCCAGGATAAACCGGATCCGGGTTCCTCAGGCGTGTTCCGGCTCGTCCTCCTCGCTCTGCACGGAGAACAGGAGGCGACTCGTCCTGCAGGTTCTGGTCTCCTGCTGCCACCTGAACCTGCCAGCCCACCTCGGGTCACATGACTCCCAGGAGGCCTGCGATTGGACGAGGCGGACCTGCAGGAACCGTTGGTTCAGATCAGCTTCCTGCCGGGATGAAAACAGAACCAGGCGGGTCGAACAGAGTTCTGCTGGACACGGTCCATCGGGCGGGCTGTTCCTCTGGTCCGGTTCTTGGTTCTGCTCTTTAGAAAACTGAACTCAGATGTTATGATGGTTCTGATGCACATAAAGAACCTGGCAGAACCGGCTGCTTGTCGGTCCGTTTGCAGGCTGAGAAATGGTTCTGATGCGGCTGACAAAACTCCATCGCATTGAGGAACAATCAGTGTCTGTGCCAGAACCGGTACCATGTTCTGATGGGAACCTTTCTAATCCAGCAACCTTTGGACCAACTGGAACCAGAACTTTAACAGAACTGACAGATGTTTGTGGGTCTGATCTGAGATGACAAGGTTCTGCTGGAACGAACCCGAACACTGCTGGTCCGACTGCCGGTTCCAGAGGTCCAGACGGGTCCATGTGGGTCCAGACGGGTCCATGTGGGTTCATGTGGGTCCACGGAGGTCCAGAAGGGTCCACGGAGGTCCAGAAGGGTCCATGTGGGTCCAGACGGGTCCATGTGGGTCCATGTGGGTCCACGGAGGTCCAGAGGGGTCCATGTGGGTCCACGGAGGTCCAGACGGGTCCATGTGGGTCCAGACGGGTCCACGGAGGTCCAGAAGGGTCCATGTGGGTCCAGACGGGTCCACGGAGGTCCAGACGGGTCCACGGAGGTCCAGAAGGGTCCATGTGGGTCCAGACGGGTCCATGTGGGTCCAGACGGGTCCATGTGGGTCCAGACAGGTCCATGTGGGTCCAGACGGGTCCACGGAGGTCCAGACGGGTCCATGTGGGTCCACAGAGGTCCAGACGGGTCCACGGAGGTCCAGATGGGTCCATGTGGGTCCAGATGGGTCCATACGGGTCCACGGAGGTCAAGACGGGTCCACGGAGGTCCAGACGGGTCCATGTGGGTCCAGACGGGTCCACGGAGGTCCAGACGGGTCCACGGAGGTCCAGACGGGTCCATGTGGGTCCAGACGGGTCCACGGAGGTCCAGACGGGTCCATGGAGGTCCAGACGGGTCCACGGAGGTCCAGACGGGTCCATGTGGGTCCAGACGGGTCCACGGAGGTCCAGACGGGTCCATGGAGGTCCAGACGGGTCCATGTGGGTCCAGACGGGTCCACGGAGGTCCAGAAGGGTCTATGTGGGTCCAGACGGGTCCACGGAGGTCCAGACGGGTCCACGGAGGTCCAGACGGGTCTATGTGGGTCCAGACGGGTCCACGGAGGTCCAGACGGGTCTATGTGGGTCCAGACGGGTCCACGGAGGTCCAGACGGGTCCATGTGGGTGCAGACGGGTCCACGGAGGTCCAGATGGGTCCATGTGGGTCCAGACGGGTCCATGTGGGTCCAGACGGGTCTATGTGGGTCCAGACGGGTCCACGGAGGTCCAGACGGGTCCACGGAGGTCCAGACGGGTCCATGTGGGTGCAGACGGGTCCACGGAGGTCCAGATGGGTCCATGTGGGTCCAGACGGGTCCATGTGGGTCCAGACGGGTCTATGTGGGTCCAGACGGGTCCACGGAGGTCCAGACGGGTCCATGGAGGTCCAGACGGGTCCACGGAGGTCCAGACGGGTCCAGACGGGTCCATGTGGGTCCAGACGGGTCCATGGAGGTCCAGACGGGTCCATGTGGGTCCAGACGGGTCCATGTGGGTCATCACAGCGGCTCAATGTTCATTTAAAGGTTAAAGCTTTGCCTCCATTTAGGAAGGACTAACAATTAGGAACCAATCAGACATCAGAGCTCCTGAAGCTCCTCCTCTGAGCTTTAGGAGGAACTGGAGCTCCTCCTAAAGCTCAGAGGAGCATGAAGGCCTCAGCAGCTGCTCCCACACGCGGCTTCCATTATCGGACACCCCGGGACGGTGCCGGGAGGTTCCCCGGGTGAAGGAGGTCGACCAGACCGATGTCGAAACGGGAGGGTACCGGTACCGGACGGCCAGGAGGTCCAGGCCCGGTGTGTTCTGCTCGTTATACGGTTACCGCGTTTTAAAGTGAATAATCATCGAGCTGTCAGACTGCAAGCGGAACATTTCTCACCGGATCACGGTTCGACAACCGGATGAGTCTGAGACACATTCAACCCAGTTACAAGCCGAACCCACCCCACTGGTTCCGAGCCGTGGCGGGTCCAAACATCACTAAAAACGACCCGCGGACTGTCCGATAACGGGCGCACCGCGGTGTCCGTTACCCTCCGTCACGGTTAGTAGCTAACGGGACACGCAGCGGGCCGGTCCGGTCCGCTTCTGCCCGGAGCCGGTTCTGCTGGAGGCGAGCGGACCGTACCTGGATGTGAGAGCTGGTTCGTCCCGCAGGTGAGAGGAGGGAGGATCATGGTCAGGTCGATGCCTCCCGGGATCCGTCCATGTTAGCAGAGGCTGCGAGAGGCGAAGAAGACGAGGAACGGAAATGTGGCAGACTGGTTCCGGAAGAGAACTTCAAAGTAAGAGCACGGAGCCCCCAGCAGCCGTTCATCATCTCTGACTGATTAAAACCGTCACATATTCACCCCCCCCCCTTTCTTCTTCATAATTAATAGTGATGATTTTCACCTTTAATTAACTGCGTCTTTGCTGCCTGGATCTCCTCACTGAGGAACAATAAATTAATTTATTATCTCTTATCTTTGGACGATTATTATTATGATGATCTTTGGATAAACGACCCTCAGACTTTATATACATTTAAAAAATTACTTTAAAAACCTAAAAGGTAGATCAATAATGAGTTCAATAATTTCTTTACATTAAAATCAGAACAAAACCAAAATAAGTAGAAGCCAGGAAATTCTGAGATTTTACCAGGATCAGGATTTTAAATTCCTACAGAAGAACCGAATCAGTCGCAGCGTCTCAGATGGTAGAAATATCAGATCTTCAGTGTTTGTGATAAACTGTAGAAATAATAAATGTTCATATTTAAATCTGTCTTTCCTGAAGAAACCAGAAAATCATGAAATGATTAAACATCAGGTCCACGGACTGATTTAAAACTCCTTTATATCATATTTTATGTTGGTGTTACACCTGGCTGTATGAAAAATACTTTGAATAATCATCCAACAGCTCCTTCAATCCAAACTTCCTGTTTGGTTTTTCTTTTTTGACGTTGGAGACATGAAAAGCTTTTATTTTGATGCCCAGCAGTTCTATTTCCGGCCCAGATGGCGCCACCTTGACGCAGCTGCAGCTGTCAGAGGACGAAGGATGTTTTCAACCCTCCTCTTCATCAGGATCAGCGCTGTAAACAACAGAGGCAGCCAGGCAGGAGTTTAAGAGTCTGAAGAGCAGAACACGAACAGAACCATTTGGGTTTTGAAGGTGCTGTGCTTTCTGGACACGTGCAGGCTTGTGTGTAGAATTTGCTCTTTTTCAGAACATCAACTGCATGAACGAGTCCAAACCAGAGCGGATCGTTACCTTCACAGAACAGCTGAGAGGATCAAGTCAGTCTGGTTCTGTTATGGTTCTGCTGAAGGTGTACGGTCAGGGACTGCTTGAGGACTTTGCAAATGGTTCTGCAGGATCAGTACTATCTCGGTCCAGGTCCTACAGGGTAGACCCATTATCCAGGTTTCTGGTCCTGTTTGTGGGGCTCATGGACCTGAAGTCATGGGTCAGGAATTCTAGATTCTGATTTGTGGTTCTGTTGGTGTTTTCAGGCTATGCTTTCACTGGACCTTTGGGCCGGTAGGATGAGCTCAGCTGGAGAGGTGCTGGTTCTGGACTGGGTGGAGTGCTCCCTTCGGGTCAGAGGTGAGTGGAGGAGGTCCAGAATCCGGGTGGTTCTGAAGGATGTCAGGATGGAGCAGATGGATCAGGAACTGAGCTGAAAGCCACATCCATGTTCCAGCCCTCACCTGTGGTGCTGAGATCTGGATCAGAACCGGAAGAACCAGATCCACTGAAATAATTTTTCATGTTCATCAGACATCACAATGCTGAGGAAGGTTCTGATTTGTCGGACCAGAACAGAACTTCAAGAACTTTGATACCTTCACTCTGGTTCTAATAATTAAAGGTGCATTGCGCAAGTTTTGAAGTTAAATATTTATTATCTTTCCCATTCATGCTCTTACAATTGCCTGACGTGTAAAATGAGTTTTCCTCTATTTACCACAGTTGCTCTATAAGCCCCATTTCTCCGTTTATGAGAGATTTGGGCCGAATGCTCCGGGCTAGCGTGTGACGCGTTCTGTTAAAAGTGTTCAAACTGTTTAACTTTGAGAGTCTGCTGCCACTGAGTTATCAGAGAGTTATCAGAGAACACCGACTGTTTCAGAGATGGGCCACAGAAGACCAGCAACAAGCTCTTCTCAGAGCCCGTCACAGGCTCCACACACACACACACGAGTTAAAAAAAATCTCTAGTGCGACTAAAAGGCACAATTGGACTCAGATCGGTGAAGGAGCAGAACCAGAGTAAATCTCGGGGCAGTTTTCATGCAATGGAGGGAGCTCCATTGTGCCCTGGGAATGAAAAGGGAGCCGCAGTTGGCCGTCTTTTTACTAAAAAGATGCTGAGACAGAGATCTTTTACTTCTGACTAAATTCGTATCTGCCTTCAGCAGCAGAAATAGCAAATCAACTCCACCTCATTGCCAACCAACTAGTTGATAACCATCCATGGCATTTACGCGCTGGCTCGCTCATCTTTCTTCTGTTAGTGGCAACTTGGAGGAACGGGGTTCCCTTTCAACTTTATTTCTATATTATGTAACAAAATAATATTTCTAACTTTTTACCTCAAAATATACTGCACATCTAAAACAACCGGTGAAGTCCTAATGGTTAGAGGGGGCAGACGTCAGCAAAAATCCTGCAATGCACCTTTAAAGTCAAAAGAACCGCTGCTTTGTTTCCTGAACTGGGCTCAGTTTGAGAACTGCAAGCCCAGTTGAAGACTCATTTCTGAATGTGTTAAAGTGGAAGTTCTGAGCCGATGAACCACAGAACCGATGGCTGAAACGTAAAAGCCCGTTTGTGACGTGGCAGAACCTTCTTGCAGATGGTGCAGGAACCCCGTTTCTACGCTTCTGGCCTCCT
The DNA here is from genome assembly GCA_037039145.1 of Fundulus diaphanus. Lineage (NCBI taxonomy): Eukaryota > Metazoa > Chordata > Actinopteri > Cyprinodontiformes > Fundulidae > Fundulus > Fundulus diaphanus. The sequence continues at coordinate 57,204,224 of CM073130.1, read as the reverse complement.
CGTCTCTCACAGGAACCTCTCCCTGCCCCACCACCACTGCTGTTTCCATCACTGCTGTCTGTAGTGGAACAAATTCTAGAAGAACCCGCCTCAGGACCGGTGACCCAACCCGTCCCACGCTCACATATCTGAGCAGCCACCAAACCTACATGTTCATCTCTGCCCCCTAAATAAAACGACTCAGGTTTTAACAACGTTCTGTCTGAAATGGGCTTTTTCTGGTTTTTAGAGCAAAGAACAAGGTGAACGGTTCTGAAAAGTAAATCCGTCTCTTAGAGATGAAGCTGCAAAGTCTTTCTGTTGCAGAAATGACAAAAACACAGGAAGTGCTAAAACCAGCATTTCCTGTTGCCTTCATGTTTTAACACCACTCCGCTCTGCATCGTGTTTAATCACTTATTAAACATCAGGGTGAAAGTAGAAAAATGGTCTTATGAATGGGGTTTCAAATTATCAGCAAGCAAGTCTTGTTATATGGTTGTCACAAAGAAGAGAAATATTAATATAGAAACAATAACATTTTATGGACAGACTTTAGAAAGAGTAACAGAATATAAATATCTAGGTTTATGGTTGGACAGTTCTTACTCATGGAAAACACATATAGATAACTTAGAAACCAAGTTAAAAAAATTATTAATCTGTTAAAGGCTGTGGCTGGAAATAATTGGGGGGCAGATAAACAGTCATTATTAAGAATATACAGGGCTCTCATGAGAGCAATAATAGATTATGGCAGTATTATAAATGGAGCAGCAGCTAAAACATCATTACAAAAAATAGAAAGAATACAGTGTAGAGCTTTACGTATATGTACAGGAGCAATAAAAACACCTATTAATGCTCTCTAAATTGAAAATGGGGAAACTCCACTGGAAATGAGGAGAATTAAATTAGCTTTAGCATATTGAATGAAAATTAAAAGTAATATAGATAATCATGTGAATTCAACTATTATACAAAATTGTTGGGAATATGTGAAGTTCCAGAGTAATGGATTTGGATGGATGGTTAGGAAATGGATTAAAAAGTATGGATTAGAAGACAAGGAAATAGCTCAATTTAACCCAATTAGTGTTATTCCTCCATGGCTAATACCAGAGGTTAATGTAGATTTGCAAATTAATACAATGAAAAATGATTGGAATTTAAATGAAATAGGGATAAAAACTGATATTTATTTAAGAACTACATATAATAATTACCTTAAAATTTATACAGATGGTTCTAAGAATTTAAAAGGATGTGTGGGAATAGGAATATATGTTCCAGAGTTTAAAAAATGTATTTATAAAAGAATATCAGATCAATTGTCGGTTTTTACAGCAGAAATGGTGGCAGTTATATTAAGCTTGCAATAGGTGGAGGAGATTCGACCAATCAGGGTGGTGGTGTGCACAGATTCTAAAGCAGTAGTGGAAAGTATTAAGGGAGAAGGAAATAATAGAAAAGATTTGGTATTAGAAATTCATAATATTTTATTTAGATTATATAGGGGTGGCATAGATGTTTGGTTTTGTTGGGTACCAGCACATGAAGGAGTAAAAGGCAATGAAAAGGCAGATAAATTAGCTAAAAGGGCTTTGGAGGGGGAAATAACAATCTGGTTCTGGACCCTGCTGGTCTGGTTGAGGTTTTGGTCATTTTGTGGTTTCAACTAAACAATAGACCAGTTCACGCGTGACGTCAGCGCTACATCCGGATCTCGGTGGTTGGCAAAAACAGAACTGTTCTCGTCTACTACTGTGACAAAACGGGTGATTTAGAGCGTATTTTTAGTTAGTTTTTGGAATCTAAACAATGCCTACGACTTGTTGTGCTCCCGGTTGCACACAGAGGCATTCCAAATCGTCGGATGTACGTTTCTGTCGTTTACCGAAGGAGGAAAGACGAATAAAGAAATGGATATTTTCAATGAAAAGAGCGCAGGCAGACACTCCCAATGGACTGGGGGATCCATCATACTACGACAGAATATGCAGTCTACACTTCATCTCCGGTAAATACAACTTAATTCTGCTCTAGTCATTGTTCTACTTGAATAGCGGCGGAGGGGAGGTGGCGATCGCTACACGGGCCGGAGAAGCGGTAGCAGCAGCCGCTGACTATTCCGGCCCGTGTAGCGATCGCCACCTCCCCTCCCCTCCGCCCGTTCACGGGCGCTACTTCTGTGTTTACGCTGCAATGTCGCCGACACCCCCACCCATTTTAACAAGACAAAAACACCAAAATAGTCCGTAGTAAACAATGTTTTTTTTTAACCTACCGGGCGGGTCTTCCTCTCTGCTGACGCCGCTTTGTGATTGCACAAACGTGTGAACAACATCCATCCATCCATGTTCTGACCCGCTTAATCCCTCATGGGATCGCGGGGGTTGTTGGTGTCTATGTCCCGATATAATATAATTGCAGCCGTCCAGTGGTTTCATGCTTCCATGCTCTCTCGTGTGTACTGGCCTGCGTGTTTATAAGGTAGCTGTATGTCGCGGTACTGAACGCTTGGCAGCATTTCACAGACTCGCTCCGTCCCTTCAGGCTTTTGCTGTGTGGATCTGGCAATCTGATACCATCAACCATCAACTTAGTCTTAAAACGATCTTGTGATACGTTATCTAAAGAAGAAAAATACGGGGAGAACTCGTCAGTTTCTCTGCGTCCGCCATTGTGTTCGCTTTTTGCCAACCAGTCCGGCGCGCATGCGCGAAAAACCCGCATCAAAACAATAACAATGAACTGGTCTATAAGCTGCTGATTTTAATTAACTGATTTAAACCCTTTTCTCTCTCTAAATCAAAACAAATGAGTGAAAATGTAACTTTGGTTTGATTTAACGTTTAAACTACAGGAAACAAAATTGTCCCCTCCCCCATCCCCCCCCTTGATACCATACCCGTAGTTTGGACCAGAATAAATAGTGAAAAAACTAATTTTATCAATCTGTGAACTAACCATATATGGGCAGTGACATCACAGGATGAGACCTGCTTCAGTAAATGGACTGAACTTATAACACGCTTTTCCAGTCATGCTGACCACCCAAAGCGCTGTACACTATAGCCACATTCACCCAGTCGCTGTCACTAACGCGCAGACATTTATACACCGAGACGCAGCTCAGTAGGCAATTTGGGGTTAAGTGCCTTGCCCAGGGGCACACTGACGTGTGGCAAGGGGAAGCTGGAATCAAACCCACAACCTTCTGATTGCCAGACGACTACTCAACCCATCAAACCATAGTCGCCCCAGTAGCACCAATTAAACTGTGGAGAGTTTCTCTTTCTGCTGTTTTTTTTAAAAAATATGAGAACAATAAAATCTTTTTTTTAAAGTTATTTTTTTTCATTTTACTTTAAATGTTTGAAATTAACTGTTTTTCATCTCTAGTTTGTGATGTGGTCTCCTTCAGCCTCCCTGGAGGTTGTAGAAGCTGCTCAGGAAACATCTCCACAGCATGATGCTGCCACCAGCTCCATGGTGCGTTCAGGGTCTGGTCGTTTTTTCAAACTCACGGAGCTGTGCATGTAGACAGGGTTTATACAGGAATGAGTAACTCTAATATATATCTATATATATATGTAGATTTTAAACGTGACAGTCAAAAAAGGACCTCAGTTAAGTCATTTTTATCATTTAAGGAACAAAGCAAAGGTAAAACCTATTCTTCCAAGGCAGAAATATGGAAACACTCTAAGCCTTCATTTCATCATGGCTGGATTTGTGTAATTCTCTTTATCTCTGAATCGGTCAGTCCTCACTCAAATGTCTGCAGCTGGTTCAAATGCTGCTGCACACCTTTTAATGGAAAAACATAAATAAAGCACATTAGCTCATCCTGGCCTCCCTTCACTGGTTGCCTGTTTATCTTAGAGTTCAGTTTAAAGAACTTCTGTTTGTTTTTAAGGATTAAACAGCTTTGCCCACCTTACTTAAATTAGCTTCTCCTTCACCTTTACACCCCTGCTTGCTCATTCACATCTGCTGACCAACTGCTCAGTCATTCACAGTTCCAGTGTTGTATAGTAACGAAGTAAAAATACTTCACTACTGTACTTAAGTATATTTTGGAGTACTTTATACTTTTTTCAAGTATAACATTTTTTGATTACTTTTACTTCACTATATTTCCGTACTTAATTGCATACTTTTACTCCGATACATTTTCAATGTTTGGTTTAGTTACTCGTTACAAAAAAGTGTCGGTTTGGCTCAGCCAGACGTCGCCCGGAGCGCCTCCGTTTGAAGCGCTCGCCGTGTCATTTCAAAGCTGCTGTGCGCCAGCGGGGGCGGGGCCTGGCGCTCCACGCAGCCAATCACTAACGCGCCTGGCCTTTGATTGACAAGGTAGAGACCCCCCTTTAACTCCGCTCTCATTGGTTGTGCTGTCTTAAATCCCGCCTTTACTCTTCCTGATTGGCTATTTTCTATTACGTGTGTGTGCGTGCATGTGCGTACGTGCTTGGAGCGCGAGATTTTGAGGATACAGCCGTTACCACAATTAATACTACCCTACGAAACTAGTCCCAGTTAAGAAACTAAATATTATCAGCACTAAAATAGGTGAAAGCTGCTGAGTGCAGTTCTGAACAGAAGCAGCAGAGAGAGTTTTGAATTGTTGAACTTGAGAAATGTAAGTAACCAACGTTAATATCTCAAAATAGCATTTAATTCTGAAGTATAACACATTTTATCAACAAAACCCCAATCTCCTCTATAAAACTAAATATTCTGTGCCAGGCAGGAGTTCTGAAGACTGCTGGATTGATGGAAAAGCAAAGGCTGTAGGCTATTAAAAATTCAGATTCTTAGCCACAGCCGTCTGAAAAAGGTGAGAGTGTCACTTTTACCATTATTTCGTTGTTATTGTTGCTTTCATTTATTTTCGACCATTTGAGGCAGTTGCTACTCTTGTTTAGACCTTTGCGTAGTTATAATAGTATGATTAGGGTTCCACAAAATAATAGTGTTATTCATTTGACTATTTCTACTTATAGAATTAGGATAAAGACAAATAAAACAAAGGAACACAATTTACAGTGGTTTTATTGTTCATAGATTTCCACACTGTCCATTAATAAATTAGTATAAACCAGGGCCGGAGCTAGCAGATTCAGAGGGCAGAGAATTCCCAAAGTATCTAACATATTCTACCTCCTGCAATGGAAGGGAAAAATTGTTATGGGCTGGCTGATATACAGCAGGTCAAAAAAGGCCATATTTTGGGTGCAGTGCTTGCTGTTCTCTTATGAAGAAAAGATCATCTAGTGCACTAAATTCAATAGCTGGGTTGAAAATATCCAGTATAAAATACAGAGATTTGTGTGTGTGGTGTGTTGGCGGCAGGTGTAGAGGGGGGGCCAAAAAAGACTATGTTGTCCCGGGCCCTAGCAAAGCTGTCAGCTGGCCGGCCTGCAGGTGTATCTATTAGCAGGTTTACCACTTCCTGTAGGTTAACTAAGCCTGGTTTATCACTTCACCATGTTTTTAGTATACACCCCCTTTGCCTGCACTTGGTTGTGTGTTGGTTGCTTAGCACTGACCTTACTTGAAGAAGGAAAACTGAAAGCTTACAAAAAGGTTGTATTTTCTGTCTAAACTTGGTCTAAATTTCTCCTGCACTTGGTTGTTTATATTATTTTAAGTGAATTTGACTTTCAAAGTTTACCTAAATCTAAAAAATGTAAATCAAACTGCATGTGCTTTGTTTTACTTTTTACTTATACTTTTCATTACATTACTTGAGTACATCTATTTTTACAGTAATTTTCATACTTAAGTACAATACATTTCAGATACTTTAAGACTTTTACTCAAGTAACATTTCAGCCAGTGACTTGGACTTTTACCAAAGTCATATTTTGGAGAAGTACTTATACTTTTACTTGACTCCGAGATTTCAGTACTTTATACAACACTGCACAGTTCTGAGCAGAAGCTTAGAGGGAACAGGGTCTTCTTTATTGGGTTCCCTAAGTTATAGAACGACTTACCTTTGTACATTTGACAGGCCCCTCCACTGTCCAGTTTTAAAACCTGTCTTAAAACCTATTTTTACTCATTGGCCTTCAACCTTACTGAGATTTTATCTTTCTCAACTTTTCTTGGTACTTGTATTTCTGCTGTGCCGGCTGGTTGTATTATGTTTGATATCTAGTTATTATCAAGTGCTATTCAGCATTCTCACTTATTGTTTTCCTGTTTTTCTTTATTATTATTATTACGTACGTCTTTCGACGCCCAAGTGGCTGGGGAGAGGGACGTCTGGGCCTCCCTACTGAAGCTGCTACCCCCGCGACCCGACCCCGGATAAGCGGAAGAAGACGGACGGACGGACGGACGTCTTTCGACGCCTAACTCGTTCCGCATTTTTCAACCGATTTCAACAATTTTGGTATCAAAACGTTCAGCTCGTTCAGGACTGCTATGACTTTTGATAATTATAACTTTTATAATATTTAAAATATTTAACTTTTTGTGAGTTTTTTGCTCTCATTGAAATGAATGGAGAATCCTTCAAATTCTTCAAATATTTGTGCTTTTTGACAGCTTACTGCTTCAGCCTACTTTCAGCTAGAATTTCAACTTTTAAAATGTAGTAATATCTTTTGGCTATTATGGTATATCTCAACTTTTTCATATCTTTTACCATTTTCATATAGTACCTCCTTAAAATAATTTTGCATTTTGATAAAATTCAGAAAAATAAATGTGTTGCTATGGTTGCTAGGGAGCTCAGTTAGAGTGGCAGCTCTAGCTTTTCCAATATTTTTTTTTTCTCTGAACAACTTCTTCTCACTCGCTCAATTTTCACTCTATGCACATAAATTATACACCAAAACGCAGGTATTTTTGTCTGGATTCTGGAAATGTAAATGTCATTGGTGTGTGATTTATAGATTTTTCGCAAGCTGCCTCAGAGCGTCGAGAAACCTAAACGTCCTCCATTCATTTTCTATGGAGCAGTGTGCAAAAATCAGAACTGAAAACCTGAACGACACCCGTTTTATGATTCCTGCCTCTCCTAAACCGTTTGATGTACAGACATGAGACTTTCACTGATTAATGTTCAGACCCTTCTGGCACTCACAATTCAAGAATTTTTGGGATAACTCCTACTGTTTTGCCACGGGAAGGGTTTGTTCCAGAGTAGGAAATCTGCAAAATGCTGAAACAGCTTCAGACCAAATTCCTTCCAAATTATCAACTTTTGTACTCGCTGGCATTTTTAGACCGTTTTTTGTACAAACATGAAAATAACCATGATTGTTGTGCAAAGATGGCTGATCCTGACGGTGAAAGAATTATTTTGATATCTGTTATACTTTTTGAGTTATAGCAATTTGTTTTGCACACTTTTTTCGCAATTTAATTTTTTTCAGATGTTCTCCTTTTTTAATGAATTATTGCGCCTTAATTAATATCTTTACAAACAAAACAGATATATATTCGTTTTCCTCTATCTTTTGTGAGAAAAACAATCCAAGAATGGCATCTGTAGTTTATACGGTTGCTGAGATATTTCAATTTGTTCGAGGGGAAGTCTCTTCATTGTTTCTCACTAAAAGGTCAGAGCGTGAGGAACAGCTGATTCTACACGTTACCACGCTCCTTCTTCTCCTTCTCTCTCCCCCTTGCTCCTCCTCTCTCTCCCTAGCTCTCTTGCTTGCTCCTCCTCTCTGTCTCTCGCTCCTTCTCCTTTCTCTCACACGCTTTTTCTCCTAGGCTCCTTCTTTCTCTCTCGTGCTCTTTCTTCTCCACTTTCTCTCACACGCTCCTCCTCCTCTCTCTCTCTCTCCCACTCTTTCTTTCGCTTGCTTCTTTCATTCCTTTCTCTAGCTAGGTGTTTCTCATCAGCTTCTTCTCCTCTGCTCCATTCGCTTGTTAATTTGCTGTTTCTCTTCCTATTCTTTCTCCTCCCTCTGTTTTGACCTAACGTGATATCTCATAGTTTCTGTCTTTAAATAGTCTCTTTCATTCTATTAGAGTTTGAAATTCTACTTCAGCTTTGTTAAACAATTCAGTGTTTAGAATGAGTTAGGAAACGTTTGGTGCCATTCCCTCAGTTTATTTCTTCTTCTAATCATTCAGCTATTGTTCTTTCATGTTCATATTGGGTCTTGTGTGATTTTAATGGGTTCTTTACAGCTAGTTTTTTCTCTTCTTCAAAGATCTTATGCATCTTTTCCTCCATCATTCTGCAGGAAAGCATTCTAACTGCTATTTTACAGGAACAGCTTTTTCTATTTAATATTATTGTTTTAAACTGTTGAGCCTTTACCCAAGTCATTTTGTTAGTTTTACCCTGTGTTAAAGTGCTATTTAAATAATGATGACAATGATGATGATTATGATCACAAGAAACTTTTGCATCACCTCCCAGAAGCTGGAAAGAAAAGAGACAAAAACATTTTTCACACCTCACTTAGTAACTCAAGGACTTATTTTAAACTAAATATTTTAGGCTAAAATATTAAACTGTTTATTGGTTGTTGTTTTTTCTTCAATCCCACCATTATGTTTAGTAATTTCTGCCAAAAGCTGCAGCATTTTAATTTCATCCATCTGAATGCAGTATTTGCAAGCCCTACTCTGATTGGATGGAAAGAAACCTGTCTGTGATTGGCTGGTGAGGTGGACAGTTTTTGAAGTCACAAGCGCACAGAGTCGAGCGAGCGCAGAGCTGGTGTTGAGCGTGGAAGGTTCAGGTCAAGCGCGCGAGCAGACACGGAACAGAGCGTGAGGATAGTGGGTTGAGAAGAGTTTATCAGATTTGAGCACGCGCGTGATGTTGAAACGCTGAATACTATTCTCACTGCGCGCTCAAATAAAAGGCACAAATATCGCTCCATAAAGGGTATACGCAATGACTGAATAATAAGTGGGTATACCCGCGTACACGCTGGACTACACCACTGCCTGTCCGACTTCATGTGAAATCGTAAAGCATTGACCCCCATTGTGCAAAGCTGAATTTTTTTTTACAAACACGGCAAAATCCTTCGTCATCTTTACCGTTGACAGGCTGCAGCCATGTCCCGAATTCCTCGTTTTCCACCCACTTTTGTTGAAATTTGCATTTTCCCCATTCTCTAGCTCTTTCTCCGCCTCGAGCTTCTTTTCCGAACATCATAAAAACATACGGCTTTACGATCAACCGGAAGCAGTTCAGCGTGTTTGATTCTGCGCAAACACGCCGAATCAGTTATATCTGATATATCTGACGAAACTGTTTTTAGGAACGTATTTTTTCAGAACAAAATAATGCCACCGATAATCACATTTAAATTACTTTTAATGCCAATTAAGGCCTTGATTTAAAAAATAAATAAATAATTTAATGACATTTAATGCTTTTTAATGACCCGCGGAAACCCTGGTAGACCACAAGGTTCATTTCTGGTCTCCTGATTAATGTACCTTCTTCCAGAAGGCTGCCGTCTACTGCATAACTTGCAGCAAACAGGACTTCTGGCTTTCTTCTTGCCACTGTTGCACTGTGGTTCTCCCACATGAGCTGAGGGTCTCTGCAGCTCCTCCAGAGCCACCATGGTCCGCCTGCTTCTCTGATTAATGCTCCGCTGGTCCAGCCTGTCAGTCCAGGTGGACGTCCATGTCCTGGTGGGTCTGCAGGTGGTCCATCCTCTCTCCAGGTCCAGAGGATGATCAGAACTCATCAGAGTAAATGTGGCGGAACACAAAAGCTCGCCACTCTTTAATTTGTAAAAACTGTTATCTGCTCTACTCTGGCCAGTCAGATAAAAGTGTTTAGGGGTATAAATACTTTTTGTAAGGCGGTTCAAACTCTGATACAGATCCTGTGACTGTAGGTTTAACGTGGGCGGACAACTGTGCCACTGTAGGCTGTTTATTCTTGCTTTAATGCTGTATTTATGGATAAAGGTGACTAAAAATGAACCAATCGGCTGTGAGAATAAATAACTGGTTGTGTGTGAGGGAAGCGGCCAGCAGGGGGCAGCAGGTCCTGCCAGTTGGTTTATTTTTAAAAATGTCTCGGCTTTAAAACATGTACAACATTCCCTGGTTTATTATTAATATAATTAATAAACAACTCCAATAAAAACATCTGAATACAAACAAATATTTCATAATAAACAGTTTTTCCTCTGAAACTAGAAACAACATGAAGAATGTGAGAAATTTATCTACATCAGTACAAAACAGGATTAAGTTTGGCCTTAAACTGATCCCCAGACACACACACACTCACCCCTGCGTTACTATAATTGTGAGGACTTTGCATTGACTTCCATTCATTTTTATTTTATTTATTCCTTTCTATGACCTAACCCATCATTACCTAAACCAGCTGTTGTCCTCTTGGCGCTGTGAGGACACAACGCACAAAATGTCCCCACAAGGTGGCTGTCATGACGGGGTCCACACAACTATAGATAGACACACACACACACACACACACACACACACACACACAGTTAAACATAAAAACATTATGGGCCGAATCGGTTCACAGAACCTTTTTGTTCCTGATTTGCTCAGAGCCGACGTTCCGTCCAAACCCGCTTTGATCGGTCGTTAAAGAACTGAACTGAGTCCTGCTGAATCGGGTCACTTTGAGTCATTTTTCAGGTCCGGTTCGGGCTGAAAAAAACCCAAACGGAACAGATCAAAGACATTGATTCTTCCAGAATCGTTCTCCGGTCCCTCCTGGGGGATCCCAGGTCAGAGAGTTCTGGGTCTGCTCCGAGTCGCCCATCCCTTCCTGAACGGACCAGAACACGTCCCACAGCGAGCAGCTCCAGAACCGCAGACCGACCTGCTGGCTGAATGAAGGTTTAAAGCTTCTCGCTCACAGTAACTCATTTAAATTCAGGCACATGTTTACTTGGTTCTGATCAACAAACCGACTTTCACAGTCCGAGGTTTTTGTTTTGGTCGGTTTAAAAACAATAAATCTGCAGCAGCCCGCTCCGACCTGCGGGGGGCAGCACTGTGAACCCGATGTTCTCCACTCGCACACATTTCGGACCTCTGACCCAGTCGGAGGATTTCAGCACAGACATCAGAACCGCTGAGCCCCTTGGGTTCTATCAAAGCGCTTCGACTGCCAGAACATTTCGGATCATTTCGCTTGTTAATCAACTCCCACCTCCAAACGCATCCAACATTAACACCTTCACGTTAAAGCCAGAACCAAAAGGTTCTGCTGGTGTTAGTACGTTAACTGCAGCGCCGGTCAGATCATCAGCAGTCCACTCATCAGCACCGTGAACGTCATTTGATTTGGATCTTTGACTCATTTGAACGGATCTCTGCTCCAGAGAGGAACCAGCTGATCCACTTTGGGTTCATGGTGAGTTTTCTCTGATCCACTCCAGGTTCTGAACTGGAAGAGACCAAGACCAGCAGCGATTTAAGTTACCGCTCTCACTGGGCCGACCAACTCTCAGAACCACAAGAAGGTCCAAGAACTTAAGAGAACTGGATATTTCACCAATTCTTCTACATCTGCAGAACCATCGGGTCAAAAAGCTCCATGGAAGCAGAAACTATTAAATATGTAGAAGAAGACCCAAACGGTTCCGACCCAAACAGATCTTCACGACCGAGCCAGAAACCACCAAGACCCGGTTCCCCCATGTCCCTCAGGAAGTGGAGGTTGAAACTAGGACCTAGTTTGGTGTTCTAGCAGGACTGTGAACCCAAGAAGTTCTGGGTCTGTGCAGGAACCCGACCAGTTCTGGAGACCAGTCCAGTACCAGTCAGGGTGTATGTATAGTTCTGACCCTGTGTGGATAAAAGGAAGCGGACAATAAATCCAAACCAGGTTCTGGTAAATCACAAAAAGATCCAAATTACCTTAAGTTCACAAACATGAATGAAGGAGAACCTCTGAGCAGAACCTCACGGCCCGTTTTCCTGTAGAAACATCAGATTTTAAGGATTTAATGACAAATCCGTTTTTTTTTTCATTTAAATCGTCTTCAGACAGAAAAACCTAAAACCTCTGGAGCAGAAAATCAGGAACAAAACCCGGACCCGAACGCGTGTGGCAGAACACGCGTGTGGGTTCTGACGCAGCCGGTTTATTGGACTCTCATTTCAGAACCTTTTAGAACCTCTGCTTTGTAAAATACAAACTTATTTACAGGTTACAGAAAAATATGGCTGAAAGCAGCAGCAAGCGCAGGCAGGGGGCGTGGCCAAGGGCTGTGCATCACAGTGAGTGGGCGGAGTCACAGGGAACGGGCCGGCGCCGAAATCTGGATAAAAATATCTTCCAAATATTTAAAATATATCTAACTTTTCCTTCAAAGTCCAGAAATCCTTGTTTCTGTCACAATGTGATCAACGGGTGGACATAAATGGTCAGAACCGGGTCAGAACCAGGACGATTCGTGTTAGATTCTGACAGAACCCGAGTTAAGGACCTGGACCTGAGATGAAGGGCTCATCCTGGTTCCTGGACATGTTAGAACCTCACAGCTAACGGTTCTGTCACTGCAGCCGATCCGGTCCAGGGTTCTGGACTCGAGGCTTCGGTGACCGGGTCTCTGAAAGGTCAATGTGAGGAGACGGTTCTGTGTGAACCCCTGGTCCGGTTCTCCTCTCTGCCTGGTCTGGATCAGCGGTCTTCTGGGCCTTCTGAAGCTTTGGACTTCGTCTGTTTCAGGGGAAACGTGTGGAGCGGTACCTTCAAGGTCCAGATGTTTGCTCGAGTCAGCAGAACTTCATGGTACCTTCAAGCCCACCTCATCGCTTCTCCCGTTCTCTGCTGATTATCTGGGGTCGGGTAAAGGAACCGGTTCTGGAGGAAAACCGGACCTGCCTGTTCCCATCCCACCAGCACCACCAGCCCATGATGGAGGTGTTCTCAGAACCAAAGGGATGTGAAGCCCGGCCAGAGTTCTGGGTCCATGCAGGGACCATGATCATCAGAACCTCCTCGGCTGACTCCTGATGTGAAGGAGCAGCAGAACCCGGCCACCCTACTGAGAACATTTCTCCCGCTGGAATCCAGGACCTGGATCAGAACCACAGGACCGCAGGTGAAGCAAAGCTTCTGTTTCTGTTCCTCGGTACCGAATAAAGATTTAATGGATGTTCTGGTCGCGCTGCTCGGCGCTAATTGCATCCATGAGGGAACCTGGACCAGCTCTGGAACATCTGGATCGTTGGAGTAGCCAAGCAGAACCTTTCAGAACCAATCAGATTCAGCACCGACTCTCACCGACCTTTAGTAACTCTGGGGGGGGGGGGGGGGGGCACTCTGAAAAACATTTTCTCTACAAACACGATGGCTGCGTTCCGTTAAAGAGGCCGCTGAGCGGCGCCGGGCTCTGGGCGGCGCCGGGCTCTGGGCGGCGCCGGGCTCTGAGCGGCGCCGGGCTCTGGGCTCGGTGCGCGGCGGCATGCATAGGAAGCTCCTCAAAGCGCTGCTGGTTTGGTTTTTACATGAAGCCGTCGTCTCTCCTGCATCAGACGTGCTGACGGCGAATCAGAAGCGAGAGCGTGGGGCGCCTCAGGCGGGGGGGTGGGGGGATCCATCGCCGTCATCTGACCTCTGACCTCGGCCCTTCAGTCAAAGTTGCTGATGGATGAAGGTCTGGAGCGGCGCTGAACGGCGGCTCACTTGAGGCGATCGGACCGGAACGAGTCCTCCACGGCCGGGTCGGCCAGCATCAGGTCGCCCTCCAGCATGTCCAGGGACAGAGGGTCCATCCGCAGCTGCTCGTCCAGGGAGAAAGGGTCCATCTCGAAGCCGGGGACGTGGGACAGGGCGCTGGCGATCTCCTTGGACAGACCTGTGGGGGAGTCTCCTGCGGGGGGGAGGGGGTATCAGAACCACAGCAGAACCCAGGCTTTATGAAGACTTCTACTAACCGGTTCTGTTCAGTGGTACCTGTGAGGATGATGTTGGGGACGTTCTGTCGGCCGTCTCCTCCGCTGTAGTTCTGGTTCTGGTTGTTGAGCTGCTGCTGGTCCCCGGACTCCTGCATCTCCAGGGGCCCCTGGCTGTTGGAGGGGAACCGGTTCTGGCTCAGCCCGCTGTGGTTCAGGGACAAGCCGTCCGCCGGGTTCTCAGCTGTGAACTGGAGAAGAGGAGGCCTTTTTCAACATGTGGAGGCAGGCAGCAGGGTTTATAGCGCCCCTGCTGGTGAAGGTGCAGCACTGCAGCAGTGACAGGAGTCTGGACCGGGGCGGACCGCCTCACCAGAACCTGTGGTACCCCGACCTCTGCGGTAAAATGGATATAAAACCATCGCTGAGTTTCCCAGGAGGCTCTGCGGCGACACAGATGACTCCCGTCTACTTGTTGCCATGGCTACGCACAGCCTGCTCTAATTGGGTGATCAGGTCCGATGTGACGACTCCTCCCACAGAACCTCGGGTTCCTGGACTGAGAATCAGGAGGACCATCAGAAGGAACCTTATGCGGTTCAAAGGTCCAATCACCCTCTGAAATGGTTCTGGTTCTGCACCATAAACTCGCTTCACCTCGCTCAACCTGCAACGTTTGGGCCAGAACCCAGAGTTATGGTTCTGATCAGTTAACTGTAATGGAACCACGTGGGTTCTGGTCAGATTCTCTATCCAGGTCAGTTTAAAGGGTTCTGCCCAGTCCGGCGTGGTTCATCGGAACCATAATTACAGCAGATTTAGACGTAAATCTGTGACACCATGAGGAGTAAAACCGGTTCTGATTATGTGATTTTCGTCTAGAAGGCGTGGTTCTGGTGGGTTATTGTGGTTCTGGTGGATTTTTACTGATGCACCTCCATCCGCCCGTTTATCAGCCGGACTGCGGCCGGTTCTGGCAGCCGCGGCTCTGGGCTGTAACGATGGAGGTTCTGCCGCTGCAGACGGAGGTCCGGTTTACCTGCTGGCTGGACTTTCCTGACAGCTGCAGACTGAGGTACGGGTCGTCCAGCAGGGAGCTAAACAAGGCATCCTGCAAAGAAACGACACAGTGAGCCACATTCAGTCCTCTAACCAGCTAAACTTATACACAACGTATCGGAGAACATTTAGACCCGGTGCACTGTGGTTCTGGACTGGTACCAGAGAATACAGCAAACAGAACTCTGGTACCGGCCCATTTCAGGGATCAGGATCAGCTCTAAAAATGTGGATGGGTGCATCCCTGCTTCCGGTTCTGTTCTGGACCCGCCTCAGGTTCTGCTGAGGGAACATTCAGGTTCGCTGCTCGTCGGAACCAGATTAGCTCCTCCTGTCCCTACGTCTGTAAACCACGACCAGCAGAACTTTGTTCAGATCGGTTCTGCCTTGGTTACACAACCGGGCCACGTCTACATCTGTAACCCAGTGGCTCGGTCCCAGCTGATGGAACTGAGCCCATCCTGTCTGCAAAGTTCTGGTGCTTAGAAGAACCAGAACTAAATGGGTCGCAGCAGCAGCTTTAGCTGGACCACCGTCTTTACCTCCAGAGCGGTTCTGGTTCTGGTTAGCCTGTTTCAGCAGGTGGGTCGACTCACGTTGTAGAAGTCTGTGTTCAGGTTGATCTGCTGCTGCTGGGGGAGACCTCCACCCCTCTGCTGCTCCGCCTGCTGCTCCAGGTCCGATTGGACCGGGCCCAGGGAAGACGTCTGGACGCACGGGTCCAAAGCGCTCTCCGACTTCACGGCCATGTTCAGATGCCTCTGAGGCTGGGGAGGAGAACAAACGTGTCAGAACATCACAGAACCTCCACGGCGGAGTGAGTCGGGCCGGCCCAGACGTACCGATCCAAAGTGCTGCTGCAGGTGCTGGTTCCGCAGGTTCTGCAGGTGGAGCTGCTGCTGTTGGGCGTTTGTTCGCGACTGCTGGAGGCGGTGCAGCTGCTGCTGGTGCTGCTGCTGCAGGTGCTGACCCAGAGAGTGGGGCTGCTGGCCGGGGGGCGACTGGTGCTGGTGGGACTGGCTGAGCGGGTACGGAGGCAGGCGCTGGTCCAGAGGCAGCTTGCTGGTGTCCAGGGGGACGCCCTGAAGGAGACAGGAAGTGACCTCACAGGTTATGGAGCTACTTCCTGTTGGCCGGCTGTGGTCCATCCATCCATCATCCATCCTTCATCCATCCATCCATCATCATTCATCCATCCATCCATAATCCATTCACCCATCATCCATCCTTCATCCATCCATAATCCATCCATCATCACACATCCATCCATCATCCATCCATCCATCCATCCATCACCCATCCATAATCCATCCATCCATCATCACCCATCCATCCATCATCATCCATCCATCCATCCTTCATCCATCCATCATTCATCCACCCTTCATCCATCATCACCCATCCATCCTTCATCCATCATCCCTCCATCCATAATCCATCCATCCATCATAACCCATCCATAATCCATCCATCATCACCCATCCATCCATCCATCCATCCATAATCCATCCATCCATCATCACACATCCATCCATAATCCATCCATCATCACACATCCATCCATAATCCATCCATCATCACACATCCATCCATAATCCATCCATCATCACCCATCCATCCATAATCCATCCATCCATCATCACCCATCCATCCATCCATCCATCCATCATCCCTCCATCCATCCTCCATCCATCATCACCCATCCATCCATCCATAATCCATTCATCCATCATCCATCCACCCTTCATCCATCATTCATCCATCCATCCATCCACCACCATCCATCCACCCTTCATCCATCCATAATCCATCCATCCTTCATCCATCCACCCATCATCCATCCATCCATCCATAATCCATCCATCCATCATCACACATCCATCCATAATCCATCCATCCATCATCCATCCATCCATAATCCATCCATCACCCATCCATAATGCATCCATCCATCGTCACCCATCCATCCATCATCACCCATCCATCCATCATCATCCATCCATCATCACCCATCCATCATCACCCATCCATCATCACCCATCCATCATCCCTCCATCCATAATCCATCCATCTCCATCCATAACCCATCCATTCATCATCCATCCATCATCACCCATCCATCCATCCATAATCCATCCATCCATCCTTCATCCATCATTCATCCATCCATCATTCATCCATCCATCCATCCACCACCACCATCCATCAACCCTCCATCCATCCATCATCCCTCCATCCATCCTCCATCCATCCATCCATCATCCATCCATCCATCACCCATCCATAATCCATCCATCCATCCTTCATCCATCCATCCATCCATCCATCCATAATCCATCCATCCATCATCACACATCCATCCATAATCCATCCATCCATCATCCATCCATCCTCACATCCATCCATCCATCATCCATCCATCCATAATCCATCCATCCATCCTTCATCCATCCATCCATCCATCCATCCATAATCCATCCATCCATCATCACACATCCATCCATAATCCATCCATCCATCAATAATCCATCCATCACCCATCCATAATCCATCCATCCATCGTCACCCATCCATCCATCATCATCCATCCATAATCCATCCATCCATCATCATTCATCCATCATCACCCATCCATCATCCCTCCATCCATAATCCATCCATCTCCATCCATAATCCATCCATTCATCATCCATCCATCCATAATCCATCCATCATCACCCATCCATCCATCCATAATCCATCCATCCATCATTCATCCATCCATCATTCATCCATCCATCCACCACCACCATCCATCAACCCTCCATCCATCCATCATCCCTCCATCCATCCTCCATCCATCCATCCATAATCCATCCATCCATCATCCATCCATCCTCACATCCATCCATCCATCATCCATCCATCCATCACCCATCCATAATCCATCCATCCATCCTTCATCCATCCATCCATCCATAATACATCCATCATCACCCATCCATCCATCCACCCATCCATCCTTCATCCATCCACCCATCATCCATAATCCATCCATCCATCATCCATCCACCATCCATCCATCCATCATCACCCATCCATCCACCATCCATCCATCCATCATCACCCATCCATCCATAATCCATCCATCCATCATCACCCATCCATCCATAATCCATCCATCCTTCATCCATCCATCCATAATCCATCCATCCATCATCCCTCCATCCATAATCCATCCATCCATCATAACCCATCCATAATCCATCCATCCATCATAACCCATCCATAATCCATCCATCATCACACATCCATCCATAATCCATCCATCCATAATCCATCCATCCATCATCACCCATCCATCCATAATCCATCCATCATCACCCATCCATCCATAATCCATCCATCATCACACATCCATCCATAATCCATCCATCATCACACATCCATCCATCAGCACACATCCATCCATAATCCATCATCACCCATCCATCCATCCATCCATCCATAATCCATTCATCCATCATCCATCCATCCTTCATCCATCCACCCTTCATCCATCATTCATCCATCCATCATCCATCCACCCTTCATCCATCCACCCATCATCCATCCATCCATCCATCCATCCATCCATCATCACACATCCATCCATAATCCATCCATCATCACACATCCATCCATCATCCATCCATCCATAATCCATCCATCACCCATCCATAATCCATCCATCCATCATCACCCATCCATCCATCATCATCCATCCATAATCCATCCATCCATCATCATTCATCGCCCATCCATCATCCCTCCATCCATAATCCATCCATCCATCCATAATCCATCCATTCATCATCCATCCATCCATAATCCATCCATCACCCATCCATAATCCATCCATCCACCCATCATCCATCCATCCATCATCACCCATCCATCCATCCATCCATAATCCATCCATCCATCATCCATCCACCCATCATCACCCATCCATCCATAATCCATCCATCCATCATCATTCATCCATCATCCATCCATAATCCATCCATCCTTCATCCATCCATCATCCCTCCATCCATCATCACCCATCCATCCATCAATAATCCATCTATCCATCCTTCATCCATCCACCCATCATCACCCATCCATCCATCATCATTCATCCATCATCCATCCATCCATAATCCATCCATCCTTCATCCCTCCATCCACCATCACCCATCCATCCATCATTTATCCACCCACCATTCATCCATCCATCCATCGACCCTTCATCCATCCATCCATCATCCATCCTTCATCCATCATCCACCTTCAGTAAATCTATTTTAAATCCTGTTTTTCACTTGGTGAAAAACAGGATTTTAAATTTCTAACTGAATTGGAAACATTTTAAAACACTTAGTGAATTTAACAGGTACGATGTTCTTTGATCAAAAAAAGTAAGTCTGCTGGGCCGACAGACAGAATTAAGCCCTGAATAAAAACCTCAGCGTCCCTGACTGTACCTGAGTTCAGGTGTGACGGTTACCTGTGAGATGGAGGACAGGGTCGGGGAGATGGTGGGGGAGAACTGCTTGGAGTGATGCCTCCGGGACTCCCCCACCATGGGCAGGATGAGCGGGGACAGCTGGGCCCGTCTCCGGGGGGAGGTGCTGAGCGCCTGCTGGCCCTGACCGGAGAGCATGGTCGAGTAAGGGGAGGAGCCTGAGCCCGCCATGCCCCCTCCACCGCTGTAGCTGGGGTTGCTGCCCGACTGGAGGGACGAGTTACTGAGGGACGAGTGCAGCGATTGGCTGCTGAGCGAGGACGGTAGGGAGGGGGAGGAGCTGAGCGACGACTGCAGCGAAGGGTTGCTGAGCGACGAGTGGAGGGAGGCGGAGCTCAGGGAGTTGGAGAAGGAGTGGCTGCTGAGGGACGACTGGATGTTGGGGTTGCTCAGTGACGACTGCAGGTTGGGGTTACTGAGCGTGCTCTGTAGAGATGCCAGGAGCCCTGAGGGAGGAGACCAAACGATTAACCCGACATTTACAGACACGAAACCTGGAAGCAGAGACAGGTTTGACACATAAAAGCCACACCGTCATCCCAGGGATTGGTTTTAGTTTTAGGTTTTCTAAAGCAGGCTGCAGCTTCACCACAAAAGTTTGGTAGATTTTTTTTAATGTTTCTTTAAGAGACCCCAGCTGCTAAAGACTGCAGACGGTCCATTCTGTGATCAACACTGTGGGGGTGCACAGTCAGGAGCAGAGAAAATAAAACATTTTTACAATCACAATGCCAGAAGTCTAATGAAATCACCACAAGTCGCTTCCCCAATGTTTTACATGCCGGCTCACCTTTACTGTGACTCCTATTGTTTATGACTTCCAATAAAAACTAAAATGATAAAGTCGCTCCCAAAATCACAGGAAGTCGGTACCAACCAGAGATTAATGAAGTCGCATTAAGTCCACTGGGCTTTGGTTCAGGTTTTCTTAACTTTCTCCTGGTCTCCGCCTAAATATAATGACTCAGGCGTGAACTTCCGGCATTGACTGTTAAAGTGGGCTGGGGGAGCCACCGCCCCCTGCAGGTTATAGCAGGACACTCCAGGCCAGCGGTCACCAACCGTTATGAACCTGAGAGCTGCTTCATTGGTACCGATTCATACCTTCATGACCTTTGAACTAGAGAGTCAGAGCTCACCTTAACCTCCTGTGATATAAACATGTTTTAATGCCTTTAAATCTACGTAAATACAGGTATGATTGAAAAGGAGGAGCAACTGAAAAAAACAGCCTAACCCTTCGCAGGTCGATGGGCAGCAACAGCTGCTGCTCTAACGGTCTTTCCATCGTGTGAACTCACCTGACTGACCACTTCCTGTTAATTACAGGTGATCAGTTAGTTAATGCATCGGATGAGCAGCCCTAACCCATATTAAAGGCACACTATGCAACATTTTTCAGTTAATTAATGTGTTCCATACCGTTTTGGATGATTAAATGAGTCATTTCAGGTTGAACAAAGGTTTTCTTGGGCGCCCTGGTGGTCTGTGGGGGAAATACCGCACTTGCAACTGCAGGAGCCCTCGGCCCGCGCCCACAGGCTCAGAATCTCGTGCATCGCGAGAGTCGGTCTTGCTTTACGGCGAGAACATGTTTGTTGCTAACGCAGTGGCGATATCTGTGCAGTTTCATGGCGGAACCAGCAATAAAACAGCGAAAGCCCATGTCGGAGCAGGCAAGAAAGAGGAAAAGGGCTCTGGACAGAAATAGGAGTCGTACACGGGTGAACATCGGGCAAGCTTTTTCCAAATGGCGAGAGCTAAAAGAAAGAGAAGGCTGCAAGGCTGACGCGGACCTCGCATTTCTGCTGATGCGATTGTAAGTAACATTGTAGGGTTTCCCTCACGCTACCGCCTCCCAACATTCCAAAAAAAAAAAAAAAACTAACTCGATATGCGCGCAAAGCTTGTCTCCCCCGCTCCGCCGGTCGCTCCGCCGGTCGCGCAAAGCTTGTCTCTTTCCCCCGCCCGCCCGCCCGCTCGCTCCGCCGGTCGCGCAAAGCTTGTCTCTACACCCCCCCACCCCCCGCACCTCCCGCTCCGCCGGTCGTCCGGTAAGCAAATTCCTAGGGGAAACACTGCATTGGAATGGTTTCTCTCTCTCTCTGTGTGCATGTTCATACTTTCACTGTTAGTCATTGTTTGTACTGCCGTTTTTTCGACTTTTGTATTCGTTGCGTTCGCCTGTCTGCTAAGCTCAAAACAACCGCGCCTGGCTTGACGGAGAAACCAGGAGAACAGCTGAGCATATTTACGACAGTGCACTTTTACTTTCGCCCTCTGGGGGGAGCCTCGCTGGAAAATTAATCCCGGTTGCATAGTATACCTTTAAAGCTGTTTTACCCTTTTCTGCAGTTTTGGTGTTAAATAAGCATCGACAGTCCTAACTAAACATGGTTGCTTCTACTTTCTGCAGACGATGTTCCTGCTGAGTCTGAAACAGCCAACACAATCAGCTGTTTCCTCTGCATTCAGACACTTTTACCGTTTGGAATGAATTAAGCAGATTCCATGGAGGACAGACACCAATTTTTGCTTTAAAAAGGAGAGACTTCTGCAAGAACCCCAGAAACCAACTGATCACGGTGTCCCTAAACGCAGCACGAGCAGAAAGCAAAGATTTAGAGACAGCAGGCAGCGCTGCAAGCAGGGAGAACGTCTGCAACAACCTGCAGCTCATGTTATCTCCACATCTCATCTTTAACCTCACACTTCTCGCCTCGCTGCATTTCAGATAAGCACCAGAACCCTGGAGGGGCGTCCGGTCTGCTGCACCGTGCTCCAAAGACGGCCCGGTCCAGGTTCTGGTCCGTTCAGCAGCTTCCTGTCTGCGGTTCCTGCAGTCACCTCACCAGCGATTAAAGACGCCGACATTTTCCGACCGAAGAGACACGAATCCTCTGAACTCTGAGGTTTGGAGCGCAGCTCCGCCGACACACGCCTCCCTTTCATGTCGTCTCAGAATCAGCCACAGCTTCCTCTGCTGAGCTTCACAGCTTCATTTTCACTCTGCATGAACCGAGCCGCGTCAACAAGCCCGAGCTTTGAGACTTTAGCTTTGGTCTGGAGCACGAAGCGTTCAGGAAACGTTTCTTCTTCTCTGGGTCTCGGCAGATTAACCTGGCGGGGAACTCACCTGCAGACGGGTGCCGGTAGCTGCCGTTCCCCCCCGCGGCGTTGATGCCCAGCTGGGTGAGGGTGGAGGCCAGGTTCCCGGTGCTGCTGCCCCCGCTCAGGGCGGAGGCGCCGGGGTAACTGGGCTCATCCTGGTCCAGCGGCGTGGGGAGCGGCGAGGGGAAGTGGAGGCTGGAGAGGTCGGGCAGCGAGCCCCCGGTGCTGGGAACCTGCGGGGCGCCTTGGACCGGCGTGGACGGCTGCTCCGGCGACGTGAAGATGCTAGGAGGAAACGGGAGAGTTCTGGGAGACGTTCTGCAAACATCTGGTACCGGGCAGCAGGGCGCCGTGCACCAGAACCCAGAACCTGGCTGTTCCACTTACTTGATGCCCGGAACCTCGCAGGACTTCGGTCGAGACGACGACAGCGGCAGCTGGAGCAGAAGACGGAGAACTTCAGTTTGTTAGAGCCAGAGAGAAGCAGCAGAACCTCCTGGTTCCGAGCAGAACATCTACTAAAGCTGCACAGGCAGAACCGCAGATACCTTCTTGGCGTCCCAGGCTTTGAGCAGCTTGTCTTCATCCAGGACGTTCTCTTCAATGGGAGGAACCGGATACGGGAACACTGCAGAACACAGTAGAACCATGAGGTTCTACCCTCCGGCTTTTACAGAACCAGGATTCATTAATGAGAGCATCGGAGCAGCAGAACCACACCGAGCTGACCCGCTGAAGAACAGAACCTTCTGATTCTGACGTTCTGGTGAATCAGGAGCTCGTCTGGTTTCTTTCAGCTCAGCCATCAGAACCATTCAAGCCTTAACCGGGTCACAGAGGTTGGACTTTATGTGACCCGGTTATCATTTTCATTCCTTTTCCAGTTTTTCTACAATCCGCTTAAGTTTGAGGATTTTCCTCCAGAAGGTTCTGCTTACAGATGATGGTTCTGACCCGGTAAACAGGTTCTCCATCCTAACGCCAGTATTTCCCACCGCCAGAGGACTTCCTGTTTTCTGTCCAATCAGAACCCGGGAGACACGCCCACTCTCATCCCCTCCCAGGAGCTTGACCCTCTGGATGGTTCTGGAGAAACTGGACCTGAAGGTTCTGTTTCACCTGCTGGTTCTGCTACAGAAAAGCCAGCAGACACCTAAGGGTGTGGATGTGAGCCCACCAGAAGGTTCTGGAGCTTATTGGTGAAGAATGTTTCTGACCCAGTGTTCACACACGGCCCGTTTGACGCTGAGGTTCTGTGGTTCTACGGGCCTGGCGGACAGGAAGAGCGGTCCTGCTCTCACTGGAGGTTCTGCTCAAACAGGCTCACAGAAGAAAGTCGGATCCTCCAGAAGTTCTGGTCGGCAGCAGAATTTAGCATTTCAGCATTTCTCCTGACCGGTTCTGGTTTTACGGGTTTTTAATCTGCAGGTCAGAAACTGATTGGACCAAAGCTTCAGCAAAAAGTTCTGATTTGACAGAGGAAGGAAATATTTTGATGTCTTGATATTAAGAGTTTAATTTTAGGTTCTTTATGGGTTCTGAGGTGGGTCAGCAGGATGATGATGAAATAAAACCAAACCAAACCGGACCTCCGAACCGGGAACCAGATATTCAGCGTTGCTGGTTCTGGATCAGGTGGTTCTGGATCGCGGCAGCACTGGGTTTGGGAATTAGCATGGACCTGTTTACGGTTCCCCTGCTCTGAGCAGTCAGAACCATGACCCGTCTGGATCTTTCCCACAAACACTAGAACTCTAGGGTCCAGCCGGACGTTGAAATACGAGAGCCGAACGGGTCGGCTTGGAGCCGACGGTACCGCGACCCGGTCCGGTCCGAGGCCTCCAGACGCTCTCATTAACTGCTGCAGCTCGGCGTTTTACTCACTTCTGCGGTTCTCTCCGTCGCTCGGACCTGCAGAAGAAACACAGAGAGCAGGTTTCAGCATCATGGGTCCACCAGAACCTCCTGGTTCTGATCATCATCAACCAGCAGCCCAGTGCGGCTCGGTTTAACGGATCTGATTCTGCTGCACACAAGAAACCAAGGAGCCGGTTCTGCTGTGATCTCTGCAGAAAAGGTTCTACTGGTTCTAAACCAGGGTTCTGTGGTTCCGACTCTGACCATCATGTCATCTATGTGATGAAAACATTTGGTTCTGATCCAAACAGTCCAGCTCCTCCTAGAGGATTCAGACCTTCCCGGGTCAGAACAGATCTAGAGAGTTCTGGGTCGGTCCCAGTCTAAACCAAGAGGCGTCCGGACCAGAAGTGGCAGAACTCCTCCAGAACCGGGGAGCTCCTCACCACAGACCTGCTGTTCAGGAACGTGGATCCAGACAACCTGGACCGTTCCCGGCCGTCTTCTAGCAGAACATCTAGTGGCAGAACCCGGTTCCGTCAGACCCAGGTTCTACATCCTCCCGCTCGCTCCGTTCTGCTCTCGCCCGACAGACGGAGCAGAACGTCATGTTAACCAGAACCGTTCCACATCCTTCCACCGTCAACGGTGGAACGCTCTCCATCAATTTACGGTACAAGTCCAATTTCTGATCCGGTCCGGTTTGTCAAAGTCGGCCCGGATCTTTAACCACAAATTAAATATGTTTTATATTCACAGTTAAGTTAAATACCAGCAGGAACCGGCCGGTACCAGCAGGAACCGGCCGGTACCAGCAGGAACCGGCCGGTACCGTGCCGACCCACACAGAGCTGCGTTCTGCTCGTAATCGTGATGCTCTAACCGGGCTCAGAGGAACTTCGGAGCGGACCTAGATGGATGCTGACGGCTTCACGGAGCCGGTCTGGACCGGAGAATGTGGAATTACCGGGTCAGTTCTGGTCCATATCCCAGCACCACAGCTGAGGACCGTACCGCAGACGGAGCAGAACCTCCAGAGCGGCACCATTCAGCTCTGATCGGTCCATAAAGAACCAGCCTCACCTCCAACCTACACCATGGGATCAGAGCATGAACAGAACCGGCCCAAATGGTTCTGAAAGTCACCGCAATCATGAGGTTCCAGTCTGAACCGAGGTTCTGGGTCTAACCAGGAGGTTCTGCTCAAACGTGTCTGTGTTCCTCCTCACCGCTGCGCCTGCTGCCCTGGGGGTTCAGGGGGGGTCCGCCCATGGTGAAGGGGTCGCCCATGGGGGGGTTCATCACGCTGGTGTGGAGCGCCGAGTCCGAGTTGGTTCTGAGGAGGAGAGACAGGTTCAGAGGAGGTGAGGAGGAGGAGGAGGAGGAGGAGCAGCTGGCCTCAGACAGGAGCTGCTCTACAGCAAGTCACACACAGCAAACATCCAACCCGAATACGGTTCAGAACCAGAACACGGGCTGAAAGCTGCTTCTCCACACAGACCCAAAGACCCAAATGAGCTGCAGGAACCAGGACTGTGATGTTCTGAGCGGACCCACTAGAACCTACGGACCGGGCTGGTTCTGAGAAAGGAGAGCAGCTGAAACCGCCAGAGTGAGGAGAACCGTGACAGCAACGAGAGGAGGAGGAGGGAGAAGGAGAGGAAGGAGAAATCTCTCAGGAGGGGGTAAAGGAGGAGGAGGAGGAGGAGGAGGAGGAGGAGGAGGAGGAGGAGGAGGAGGAGGAGGAGGAGGAGGAGGAGGAGGATCACCTGTTGAGCGCGGTGGTGGGAAGACGGAACAAGTGGCTTTTATCTCCGGGGAAGTTTCCAGACCAATTCCTTTTTGATCGACAACAACAGACAGTTATTTTCCTCCAGCGACTGAGAAACATGTGGGGGAGGGGGAGCGATCAGATGCAAGCCCAGAAAGGAGGAAGATAGAGGCAGCAGGAGCAGCGCAGCAGGCCTCAGACGACTGGTTCTGTGCTTTTTAAAAGCTAAACCAGCATCTGATACACAGCGTCTATTTAAAGGTGTTTTATGTTAGTAAAACGGTTTCAGTGTTGGGTAAGTTACTTTAAAAATGTAATCCGTTACAGTTACAAGTTACTTTGTTTAAAATGTAATTGTAGTGTAACTTTTTCGATTACTTTTAAAAAGTAATGTAACTAATTACTTTTGATTACTTTTTGATTACTTTAAGGTCTTAATGAGTATTGACCCATGTTCAACATTTAATTCTTGAGAACTGAATGTGAACTTTAAAAAAGCACTAAGCTGAAAGGGAACTGCAGACAGGCGGTCACAGGATGTCCACAAGAAGAGATGCCAGCACCAGGCATGTAAGATTTTCTCAGACTCCTCTCATCGGGCCATACTCTTTTCTGCTCCTCCCCCAGGCTCTACCATTTACGCAGTTTGCAGACTAACACAAGCAGGTTCAGAAACCACTTCTTTCCTACAGCGGTCACCTTATTGAACTCTTCCCAAAGACCAGTCTTTCCTTCCCCTCTATCCATACCTTACTGTACTATCCCAACATTTGTACAGTGTTCCTCTTCAATTCGCACCTGTACAGCCCTATCTGCAGTGGCTCTGCACATACATGTATTTCCCTAGGGGTAATTTATTTATTCTGCTGCACAGATCTATCAACCATCTTTCCTTACCCTAGCTGTGAATAACTGCATTTTATCTCTAAATACTGCATGCTGTACAATCTGCACACGTTGCACTGGATTAGATGCCAAACTGCATTTCATTACTTCATACATGTGCAATGACAATGAAGTGCTCTAGTTTAGTAATAAATAAGCAAAGTAAGACTTTTACATCACATTTTATTTTTCTTGCTTGTAAAATTAAACACGGCACAATACAGTGGATCAAGAACTAAGATGGACGATAGGTAGTCAAGTTAGTCATCATTGAACATTTAACAGTCAATGGAATAAAGCCGTGAAACGTCCGCTCGCTCGCTGTTCTTTCAGAGGGCTCCACCAGCACAGGATGGATCATCAGAGTGATAGAGACAAGGAGCCGTAGCGGGAAACGGCGATACAGGGCGCGAAGCAATAAAAATATCATTACATATTTCGCAAAGGTTTTTCTTTATATTTTTAAAAAAAATGTAACTAAATTTGTAATTCTTAATATTTTCGGAAGTAACTGTAACTGAATTACATATTTTCTCATTGTAACTAATGAATTACAGTTACTCTTTTTTTGTAATTAAATTACGTAACGTCGTTACATGTAATCCGTTACTCCCCAACACTGAACGGTTTTATTGAGCATTAAAAACAACTGAATTTCAGAGTAAAGAGCCTAATTTTCCAGATGGCAAAAAGAAAACATTTCGATTTAGCTGCAGCTGTTCCAGTTCCATAAATGGTTATTTAATCTAGATAAATTGGTATTTTTCACACGTTTTTGTGTATTTCCTGAAACTAACTTCATTAAATTCCACTTAAACTAAGCTGCGGCGCAGCGGGCAACACCAGAGGACCTTGGTGCGAATCCGGCAGGAGGAGCTCTGTGTGCGAGTTCTAACGACCTGCCAACCCTGAATAAGAACCTTCACTGACCCATAAGAACCTTCACTGACCCATAAGAACCTTCACTGGCTCATAAGAACCATCACTGACTCATAAGAACCATCACTGACTCATAAGAACCATCACTGACTCATAAGAACCATCACTGACCCATAAGAACCTTCACTGACCCATAAGAACCTTCACTGGCTCATAAGAACCATCACTGACTCATAAGAACCATCACTGACCCATGAGAACCTTCACTGACCCATAAGAACCTTCACTGACTCATAAGAACCATCACCGAGCAATAAGAACCATCACTGACCCATATGAACCATCACTGACCCATAAGAACCATCACTGACCCATAAGAACCTTCACTGACCCATAAGAATCTTCACTGAGCCATAAGAACCATCACTGACCCATAAGAACCATCACTGACCAATAAGAATCTTCACTGAGCCATAAGAACCATCACTGACCCATAAGAACCATCACTGACCCATAAGAATCTTCACTGACCCATAAGAACCATCACTGACCCATAAGAACCATCACTGACTCATATGAACCATCACTGACTCATATGTACCCTCACTGACTCATATGTACCCTCACTGACCCATAAGAACCATCACTGACCCATAAGAACCTTCACTGACCCATAAGAACCATCACTGACTCATATGAACCATCACTGACTCATATGAACCATCACTGACTCATATGAACCATCACTGACCCATAAGAACCTTCACTGACCCATAAGAACCATCACTGACCCATAAGAACCTTCACTGGCTCATAAGAACCATCACTGACCCATAAGAACCATCACTGACCCATAAGAACCATCACCGACCCATAAGAACCATCATTGACCCATAAGAACCATCACTGACTCATAAGAACCATCACCGACCCATAAGAACCATCATTGACCCATAAGAACCATCACTGACTCATAAGAACCATCACTGACCCATAAGAACCATCACTGAGCCATAAGAACCATCACTGAGCCATAAGAACCATCACTGACTCATAAGAACCATCACTGACTCATAAGAACCTTCACTGACCCATAAGAACCATCACTGACTCATAAGAACCTTCACTGACCCATAAGAACCATCACTGAGCCATAAGAACCATCACTGAGCCATAAGAACCATCACTGAGCCATAAGAACCATCATTGACCCATAAGAACCATCACTGAGCCATAAGAACCATCACTGACCCATAAGAACCATCACTGAGCCATAAGAACCATCACTGAGCCATAAGAACCATCACTGAGCCATAAGAACCATCACTGACTCATAAGAACCATCACTGACTCATAAGAACCTTCACTGACCCATAAGAACCATCACTGACTCATAAGAACCTTCACTGACCCATAAGAACCATCACTGACCCATAAGAACCTTCACTGAGCCATAAGAACCATCACTGACTCATAAGAACCTTCACTGAGCCATAAGAACCATCACTGACTCATAAGAACCTTGACTGACCCATAAGAACCTTCACTGAGCCATAAAAACCATCACTGACTCATAAGAACCTTCACTGACCCATAAGAACCATCACTGACTCATAAGAACCATCACGACCCATAAGAACCATCATTGACCCATAAGAACCATCACCGACCCATAAGAACCATCATTGACCCATAAGAACCATCACTGACCCATATGAACCATCACTGACTCATATGAACCATCACTGACCCATAAGAACCATCACTGACTCATATGAACCATCACTGACTCATATGAACCATCACTGACTCATATGAACCATCACTGACTCGTATGTACCTTCACTGACTCATAAGAACCATCACTGACCCATAAGAACCATCACTGACTCATATGTACCTTCACTGACCCATAAGAACCATCACTGACCCATAAGAACCATCACTGACTCATAAGAACCATCACTGACTCATAAGAACCATCACTGACTCATATGAACCATCACTGACTCGTATGTACCTTCACTGACTCATAAGAACCATCACTGACCCATAAGAACCATCACTGACTCATATGTACCTTCACTGACCCATAAGAACCTTCACTGACCCATAAGAACCATCACTGACCCATAAGAACCATCACTGACTCATAAGAACCATCACTGACCCATAAGAACCATCACTGACTCATATGTACCTTCACTGACCCATAAGAACCATCACTGACTCATAAGAACCATCACTGACTCATAAGAACCATCACTGACTCATATGAACCATCACTGACTCATATGAACCATCACTGACTCATATGAACCATCTCTGACTCATATGTACCCTCACTGACCCATAAGAACCTTCACTGACTCATAAGAACCATCACTGACCCATAAGAACCATCACTGACCCATATGAACCATCATTGACTCACAAGAACCATCATTGACTCATAATAACCATCATCGACCCATAAGAACCATCACTGACTCATAAGAACCTTCACTGACCTATAAGAACCATCATTGACTCATAAGAACCATCACTGAGCAATAAGAACCATCACTGACCCATAAGAACGAACCTTCACTGACCCATAAGAACCTTCACTGACCCATAAGAACCTTCACTGACCCATAAACCCATAAGAACCTTCACTGAGCCATAAGAACCATCACTGACCCATATGAACCATCACTGACCCATAAGAACCATCACTGACTCATAAGAACCATCACTGACCCATATGAACCATCACTGACTTATAAGAACCATCACTGACCCATAAGAACCATCACTGACTTATAAGAACCATCACTGACCCATAAGAACCATCACTGACCCATAAGAACCATCACTGACTTATAAGAACCATCACTGACCCATAATAACCATCACTGACCCATAAGAACCATCACTGACCCATAAGAACCATCACTGACCGATATGAACCATCACTGACTCATATGAACCATCACTGACTCATATGAACCATCACTGACTCATATGTACCCTCACTGACCCATAAGAACCTTCACTGACTCATAAGAACCATCACTGACCCATAAGAACCATCACTGACCCATATGAACCATCATTGACTCACAAGAACCATCATTGACTCATAATAACCATCACTGACTCATAAGAACCTTCACTGACCCATAAGAACCATCATTGACTCATAAGAACCATCACTGACCCATAAGAACCTTCACTGAGCCATAAGAACCATCACCGACCCACTTATCTATGGTGGTCCACAGGGCTGTGTAGTTGGACACCTGCTCTTAACGAGGTCTTAACGAGGTCCTCGTTTGGGTCGTTTCCCAAAGGAGGAGTCCCAACAAATTTAAAGATCATCAGTTGCTTTTCTGGCAAGTACTGATCGGTACCACCAACTAGAACCCGGTCGCTCATAATACAGGCCTAAATGGGCCAGAACGTCTGGAACCAGAGGTTTTAATTTGCAGGTTTCTCTCCCGGTGAATGAAATATATTACTGCTGCTTGGAGGGTGCTAATTTCACTGGCTTTTGTGTCATTTCTAATAAAATGTCTCTACATGTTGGGGACCATGATGCTTCACTGTGAAAACTAGAGGGAAATGTTCTCCAATAAGGTAAAAATGGGCTCAAAGGTGTCTGGTTTGATTCTGATCATGATGAATTAGAAGCCTCTAACGTCTGTGAGCACCACAGAAGAAGAGCACAGTGATTCTGTCCTGCTTTAGGCTCAGAGACAGAACCACACCTCCAACCAGGACTAGAATCTGTCCTGCTGCTGGAGATCATCTGCAGCCTGTCAGAGTCCTTTAGTGTCTGTGCTGTGGAGGGCAGCTTTACATCAGAAAGACCAAACAAAATGCCAAGCAGGTTAAAATGAGTGAAACTGTCAGAAAACAGATTAAAAACCCAAAGAAACAGCTAAAGGTGAAGAAGCGAGAAGCAGCCAGGCTCCTGTTAGTGCTTCAGCTGTTAATGCAGGAGGATCCGCCTGAGTGTGTCCTCAGGCTGGTCGGAGGCAGACGCCTTCCATCAGCGTCCTAAGTGACAGTTCTTTAGGCTTCCTGGAGAATCTGTTCAGATCCAGGAATGATTCTGGAATCTGTTCAG
Organism: Fundulus diaphanus; assembly: GCA_037039145.1. NCBI lineage: Eukaryota > Metazoa > Chordata > Actinopteri > Cyprinodontiformes > Fundulidae > Fundulus > Fundulus diaphanus. Next base: position 57,172,202 of record CM073130.1, on the reverse strand, counting down.
TCTGTTTCAGGGGCCAAACTAAGCCTGGACATCTGCTGATGGACCACATTAAAGGACCACAGGAACATCTGGAGTTCGTGTCGGTCCTGACTGAAACCATCAGGGTGAAACAGGTGAACTTTCAGCGATCAGCCTCATAAGCCCCGTTTACACTACCCTTGTTAAACCGATCCAGGCCGAGACCAGTCCGAGCTTGGACCAGTTAACCAGGCCGAGCCTCGTTCTGACCGTTTACACATCTCGCTATCTCGGTTCCTTGGTTGCTCCTCGCCTGAGGATTTACAGACGCAGGAAACAACGACAGACGCTGAGGTTCATCACTGCTAAGCAGAATCATCCCTGGAAACCGTGTGGCACGGTAGGGAATCTAGTGTTATTATGAATGTCTGAAATTTGTCTGAATGGAGTGTGAATCGGGACGTGCAGCCAGACTGCCAAAAAAACGCGGACAGTCAGCTGGCCGTTTCTCAATATGCGTTCTTGAGCGTTCTCGTGATACGTCATCAGCCTCAGCCCGAGCACTGTTCCGATAGCTGAGAACGCCAGAGCGAGAACGCACCCCATCCCCGGATGTTGTTCTCGCCCCGCCCTCTTTATCGAGCATGCATCAGAGCAGACTTGTGCGTTCTTCAGACTGACCGCTTTCCCAGAATGCACCGCGGCAAGATAATTTTTAGGCTTTTTAGAAATTAAAAATGTTGTTTTAAAAAAGTTTTTCAATAAGATTTATTGTGGTGTAGTATATAAATAGTTTTGAATGTTAAAGAAATGCTAAAGAACTGTGCGTCTCATGACGTCACAAGGACGCTTCTGTTCCAATACACCATACGTGCTGCGTGCTCGCGTTCTCGTCAAGTCAGATCTTCCTGTGTTCTCGCCAAGACCGGACTTGACGAGAACGCGAGTCCGTACTCGTGTTCTCGTGAATTGAGAAACGGCCAGCTGACTGTAAGGGGATGACGCCGTTTGCTCATGCGCTCCTCGTTATCAGGTAACCAGGATAAAAAAACCAGTCTGAGACCTGCTCAGGAACTGGTCTGCAGTTAGCGCGGTCCGGTTATGTTTAGCGCGGTCTGGTTCAGTCTGCTGACCGTTTACACACAAGAGTTATCTCGGTTACCGAGCTCGGACTGGTCTCGGCTCGGTTAAAAAAGTGTAGTGTAAACGGGCCTTTATGTAAACTGACTCTGATGTTTAACTCTAAGTCTGCATTAGCCAAGCTGCTCCGACCTGAACCACCTGAGATCACACAAAGGTTTCAGAGAGGCTGTGGGGCGGCAGGAACACACAGGAGGCTTGAAAAATAAGCAAACAGGCATCCCAGCGGACAGACTCCATGTAGGGGGGGGGGGGGGGGGTAGCAGACACCACCTTCTCCAGCTGGCATCAGGAGGCGGGGACAGGTAGGCTGAGTTGTACAGAGAGTTGTCCACCTGTGGAGACAGCGGGTTAAGGAACAACAATCCTGGCATAACTATTCAGACTTTAAAGGTTTAAAAACCAAACAGCTGGACTTCAGTTCCTGCAGGTTTCAGAGTTTAATCTAAAATGAACGTCATGTTTTCAGAGACTAAACACGTTCAGATCGGAGCCCTGCCTCCTCCTCAGGCTCATCGCTGCTTCTTTACTCATTAAATCACAGTTCCTCTGGTTTTTAGTCTCCTCCAGCTGAAACGTTCAGGTTCAGGCTGGATTACAGATGTTTCCTGCTGACTTTAACTGGTTCTGGTTCCTCTGATTACAAATCCATCACCTTCCACGGCGCCCAAAGCGGAGCCACTGCAGTCTAAACTAAAATAAACGTCACGTTTTCAGAGACTTCCTGTTACCTGCTGAAGGCCTGGACCCACGGCCTGGTAGGGTTCCCCGCCCCTTTAACACATCCGATACCTAGACCAGACTAGCAGAGCGAGCGGTACCAGAACCGGACCCTGCAGCCGTACCAATTACGGCGCACCACCAGTGGACCTCCCACCTGCAGGAGGCGCAGCATGGGGCCGGTGTAGTGTGGACTGGTCCAGTTTTTAATTGGTTTCATCATTAACTGGGTCATCGTTACCACAGCAGGGCAGAAAGGCAACAGAAGCTCAAACAGCCGCTGACTGTTGAAGGCTAAAACGTCCTCAGTGATTCACTGATGGCAGGAAAACTGGATCCAGCCTGTCAACAGCATCTACGCGTTAACGCTGCAGTCCTGCTAACGATTTCCTGCCAGATGAACCCAGAGACGGCGGAGCTGCTAGTCAGGATCCTCATCAGGCCGTTCCTCCTGCATTTAAAATCTGGGATCTTTCATCTTCTCAGCATGAAACGGACCCAGATCTCCAGGATGTCCACATCTGAACAGAACACGTGGATAAGCGAACACTCAAAGGTCCACAGGCGGGACAGGAGAGGAAGGATACTTGGCGGTTTCGGTACGGTCGGACGGGCGACACAAAGCGGCGGTCCCTCTGGACCCGCTCCACCAGGCCGTGATGTCGGGTTGAGCGGTTGGACTCCAGGCTGGACTGGAACGAGCCCTGAGAGGCAGAGACAGGAGAAGACAGCATGATGAGGTCACGGCGGGGGGGTCACGGCGGGGTCACCACGGGGCGTCTGACTGGATGCTTTTAGACCCAAACACGCCGCTGCGGTGATGAAAGCATGAACCGTTGAACCAATAGCAAACTTCAGCTGTAATGGCCACCGTCAACCCTTAGAGGGCAGCACTGAGACGGCTTTAAGACAAATATGGAGAAGAATGAAAGTGAAAATTATAAAATTAAAGCAGCATCTTAGAGCAGTTTAAAAAAAAGAAGATTTTGGTTGAGTTACACTTTAAAGGAGCAATTAGTCAGATATTTACTGTAAAATCAACCTAAATCGTTCTCATTTTTCACCCAGGATGGAAATAAACAATCGTTTCCCTCCATCAACGTCTTAGTCACGTTGTCCTCCTTTCAAACCCAGAGGTACGTCTGGATCTACTGAGGTTCAGAGTGCAGCTGGGTTTACTTCCTGGTTCCTCAGCCAATCAGAGTTCCCAGCCCTGAGCGCAGCATTTGGTATTTTATCTTGGTAAACAGCAGCAGCCTGCAGACATGGAAGCCAGTAAGAGAAGCGGACCGGAACCAGAACAGAATAAATCATCATGAACCCGGTGGAGTGGAGTTTCACAGCAGCAACGGACCGTTGAGGAACGGCTGTTCTCCGTTAATGTGTTGTTCTGATCTGCATCACTAGGCGTCAGCAGCGACTCCAGAACGGTTCATTCTGCTAAGATTCAGGGAAGAAGCTGGAGAACCGGATCCAGAACCGGACTCCACCTGTCGCCTTCTGTCTGAATTAGTTGACCACAGTTAAACACAACAGGCAGCTGTGTAGTAATTACAGTCTGTAACTAATGTTTAGGCCAGCATGTGATGCTCTGCTGGGGACAAACATGTTGGCTCGTCATTTCAAACTCACCATGACAACAAAGCTCAGAAAACTGGTAAAAACTGGTGAGACCTTTTAAAGTGGAGCTTCAGCAGAGTCCAGAACATCAGCAGGTCTCCATCTGCAGCAGCTCCTGAACTTTACCCACAGCCTCCCACCTTTCCTACTGGATAAATGAGCAACGTGCGATACGCAGAGATCTGCTCTCAGATCAGATTTCATGTCTGAGGTCCATCCACCTCGCTCTTTAGGCGCCGACTCAACGTGGCGACGCATCAAGCAGCGACTTAAGACTAATCTTAAAACTTTCCTTTTTGACAAAGCTTATAGTCAGAGTGGCTCATGTTACCCTGAGCTACCTCTATAGTTATGCTGCTATAGGCTTAGGCTGCTGGAGGACACCAGGGTCTATTTCTCTCACTCTGCTGAGTTCTCCTACTGCTCTCCAATCTACATTGTTTGTTGTCATTTCATCTTTTAACTTTTTGTTCTCTGTCATTTTTCTCTCCATAGAAGGTCCACCTGGTCTGGCGTTCTGTTAGCTGTGACATCATCAGGGGAGGCAGATCATCCACTATTACCATCTAACATAGAAAGTACTCCTGGATCAATGTGAGCTTCTGAGCTTTCTGTGTCTCTGCTCTGTCTTCTCTAAGCCCCAGTGGGTCGAGGCAGATGAGCGTTCACACTGAGCCTGGTTCTGGTTCTGCTGGAGGTTCTCCTCCCTGTTAAAGGGGAGTTTTCCTCTCCACTGTCGCTTCATGCATGCTCAGTATGAGGGATTGCTGCAAAGCCATCAGCAATGCAGACGACTGTCCACTGTGGCTCTACGCTCTTTCAGGAGGAGTGAATGCTGCTTGGAGAGACTTGATGCAACCTGCTGGGTTTCCTTAGAGAGGAAACTTTCTGACCAACCTGGAGGATCTGATGGAGTCTGACTTTGATTGGTTGACCAATCAATCCAAACACACGGTTCTGATTGGTTAATCTACACAGGACGACAAGAACCAGACCCATTTTAACAGCATTTCAAGTTCTGCTTCAAGACAAGCAGAACCAGAATTTACCTCTTCTTCTCTAAAGTGGTTTAAACGTTGGGCTTAGTAAAAACCTTCCTGGAGGAGCTCACAGGATGTTCTGCTGCGGGTTCACCAGGTTCTGGGTGAAGATCTCCAAAGCAGGCGTATGTCCTGCTAAAGCTCAGGTGGGTTGACCATAACCATCGTTCAGGTAACTCAGGTACGACAAACATTAGCCGGCACAGACAAGCAGGAAGTGACATCATAAGTGAGAGGCGTGTCACCTGGAAGTCCTGCGGGTTCCTGCCGATCTGGTTGACGTTGGGTAAGGAACCGCCGTAGTACGGCCCCTGGGTCCGGGCGAGGCGGAGCTTCTGGGCCTGCAGCTGCGGGACGACAGCAGGATCTCGTTAAAGGAACCAGAGCAATTATCAGCCGACTTAACGAGTCACTAAGACAATAAACCGATTCAACATCCGCCTGGATCACATGACCTGTGATGTCACACGGCGCCGTTTCAACCTGATTAGAGACGAGGACACAGGAGGCCCCTGGTGGCCCGCTGCAGTTTACAGGTTTCACTGAATGGACCCGGTCAACCAGAACCGGACAACGGGGTTCTACCATCCCATAATAACCACGGATCACAGGATCCGTCCCCCGGGTTCTCCGTGGAGACGGATCTGGACCTGCAGCGCAGTGACCCGCTGTCAGGTAGAGCCTCAGGTGAGAAGGTTCTGGCTCGGTCCGCCTGAACTCTCAGCCCGGGTTTGTTCTGCAGCAGCGGGCCGGGCCTGGATCATGAAACGGTTCTGGTTCCATAAATTAGAAAAGGTCATGAATCTTGGTTCATGTGCAGGTTTAATAAAATGTTTCAGGCGTTTGTTTATTAACCCTGAAGAACCTGCAGGAACCTGCAGGTCGTCTAACCGCCACATTCCCCCCCAGTAAGGAGGCCTGAGCTGCCAGAACCAGGAGAACCGAGTTTACGGGCCTCCAGAACCGGACCTTGTTCTGATGTTGGGCCGGTTAACGCCCCCCCCCCCCCCCCCCCAACAGTTTGATGGACAGGGAAGGTTCATGCCGTACAGAAACGGGTTTTGGTGGCCTAATGGGCTCGGTTCTGACTGGGTTCTGCTGACCCGGGTTCTCTAAACGCTCCAGTGCTGCAACCTCCATTCTCCGCCCAGGAACCAGAACCAACTGATCGCGGATCGGATCCTGGTTATTTCTGCCAGATGTTGATTTTACTGCCGTTCAGCAGCAGCTAGGAGGACGTTTACAGGATTAAACCCGACAACCTGCTGGTCGTCACACCTGAAGCTACCTGAGCTAAAGTCGCTGCGTTGGCAGCTCCTCCAGAGCCACCATGGTCCTCCTGGTTAACCTCCACCTGAGCTGCTGGTCTCTGCAGCTCCTCCAGAGCCACCATGGTCCTCCTGGTTAACCTCCACCTGAGCTGTGGGTCTCTGCAGCTCCTCCAGAGCCTCCATGGTCCTCCTGCTTCTCTGATCAATGCTCTCCTGGTCCAGCCTGTCAGTCCAGGTGGACGTCCATGTCCTGGTAGGTCTGCAGGAGGTCCATCCTCTCTCCAGGTCCAGATGAAGATCAGAACTCTGGGAGGTTCTGTAGAACCTGACCCTGCTGGAAACTGGACCAGAACTTCCTGCTGGGTTCCCTGGTCTCCATGATGCTGATTGTTCTCTGCAGGACCAGAACCAGAACCTACTAGAGCTCCCAGAGCATCTGAAAGTATTCACGCTGGGGTGTAAAAACTTTGGACCGCACTGGAACGGTGGAAACAGGCGATTCTGTGAAGAATGATTCGGTTCTGATGGTTGGGTTCTGGGTCAGGTTCACCGGGCTTCAGACCTTAATGGTTCCGGACGGGTCGGGACCGGAGCGGTTCTAGGATCTGGTTCTGGAGCGAACTAAAAGCTGTGGAGGTTCTACAGCGAGCAGCTTCTCCTCGGAACCGCCGACCCGACACCCAGAGGCTCCGAGCTGATTGGCCGCCTGTAGAGGAGCCTCCTTCAAACCAGGAACCAGAACTTCAGACCCGGACCTCCTTCAAACCAGGAACCAGAACTTCAGACCCGGACCTCCTTCAAACCAGGAACCAGAACTTCAGACCCGGACCTTTCTCCTCGGCTTCAGAACCTAAGATCTTCTGGAGTGGTTCTGAGGAGATACGGCTGATTCCAGAACCTCCAGACAGTCCTGCAGCCGAGGTCCGCCGGGTCAGCAGCTTTTAGGGTTCTGTTATCAGAGAGGAAGAGGAGCTGCTTCCTCCAACGCTGGAGACCAGCAGAAGTTCTGCAGAGTTCTGCCGGGTTTATCTCCAGGAGGCTCTGGTCTCATTTCCTCTCAGATAAGCTTCAGAACCAAACCCTGCAGCAGGCCGGACTGGGCCGGGCCCAGGAAGTCCCACCTGCGCCGAAGGAGGAGGAGAGCTTCGAACCAAACCCGGTACGTTCCGGTCCAGAGGTTCTGTAGGTCCAGCTCCATGAAGGTTTCACCTCCAGGTGGCGCTGTCTGCTGAAACCAGCCTAAGTGGAGACCGGTTCTGCTGACCCAGCCTGGGTTCTGAGGATCTAATTAAGCAGATTCAACCAGAACCTGCTTTCCAACAGAACACTGTGACTGCAGTCTGGACCCAGAAAGGTGGTTCTGGTTCTGAGACCAGGAGTCACAGCAGAAAACCCAATCAGAACCAGTCTGAGGTTCTGCAGCTGGATGTGAGCCCGGTGGGTTCTGGGAGGTTCTGGTCTCCTCTCCAGGATCCGGTCAAGATAAAAGTGCTGCAGCGGATCAGAACCAAGGAACCAGGAGAGGAACCTCAGTCCGACCTCCAGGTTCTGCGGCTCAGTGGGTTGGTTCTGCTCACCGTCAGAACCGGTTCTCCTGGACATACGGACCTCTCCAGGGAGACATGCAGGTCGTTCCACTTCCCAGAACCCGGCTCAGCCCGAGACCCAAGACCCGTTTGGACCTCAGCTGTTGGGCCGCTGCCGTGAGCAAGGTGCAAACCCAGAAGGTTCTGGTACCGACCCGGCTGCCGGTGAAGCACGGGTTTCTACAGAACCTCCCGCTGGGGGGATTTGGGTCGATGACATCAGAGGCAAAGGTGCTGATCCGCTGGTGCCAGCGAGCGGAAGTTCTGCTTGTGGTACCGTTTGGGTTTTCTGGACTAGTTCCTGTGGACTTCTTGGATCGCCTGGACGGTTCACCAGAACCACAGCAACAGAACCGCAGCACCAGAACCGCAGCACAGCCACTTTATCGGAACCAAACAGCTTCTCTCCTTCAGCGTTTGGGGTGATGCAGCTCTTCTTCCTCCTGGTTCTGACCCGTTTGGGTCGTGTCAGCACATCTTTGATCCGATGATCCAGTACGGCGTGGGCCGGTCCAAGTGTTTCAGAACAGTTCTGGTTCTGTTGGGTCTTATTTTATGACCCTGTTTTAAATATTTTCCCAAATTCCTGATTCCGTGGATTTGGACCCGTCTGGATCCATCGGGTCCGGTTCCATCCAGAACTTCTCGGTTCTGGTGAAATTCTGCTTTAGGGTCCCATTCCAGATGAAGGTCTCGGGTCATGATGCTGAGAGTCATCTTCAAACCGGGTCGGCACCACAGCTGACCGCCCAGCTTTCGGAACCTTTTGGACCGGGTCGGTTAGAACAGAACTCGGCTCAGAAATGGACCGCAGGAACCAGGCGTTTGGACCGGGCTCTGCAGCTGCCAGGCTGACCAGAACCAGGCGTTTGGACCGGGCTCTGCAGTAAACAGTTAGCATCGATGCTAACAGAAGCTAGCTGCGCTAATGACGGAAACGGAGAAACCGGAGCGCTGCGGCTCTAAGCGAGACGCCAACTTCACGTTAAATCCCGGAAAAGGCGTTTTTCTCCCTGACCCAACAGAACCGGAGCAGAACGCTGGGCCCGGACAAGCAGAGCCGGGTTCTCCGGAGCCCGGGCAGGCCTCTCTGGCTCCGGGGAGCTGCCTCCTGCTGCCTCCGCCTCGCACTCACCCTGGTGGAGGTGATGTCCATCATGACCTCCTGGAAGGCGGCCGTCTCCTCGGCCTGCCGCTGGGTGTGCAGCGCGATCTTCTCGCTGAACTTTCGGGGGTTGGAGGCCCCGGACCCCGAACCCGTGGCGGGTCCCGGTCCGGGTCCTGGCCCGCCTGAACCCGTCGTAGACATCTTCACAGAGCGGACCGGACGACCTGACGTAGTGGAACGATTTCCAGCAAAGATGGTCGGTGTAGGAGGAGGTCTCACTCTGAGCATTCTTCTCCGGACCAGAGTCCTCAGGCCAGGCCCGGTTATTTCTCAGCAGCTCCTTCCTGCCTTTAAACTACTTGAGGAGTTTCAGTCAGGCTTTAGAGCTCATCATAATACTGAAACAGCTCTGGTGAAGGTCACTAATGATATTCTCATGGCCTCAGATAATGGACTTGTGTCTGTACTTGTCCTGTTAGATCTCAGTGCTGCATTTGATACAGTTGATCACAATATTCTCCTACAAAGATTTGAGCATACTGTAGGGATTAAGGGGAAAGCATTAGGCTGGTTTAAATCTTATCTGTCGGACAGATTCCAGTTTGTTCATGTTAATAATAAATCTTCCTCAAACTCTAGGGTCACCTGTGGAGTACCACAGGGTTCAGTCCTTGGACCAATTCTCTTTACTATATATATATGCTTCCGATTGGCAAAATTATCAGACAGCATGGGATTAATTTCCACTGTTATGCTGATGACACTCAGCTATATTTATCCATAAATCCTGATGAATCCAATCAATTACTTCGATTGCAGTCATGTCTTGATGACATCAAAAGCTGGATGACTTTAAATTTCCTGCATCTAAATTCTGACAAGACAGAAGTTGTAATCTTTGGGCCAGAGTCCTCAAAAAATAAACTTCTTAACCATTCACTTAATCTGGATGGCATTAACTTGGCCTCTGGTAATAAAGTAAAAAACCTTGGTGTTATTTTCGACCAAGACATGTCATTTAAATCCCATATTAAACAGGTTTCCAGAGTTTCCTTCTTTCACCTCAGGAATATCGCCAAAATTAGAAACATTCTGTCCAGGAGTGATGCTGAAAAACTAGTCCATGCATTTGTTACTTCAAGGCTGGACTATTGTAATTCTTTACTATCAGGAAGTCCACAAAATGCAGTTCGAAGTCTTCAGCTGATCCAAAATGCTGCAGCAAGAGTTCTGATGAAAATCAACAAGAGGGATCATATTTCTCCAATTTTAGCTTCCCTTCATTGGCTTCCTGTTAAATCAAGAATAGAATTTAAAATTCTTCTTCTAACGTATAAAGCCCTTAATAATCAAGCTCCATCATATATCAGAGCTCTGATTACCCCGTATGTTCCTAACAGAGCACTTCGCTCTCAGACTGCAGGTCTGCTGGTGGTTCCTAGAGTCTCTAAAAGTAGAATGGGAGGCAGATCCTTTAGCTATCAGGCTCCTCTCCTGTGGAACCAACTCCCAGTTTTGGTCCGTGAGGCAGACACCCCGTCTACTTTTAAGACTAATCTTAAAACTTTCCTTTTTGACAAAGCTTATAACTAGAGTGGCTCATGTTACTCTGAGCTACCTTTATAGTTATGCTGCTATAGGCTTAGGCTGCTGGAGGACATCAGGGCCTATTTCTCTCACTCTACTGATTTCTACTGTTCTCCATTCTACTGTTCTCCAGTTTTGCATTGCATTGAAATGACTGTTGTCATTTCAGCTTTTAACTTTTTGTTCTCTCTCTTTTTTCTTCATAGTAGGTACACCTGGTCTGACGTTCTGTTGACTGTGAAATCATCCAGGGAAGACAGATCACCACTATTACCATCTAATGTAGAACAGATTACTGGATCAATGTGTGCTTCTGTGCTTTTTTGTCTCTCTTGTTGTGTCTCTGCTCTGTCTTCTGTAACCCCCAGTGGGTCGAGGCAGATGACCGTTCATACTGAGCCTGGTTCTGGTTCTGCTGGAGGTTTTTCCTTCCCGCTAACGGGTGGTTTTTCTTCCCACTGTCGCTTCATGCTTGCTCAGTATGAGGGATTGCTGCAAAGCCATGGACAATGCAGACGACTCTCCGTGTAGCTCTACGCTTCTCCAGGAGTGAATGCCGCTTTTCGGGACTTTGATGCAATCAACTGGTTTCCTTATATAGGAACATTTTTGACCAATCTGTATAATCTGACCCAATCTGTATAATATGATTGAATTTAACTTTGTAAAGTGCCTCGAGATGACATGTTTCATGAATTGGCGCTATATAAATAAAATTGAATTGAATTGAATTTATTATACAGTGACCTCTGATCACCATTTATTAAAAAAATCAGAATTATCCGTTATTAAGCAACGACCCGCACACAGGTTTTAACTTTAGAAACGAAGATTAAATTATGTCTTCAGAATAAACTCAGAAAAGCAGACTGTGTCAACCTGGATTGTTTAATGCAGTTTCAGTTGTTTCATGTATTTGGGTTTTAAAGTTATAAAGATAATTTTCCCAGATCTGTTAAATACGTGTTTTTGCTGCAGCCTTGTGTAATTTTCATTTTAGCTTAAATCAACCAACCTTTGGACAGTTTGACCAGATTTTGAATCTCATTTATTCAGATTTGTCTTGTTTTTCCAAGCTCAGCTGCTAGAATAGAAATTGAATAGAAATAACCTTTTATTGTCCATCAATGGAGAAATTCAGGTTTCCAGCAGCAAAGTGAAGGTAAAATATACAAACAAAATATGAATAAGAGACCATACAGTTGATTAATGTATTACAGTCAAATAAATGTGCAACTGACGAGGATAATTTACATGATGTGGAAAATTTTCATATGTTTGTGCATTAAAAATCAACCACAGACTAAAAGAAATGGAAAAACTGAACATTTGGTCAAACTATTTTGAGTTTCGTTGCTTCTGAATCTCAACAGCAGAGACGGTCATGTCTTTTCTACACAGACGGGAAGCTGGATGGATCTGTTTTTGCGGATCTCAATCAGAGGACGGAGTGAGGCATCTGGCCGGATTAGTGCATCTTTGATGATTGAGAGGCTGGATTATGGCGCCCTCTGGCGGTGACGCGTGTCTGGTGCAGGGGGAAAATCACAGTGCAGCTCACCTGTTGATTATGGGGACGTAATTGAAGCGCAGCAGCGCGGCTCTTCCACCTGCTGGACCTGTTCACCTGTTCAAAGTTACAAACGCAGTGACGACACTAATAATTAGCATATTCAGCTCTGATTGGTTGACCCGATTGGCCACAGCCTCTTGGTTCTGTGTGCCTGCAGGATCGGTCCATTCTCTCTTCATCGCTCAGTTCTCATCTGCTGTCAGGAGTCGGCACGCAGTGACGTCATCAGGCACAGATCAGGCTGAGCTCCCGCCATCATACCAGACCCGGCTGCAGAAACAAATTACAGGGGGGGCATTCCATTTTTTTAGGGGGGCACACTTTAAAAAGAATAAATAAATAAATTTATATATATATATATATATATATATATATATATATATATATATATATATATATATATATATATATATATATATACACATACACTTCAGGCTGAACAGTGGCTCTGTGACTACAGAGCCACTGTTGTGTTGCCAAATGAGGCAGGTTTCCAACCAATTAGGCTTTTGAACACATTGAGCTAGAAAAAAATAGCTTATGGGCAGATAAAAAATTTCGGAAACTTTCCATAACATTTGTTGGGCTTTTAGAAAGAATTACTAACAAAATATCAAAATAGTCATTATCTATTTTTTAAATAAGTTGAATCGTTCGATCTGACATAATCAATGAATAATAGTTATAATGAATAATATTGTTATAATAAAACAAGACAATAATAATGGTTAATCAAGTGTTTGGTCAGTGTAAACGCCCAAGAGGGGTTGAGTTCTACTTATCAACTTAAAAATATTTCATGACTGCGTGTAAGAGAAATATTTAATTGAGCTATACTGAGAGAAATTACGTGTATATTAAGGTAGATTTACAACTCATGTTGGGAAGCTATTTCTAACTTATTTTTGTCCAGTTGATATATCCTGATTGTTAAAGAGATCTTGTGTGTTATTTGGTTGTCTGATTGTACATTTTGTTTGGAGCCCATATGCTCAGTTTTTTTCTTTGCTTTGGCGCAGTTGTGTGCTAATGGCATGTTCTTATGTGTTTAATAGTTCTGTGCTTTTAACATGAGAGAGTTTGAGATTTAATGTTTACTCCAGTTTAGACTTCAGTGCTGGCATTTCAAACAGAAATTAATAGCGCTCCTTCCAGCTCGCTCTCTGCTTCGTTGTCACTTCTTGTAATTGTTTGGTAATCAGACCAAATTTTCATCCCGCTCTACCGACACCAACGGTGACCACAACCGAACTGCGGCAGCGGCGGCCGGCGGCGACTGAAGGCTATGACTCGGTGTCCCGCCCCACTCCAGCTGTGATTGGCTAGCATGCTGCCGTCAGTCGTTGATTTGATTGGTTAAATTGTATGATTGACACATCAAAGATAGTACTAAAAGGACGATGGCCACTCCGAGGTAAAAAAAAAAAAGACAGCTTCCAGTCCAGGGCGGGCACAGCTGGCTCGCAGGGCGGGCACGGCCCCCCAATGCCCGCCCATGCCGCCGGGTCTGCATCATACGAAGGTCCAAAAGAGGTTTGCTCTTCCCTCCAACCTGAGGGAGATTTTGATCACTGGCTGGACTCAAACTGCGCCTAAATGGGCTTTAACTTTTACTACTAAACTTGTCCAAATGCTTTAATCTGGCAACACACCCAGATCAGAGCGTTTCAGGAGCACAACCTGTTGAAGGTTCAGTCTAGAGTTACCTGGAGCCCTTTTCATCCCTCTTGGTCAGAATAATTAAGCCTCTGTATGAGTAAGACTGTAATTAATAGAAAAATCATATATATGGTCCAACTCTGGTAAAATGATGCATTATCGGACACAGCTCTTCTCTAACAAGACTTATCTAAGCAGAATAAACTCAGAATAGAGTTTAAGGTCATCTGAGCTGCTGCTGTCAACATCTTCATCTTCTAGATGATCCAGCTGGTTCTGAATCTCAGAGTCTGACCCGTTTCTGTCCTGCTGGCCGAGCTTTACTTAAACTGAACTCTCTTTCATCGTCTGGACCTGAAAACTGGATCATTATCTGCTTCACTGTGTTTCTCTCCTAGACACCTGGAGCTAATCTGCCATCACCATCTAACATAGAAAGTACTCCTGGGTCAATGTGAGCTTCTGTGCTTTCTGTGTCTCTGCTCTGTCTTCTCTAAGCCCCAGTGTATGAAGGTAATCTTGTTCCAATAGGATTTGTGCATTGTAAGTGTGAATTTGAAGTTGTAGAGGGAGTTAAATTCTAAAAAAAAATTACAAGTACATATTTTTTTACACCTGTTCAAATTTTAAGTACAAGTACACAAATTGTGTTCTGTGAGTTGCACATCAAAAACCTCTTACATTCTCAGTTTTGCTCCAAATGGTCCAGAACTATTGTTGCTAAACTATTTGTTCATTGTAATTTTGGTGTTTTGTAATTGTACATTTTTTTAAATCTGTCACAAGTACAAAATAAAGTTACACCTCTTCAAATTCTTGAATACAAGTACACAAATTGTGTTCTGTGAGTTGCACATCATAAGTGTCTGTCATTCAGTTCTGCTACAGTTGATCTAAAACAAATGGTGCAAAACAAATTCAAACACGTGTATTAAAATCTTCAAAAAAATATTTTCTTATATTTTTTTCCCTTAACACAAATACAAATCAACAAGTACAACTGCACAAATCTGCTCCTGTGAGTCACAAATTCATCTTTACAAGTTACGCCTTCATTTTCACTTTTGACACAACCGCCCCAACGGTAAAAATGATCTGTGACTTGTGGGTAGTACCCTTGATCAGACAGCAGGGGGAGCTGCCTGCTCGGTCAGTCTGTACCAACCCGGAACTACGGCTTATTGCCTTGTTGCCTTCAAAGGACCCAGCACACATATGCCTTCGAAGAACGCAGCTCTCGCTGTCATACAGTGTAAACATTTAAATTTGTTTAAATATTTGATTTTCTCTGTACTTAACTGTGCACTCCCACAGTTTTGATCACACAATGGATTCGTTTGTAAGCTTTTGTGACCTGCAGTTCTTCATTGAAAAGGGGATATTTACCAAAGATGTGGATTTTTATTCCAGAAAAAAATAATTAAATAATAAAAAGGATATGTCCACCTTTTATATTCAGAGGTAAAAAAAAAATACAACGTAATATTGTATTTATCATAATATATAATATTGTCTTTATTATATATTTATTTAGTCTATAAGTTTATCAATTTAATATTTAAATAAGAATAATAATATTTTTTTGTCCCTTGGAAAGCAGTATTTTCAATTTCAAGTTCAATCTAGAATATATTACACATTTAGGATGATTATGTTGTTTTTTTATTCATTTTTTATTCTGGCAGGTACCTTATAGTCAAAGTAAAAATATTTATGCTGCTGTCTGATCAAGGGTACTACCCACAAGTCACAGATCGTTTTTACCATTTGGGCGGTTGTGTCAAAAGTGAAAATGAAGGCGTAACTTGTAAAGATGAATTTGTGACTCACAGGAGCAGATTTGTGCAGTTGTACTTGTTGATTTGTATTTGTGTTAAGGGAAAAAAATATAAGAAAATATTTTTTTTAGATTTTAATACACGTGTTTGAATTTGTTTTGCACCATTTGTTTTAGATCAACTGTAGCAGAACTGAATGACAGACACTTATGATGTGCAACTCACAGAACACAATTTGTGTACTTGTATTCAAGAATTTGAAGAGGTGTAACTTTATTTTGTACTTGTGACAGATTTAAAAAAAATGTACAATTACAAAACACCAAAATCACAATGCACAAATAGTTTAGCAACAATAGTTCTGGACCATTTGGAGCAAAACTGAGAATGTAAGAGGTTTTTGATGTGCAATTCACAGAACACAATTTGTGTACTTGTACTTAAAATTTGAACAGGTGTAAAAAAAATTGTACTTGTAATTTTTTTTTTTAGAATTTAACTCCCTCTACAATTTCAAATTCACACTTACAATGCACAAATCCTATTGGAACAAGATTACCTTCATACTACGCTCTTTCAGGAGGAGTGAATGCTGCTTGGAGAGACTTGATGCAACCTGCTGGGTTTCCTTAGAGAGGAAACTTTCTGACCAACCTGGAGGATCTGATGGAATCTGACTTTGGAAAGAACCTTGAGATGACGTGTATATCATAAATTAGCGCTATATAAATAAAGTGAAGTTAAAAGTTAAATGTGAGGAATCATGCTCTTTGGTTCTGAGCCCAGCCCAGGATCAACTACGGTGACAGGAGTGAGTAGGAATATGAATATTTGGGGAAATGGAAGCAGAACCACCTCATTCATCCAACATTTAGGCTCTCGCTTTCAGTATTTTCAGAAATAATCCTTCTTTAGGGACTTTCTGAGTATTTAGCAGATTCAGGGTTTTGTACAGAGAAAAAACGTCACTAATATCTGAAGGACAGATCAGGAAATGTAGAGAACAGCAGAGGCGTCTCCTGGTGTTTCAATACGTTCCTGTGGAGTAAAATCATCAGGCTCCACTGTTGCCTTGCAGCAAGAAAGTCTTGGGTTTGAATCCCGGCCTGGGGTCCTTCTACACGTCCTCCCTGTGGATGTGTGAGTTCTCTCTGGGTACTCCTGCTTTCTCACAGCCCAAGAACACGACTGATGTCCTGTGATGACTGGAGTCCTGCCCAGGGTGGACCTGCTTCCTGCCATGATGAGATAGGACCCCCCCCCCCCACCCCATTGACTGTGTGAGGTGGAGCAGATACAGTCAACGGATGGACGTATTATGTCACTCTGAGATTTCAGCAGCGGTCCTCAGGATCCTCGATATAATCTGAGCCCAGATTGAACCGTTGGGTTTTATTGGAGCAACAAGTTCCCGCTCTATGGCTCCTCTGATCGGCACTGAAACACAGAGGTCTGTTGGTGCTTTTATTGTTTTATTAAAGGAATATACAGGACTGTCTCAGAAAATTAGAATATTGTGATAAAGTTCTTTATTTTCTGTAATGCAATTAAAAAACATGAAATGTCATACATTCTGGATTCATTACAAATCAACTGAAATATCGCAAGCCTTTTATTGTTTTAATATCACTGATTATGGCGTACAGCTGAAGAAAACTCAAAAATCCTATCTCAAAATATTAGAATATTTCCTCAGACTAAGTAAAAAAAAATTATAACAGCAAAACAAAATCAAACATTTGAAAATGTCCATTAATGCACTCAGTACTATGTTGGGAATCCTTTTGCACAGATTACTGCATCAATGCGGCGTGGCATGGAGGCAATCAGCCTGTGGCATTGCTGAGGTGTTATGGATGCCCAGGATGCTTCAATAGCGGCCTTTAGCTCATTTGCATTGTTGGGTCTGGTGTCTTTCAGCTTCTTCTTCACAATACCCCACAAATTCTCCATGGGGTTCAGGTCAGGGGAATTGGCAGGCCAATCAAGGACAGTAATGCCATGGTCAGTACACCAGTTACTGGTGGTTTTGGCACTGTGGGCAGGTGCCAGATCTTGGTTGTGCAGCGTTTCCTGCCACATTTCCCCCTTCCAACACACTTTTTGTGAATGTGCTTTGAAACTGCACTCTGTGAACAGCCTGCTCTTTGAGAAATTTCTTTTTGTGTCTTACCCTCCTGATGGAGGGAGTCAATGATGGTCTTCTGGACAGCAGTCAGATCAGCAGTCTTCCCCATACTTGTGATTTAGTTTACTGAACCAAGCTGAGTGTTTTTCAAGGCTCAGGAAACCCTTGCAGGTGTTTCCAGTTAATTAGACGATTCAAGTGATTAGTTGAATAGCCTACTAGTATACTTTTTCACGATATTCTAATTTCTGAGACAGTCCTGTACAGTCAGATTATAAAAATACACCACAAATGGATGATGAGAAAGGAAATGAAACATCAGCATGAAGAAAATAAAAGCATATCACCCAGTTTTATAAATGTATCTGCACAGCTGAGCGCTGCAGGCTGTGAGCGGTAATGGCGCCTCCTCTTTGCTCCGGGGTTTGGGGAGTGGGTTAGGACCCGGCGTCAGCGTTATTCAGCTGGGACATGACCCGAACGAATAACTCCGCGGTTCTGAATGCGGGCGATGAGTTGATCTATGACTAAAATCTCATATGGAGCGAAATGAAACGTCTGAGAGGAAACGTGACGCAGTTTGGCTGCAGTTCACCTCTTCACCATCGGCGGCGCCAGATGGCGGCCTCTAAAAGAGCCCGGGTCCGAGCTGCCATGATGACGTCAGGTTTTTCTCTACAGATCTCTGACTCTGCGTGGAAAGTGACGTCCGGAGATTCCAGGCCCGGCTTTGTGCGCTAGCTTTAGAAATGAGACCCGAGTTGTTTCAGAACCGCCTCTCAGTCATGAAATGTCGGGTCTGAGGGTTTGACCTCCTGGTTCTGCTGCCGATGCTTCCTCCTAACTCTGAACTCATTTCTGTTTTATTTCATGTCGTCTCGTTTCGTGTCCGATTCACATATAACTAAACTATTTACTGGAGATCATTTGGGAAAAATTTAGCAAAAACGGAACTTTAAGGTCAGTTGATCGTCGACGCAACAAAGATCTCTCATAAAAACCCAAATGTGCAATGAAACAGAATCCGACCTTTTCGGAACCGGCTAAGCCTCTGACAGCGGCGCTGATTTTAGCGGATCTACATCCACATGGATCCAGGTGAGATTAAAAACTTCAAACGGCAGCCGCTCACTGATCGATAAGTCCAAGTCCAGAAGTCCTGGTTCTGTGGTTACGGTCTGGTCTACAGAACCGGAACCTCTTCAGACCCACGTTCAGGTTCCCGTCTCCCTGTGGGCTACAGCCTGATGAAGAGCACGCCGGTCACCACGGCGAAGCCCAGCAGCATCATGGCGACCTTGGGGATGCGGCCGCGGGAGGAGGCGAGCTCGTGGGGCAGGATCTCCATGAAGGTGATGTAGATGAAGGTCCCGGCCGCCAGCCCCTCCAGCGTGCAGCGGGCCAGCCGGTGCCGCGGCGACGTCTTGGTCTCCGTGAGCCCCACGCCGAGCGCGATGCCCAGCGGCGACATGACGGCGAAGGCGAGCAGGCAGCCGGACACCACGGCGCGCCGCAGCCGGCCCTGAGACAGCGCCGCGCTCAGGCTGAAGGAGATGACGCTCTTGTGGATGAGCAGGGCCAGGCAGACCTGCAGGACCTCCTCGCCGTCCTCCAGCAGCCCCACCGCCAGCCCCTCGAACACCGAGTGCAGCGACAGAGAGAAGACCAGGACGAAGGCCCGCAGCGCCGACTGCGACCCCAGGTTGCCGTGGACGTGGCCGCCGGACTCCAGCGAGCCTCGGCGGCGCTGATGGCGGCCGCTCCCCTCGGCCGCCTGGACGCTGGAGTCCGCCATCAGAGCGCGGCGCTCCTCCAGGAGGGAGGAAGACTGGTCCTTACAGGCCAGGACGATCTGCTCCAGAACCAGAACCAGGAAGAAACCCATGGCCACGATGAACTCCGGCAGAGGAAACTGGAGCTGGAACACGACAAAAAACAAAAGCGTTAAACGTGCAGGATCAAACATCTGGAGGGTCCAGAACCAAGCAGCTCCGGTTCTGGAGCGGCTCGTTAAAATTGGGCCGGAAATAATCAGAACAAGCAGCAGAACCTGGAGCTTCTGCCACGTGTTTCATCTGAGACAAGTTCTGGCCCGAGGAGCAGGACCCAGCTGATCAAACATCCCAGCAGGCGACCCACTCAGCAGAACCAAACATCTACAGCAGTGGTCCCCAACCCTGGTCCTCAAGGGCCGGTGTCCTGCAACCTTTATTTGTTACTCTGCTTCAACACACCTGAGTCAAATAATGAGGTCATCAGGAGGACTCTGGAGAACTTGACAGCACACTGGGGAAGTAAGTCAGGTGTGTTGGATCAGGGACACGTGTAAAAGCTGCAGGGACACCGGCCCTCGAGGACCAGGATTGGGGACCACTGGTCTACAGGAACGTGGAAGATCTCCCCAAAAAAGCCCGTTTGGGTTTACAAGTTCTGGACCAACTTCAAGGAACCAAACGTTCCCTGAAGGATCCAGGATCCAAGGTTCTTCCCAGAAGGACAGGAGGTCCGCCCACTTCTTCCTGTCAGACCGCGGAGCAACGAAGGAGCACAAGGTTCTGACCCAGAAGGTTCCACATCACCTTCACATCTCCGCCTGCTCCTGTGGAGACAATTCTGTCCACGTTCCTACCCCTGCTGGACATCCTGCTGAGACGACCCGGCTGGTGAAGGATCAGAACTGAGCTTCTGCAGCAAGGTCACCTCCTCCTCTTCCTCCTCCACCTCATCCTGCTGGTCCCAGTTCAGCTGGACTGGGTTTCGGGCCTCAGAACCTTTGGGTTCCACATGTTTCATCACAGACGTTCTGTGGTTCTGTCTCTGCTGGCTGAGCAGTTCCGGTATTTCTAGACGGTTCCTGGAGGAGGAGCCTCCAGTCCGGGTCGTCCAGAGCTGCTTAGATCTGCTGAGGTCACATGATCGTAGCCGTGGGTCACATGTTCACTCACCTGTCGGCCAGGTGTTCACAGCCTCAAGCGTCTCTGGATTTTATGTGACCAAGTGGTTCCGGTTGGAAAATGGAAGAAACCCTTTTACAAACAGAAATCTGAATAGTGTGGCCTGCATTTGTTTTTTTACTTTATTAGTTTAAATAACATAAAAATAAAAAAAACATAAACAACGAATGTGATGCTAAGCTAGTAACCGGTTCTGGTAAATATGGACCACACCGGGTCATTAAGAAGTTCTACAGTATATTAACGATGCATAAATGTAGAGTATGAATTAAGTGTCTGTCTAGCTGAGCAACTCTGAAGAATTATTTACAAAATAAAAACTAAAATCCACTAACATCTGAAACGTTTGCAAAATGTTGATGTCAGACAAATTCAGTCGTTTTAGTTTTTAAAAAGTTCTGTTCCGGAGCAGCAGAACCTTTTGCAGACGGAAGTTTTACGCTTAGCTAGCCCAAAGTTTCTGCAATAAGTTAAAGGAGCAACATTCTACCACTAGGGGCGCTGCTGAGCTCTGTCTGCACACCAGATGTGCAGGTTCAGGGGGTGTGAATACTTTTCCAGGTGTGTTGCTCATCAACCGTCTCTGGGGAACCTGATACTCGTGTGATACAGACGTGTGAGACGTGACGTGTGAGGCGTGTCGTGTGATGCGTGACGTGTGAGGCGTGACGTGTGAGGCGTGTCGTGTGAGACGTGACGTGATGCGTGATGTGTGAGGCGTGACGTGTGATGCGTGACATGTGAGGCGTGTCATGTGATGCGTGTCATGTGAGGCGTGATGTGTGAGGAGTGACGTGTGAGGAGTGACATGTGAGGCGCGACGTGAGGCGTGACGTGTGAGGCGTGTCATGTGATGCGTGTCATGTGAGGCGTGATGTGTGAGGAGTGACGTGTGAGGCGTGACGTGTGATGCGTGACATGTGAGGCGTGTCATGTGATGCGTGTCATGTGAGGCGTGATGTGTGAGGAGTGACGTGTGAGGCGCAACGTGTGAGGCGTGTTGTGTGAGACGTGAGGCGTGTTGTGTGAGACGTGAGGCGTGTTGTGTGAGACGTGACATGTGAGACGTGACATGTGATGCGTGACGTGTGATGTGTGACGTACCTTGATGCCGGCGTCCCTGAAGGCCTCGCTGGTGTTCTGCAGGAAGTCCGGCAGCAGGTCCAGCAGGCAGGTGGCCAGGAAGACGCCTCCGGAGAAGCAGCTGACCCAGCTGAGCAGCCGGCGCCGGACTTCTGCAACGACACAGACACGGTTCTGGTCCGCTCTCTGGGTTCGTGAAGCCTTTCTGGGTCAAGTTCACGAGCAAACACGTTCCACAGAACTCCTGCGGTTCTGGACATGACCCGGACGTACCTGGGTCGGCGCTGCAGCGGCCGCCTCCCCGAACCATGCAGAGCGGACCGAGTCCAAACAGCAGCGTGACGCACAGCAGAACCACCAGCGCGCCCAGTTTCAGCTCCAGAACTGGAACCGCTGCTGGGTCGACCCGGACCGGTGCCGTCCGAGGAGAACCGAGGACGGAGGCGCCGTCTGTCAGCAACATCTTTGGGCTTCTCTGCTCCTCCGCAGGTACCAGAGCTCAGAACCGGGCTCTGTCAGACAGAACAACACAGCAGTTAGGGTCCAGAACATCAAGTTATGCATTTAGACCCAAACCTGGTCCAGAAACAGATGAGTCCAGATCCAGTTCACTGATTTGGTTCTGAACCGGTCTCTGAGATGGTCAGGTGACCCGAGGACCTGCAGGAAGCAAGGTCCAACAGAAGTAACCAGAACCAGAACCAAGTCCAGGTATCGGGAACAGACCTGGACCGTGAATTCTGGACGGATCAAATGAAGCTGGCTGGACAGAACCTTTCTGACAGGAACAGAACTATCCCACTGCGGTCAAGTGAGCCCTCACTTGATTTTGTGGGTCTCGCAAACACTAAGGATTACGGCACAGACGGCTGAGACTACTTTTCAAAATAAAAGCAGCATGTTCGCGGTTTATCGACTACGTGTTTTCACACATATTTACATCATTTATGATATATTTATATTCATGCTTCATGTGTCATTTTTTTCCATTATTCTGGCCTGCTGGTGAAAATGGAAATATATACTTTGGTCACACTCTTGAGCCTCAAACAAACAACTTATTTTTTCCAGGTGACTACCTTCACTTACAGATGACAGATGATGATCTCCACAAGTCCATCTACATGATTTGTGATTTAAAAATAAAAACATTTAAAAACCCTTACATTGATTCAAGTTAACCAGTTTTGACAATATTAAACCTCCTTATGTTGCTCAACAACTTACATCCAAATGTGATGTAGAATTGAAAAATGAGAGCCACTTATAATCAGTATATATTAACTAACTATTAACAAAGTTGCTGTAGCTCTAGCAACTAAACCGTAGATAATCAGTGGATGCAACCACTTCAGCATGACAGTAGAACACCCCCAGATGTGGCTCAATAAGTTTCAGACAATTCTGATGTGGCATTTCAAAATAAGAGCCATTTGAAATTGCTATATATTAACTAATTTAGACCAAAGTTGCTGTAGCTCTAGCAACTAAACCGTAAATGATCAGTGGATGCAACCACTTCAGCATGGTAGTAGAACACCCCCAGATGTGGCTCAACAAGTTTCAGACAATTCTGATGTGGCATTTCAAAATAAGAGCCATTTGAAATTGCTATATATTAACTAATTTAGACCAAAGTTGCTGTCACTCTAGCAACTAAACCGTAGATAATCAGTGGATGCAACCACTTCAGGATGATAGTAGAACACCCCCAGATGTGGCTCAATAAGTTTCAGTCAATTCTGATGTAGCATTTCAAAATAAGAGCCATTTGAAATTGCTATATATTAACTAATTTAGACCAAAGTTGCTGTCACTCTAGCAACTAAACCGTAGATAATCAGTGGATGCAACCACTTCAGCATGATAGGAGAACACCCCCAGATGTGGCTCAACACGTTTCAGACAATTCTGATGTAGCATTTCAAAATAAGAGCCATTTGAAATTGCTATATATTAACCCATTATTACCAAAGTTGTTGTAGCTCTAGCAACTAAACCGTAGATAATCAGTGGATGCAACCACTTCAGGATGATAGGAGAACACCCCCAGATGTGGCTCAACACGTTTCAGACAATTCTGATGTGGCATTTCAAAATAAGAGCCATTTGAAATTGCTATATATTAACTAATTTAGACCAAAGTTGCTGTAGCTCTAGCAACTAAACCGTAGATAATCAGTGGATGCAACCACTTCAGCATAACAGTAGAACACCCCCAGATGTGGCTCAATAAGTTTCAGACA
Organism: Fundulus diaphanus; assembly: GCA_037039145.1. NCBI lineage: Eukaryota > Metazoa > Chordata > Actinopteri > Cyprinodontiformes > Fundulidae > Fundulus > Fundulus diaphanus. The sequence goes on along the minus strand of CM073130.1, from coordinate 57,148,751 downwards.
ATTCTGATGTGGCATTTCAAAATAAGAGCCATTTGAAATTGCTATATATTAACCCATTATTACCAAAGTTGCTGTAGCTCTAGCAACTAAACCGTAGATAATCAGTGGATGCAACCACTTCAGGATGATAGTAGAACACCCCCAGATGTGGCTCAATAAGTTTCAGTCAATTCTGATGTAGCATTTCAAAATAAGAGCCATTTGAAATTGCTATATATTAACTAATTTAGACCAAAGTTGCTGTCACTCTAGCAACTAAACCGTAGATAATCAGTGGATGCAACCACTTCAGCATGATAGGAGAACACCCCCAGATGTGGCTCAACACGTTTCAGACAATTCTGATGTAGCATTTCAAAATAAGAGCCATTTGAAATTGCTATATATTAACCCATTATTACCAAAGTTGTTGTAGCTCTAGCAACTAAACCGTAGATAATCAGTGGATGCAACCACTTCAGCATGGTAGTAGAACACCCCCAGATGTGGCTCAATAAGTTTCAGACAATTCTGATGTGGCATTTCAAAATAAGAGCCATTTGAAATTGCTATATATTAACTAATTTAGACCAAAGTTGCTGTAGCTCTAGCAACTAAACCGTAGATAATCAGTGGATGCAACCACTTCAGCATGATAGTAGAACACCTCCAGATGTGGCTCAATAAGTTTCAGACAATTCTGATGTGGCATTTCAAAATAAGAGCCATTTGAAATTGCTATATATTAACTAATTTAGACCAAAGTTGCTGTAGCTCTAGCAACTAAACCGTAGATAATCAGTGGATGCAACCACTTCAGGATGATAGTAGAACACCCCCAGATGTGGCTCAACAAGTTTCAGACAATTCTGATGTGGCATTTCAAAATAAGAGCCATTTGAAATTGCTATATATTAACCCATTATTACCAAAGTTGTTGTAGCTCTAGCAACTAAACCGTAGATAATCAGTGGATGCAAACACTTCAGCATGGTAGTAGAACACCCCCAGATGTGGCTCAACAAGTTTCAGACAATTCTGATGTAGCATTTCAAAATAAGAGCTAATTGAAATTGCTACATTTTAACTAACTATTAACGAAGTTGCTGTAGCTCTAGCAACTAAACCGTAGATAATCAGTGGATGCAACCACTTCGGCATGATAGGAGAACACCTCCAGATGTGGCTCAACACGTTTCAGACAATTCTGATGTGGAATTTCAAAATAAGAGCCATTCTAAATCTCTCTATATAAAGTGATTTTGACCAAAGTTGCTGTCATCATTTAGTCACTCTGAACCAAGTTGTTGTGAAGGTTGCTACTTTTGTGTACGTTTTCAGAGAAAATTTTAACATAAAAGCTATCATTGAGCTTCGCTCTGGGTTGGTCAGCAGCAAATTACCCCCACTGTACACAGTTTTGGTACAGAGTTTTTGCCTCAGCAACCAGCCTGGCGCCTGCCGCTTGGACTGCTGGTACCTATCAGCTGCTTCCAGAGTCCCACAGGCCAGAAAGCCAGACAGGACTCCTTCAGCTTGACAGCTTTCCTCATCACCGGTGTACACCAGAGAGGCCCACAGAGTGGGGCCCCGGTGACCTGCGACTGGGCGATGGAACATTGCGTTCATTTGTTTCATTCATCATAAGGGGTCTTTGGGCTGCTCTTTGTCTGGTCCCTCATCTAGGACCTGTCTGCCTTGGGTGACTCTACTAGGGTCATGAAGCCCCTGACAGCATAGCTCCTAGGGTCATTGGGACACTCAAACCCCTCCACCAGTGATAAAGTGGCAGTCCAGGGGAGGGGTAGTGCAATACAGTTACTCTTAATAACAAAAGTAATAGTTGTCATGGTTTAGTTTTGGTCTGACTTAGTTCCCTGTTATTTTCCAGTTCCTCCTCCTCTCACTCAGCTCACCTTCCACTCCCTCAGCAAACAGTCACACCTGTTAGACATTAATTAGTCAGAACTCACTCCACCTGCCAATCTCCCCACATAAGCCTCCCTCAGTCTTCTCTTCCCCGTCGGTTCGTCATCATTCTCCACGTCTGTCAGCCTACTTTGCTCCCTGTTTAGTTGCTGGAGTTCCTGCCACTTCTGTGTCTCAAGTGAAGCCTCTGCTAGCTGCTGGATTTCAGGCTACCTCTCTGCTTTAAGTAAGGCCTCTGCTAACTGGACTGCCTGCTACCCCTGTGCCCCAGGTTTGCTCTCTGCTCTGTTGCTGGACTGTCTGCTACCCCTGTGCTCCAGCAGCCCTACATCTCAAGAACTCTCTCTGGTCCTCCAGCTCCTGCTCCCATCCACACCCCAGTACAGCCTCTCTGGTTTGCTCATCCACTGCTCATCTTTCTTTCAATAAACTCTCAGAAATAAGCTCCGTGAGTGTGTGTGTGCTCTGTCTAGGTTCATAAAGACTAATCACGACAATAGTGGTTGCCACAAAAGATAACTTACCCGAAAAAACAAAATATTTTATGTTCATAAGGTAAAATAACAGTAAACATTTGTATACTACAGATTGTTACAGTAGATTGCAGATTGTTCCTTCTGTCACGCTTGGCCCCAATAGGGACAAGTGTGACAGAAGATGGATAGATGGATGGATCCACTGACCCCGCTCTGAAAGTTTATGTAGCCTAACACTTCGTGGCGGAGTTGCTGTCATTGCCAAACGCTTTAATTTTGTTGTGATGCAGTTGACTGAAGAATATTTAGGAGTGAGGACATTTCATGACTGGATTTGTTGCCCAGGTAGCATCCTATCACAGTTCCACGCTGGAATTCACTGAGCTTCTGAGAGCGACCCAGTCTTTCACAAATGATTGTGAAAACAGTCTGTGTGCATAGATGCTTGATTTCACACAACTGTGGCTATGGAAGTGATTGGAAAACCTGATTCCAATAATCTGGACGGGTGAGCAAATATTTTGGCAATATAGTGTATGGCCAATGCACTTAAGGTTTTAACAGTCTTTTATTTTGAAATTCCACATCAAATCTTAATGAGCTTTGTTGAGCCACATCTGGAGGTGTTCTACTATCATGCTGAAGTGGTTGCATCGATTGATTATCTACTATTTAGTTGCTAGAGCTACAGCAAGTTAGGTGAAAATTACTTAATATGTAGAGATTTCTAATGGCTCTTATTTTGAAATGCCACATCAGAATTGTCTGAAACTTGTTGAGCCACATCTGGGGGTGTTCTACTACCATGCTGAAGTGGTTGCATCCACTGATTATCTACGGTTTAGTTGCTAGAGTGACAGAAACTTTGGTCTAAATTAGTTAATGTATAGCAATTTCAAATGGCTCTTATTTTGAAATGCCACATCAGAATTGACTGAAACTTATTGAGCCACATCTGGAGGTGGTCTACTGTCATGCTGAAGTGGTTGCATCCACTGATTATCTACGGTTTAGTTGCTGCAATGGCAGCAACTTTGTTAAAAATTAGTTAATATATAGCAATTCCAATTAGCTCTTATTTTGAAATGCCACATCAGAATTGTCTGAAACTTTCTGAGCCACATCTGGAGGTGTTCTACTATCATGCCGAAGTGGTTGCATCCACTGATTATCTACGGTTTAGTTGCTAGAGTGACAGAAACTTTGGTCTAAATTAGTTAATATATAGCAATTTCAAATGGCTCTTATTTTGAAATGCCACATCAGAATTGTCTGAAACTTGTTGAGCCACATCTGGGGGTGTTCTACTATCATGCTGAAGTGTTTGCATCCACTGATTATTTACGGTTTAGTTGCTAGAGCTACAGCAACTTTGGTCTAAATTAGTTAATATATAGCAATTTCAAATGGCTCTTATTTTGAAATGCTACATCAGAATTGTCTGAAACTTGTTGAGCCACATCTGGGGGTGTTCTACTACCATGCTGAAGTGGTTGCATCCACTGATTATTTACGGTTTAGTTGCTAGAGCTACAGCAACTTTGGTCTAAATTAGTTAATATATAGCAATTTCAAATGGCTCTTATTTTGAAATGCTACATCAGAATTGTCTGAAACTTGTTGAGCCACATCTGGGGGTGTTCTACTATCATGCTGAAGTGGTTGCATCCACTGATTATCTACGGTTTAGTTGCTAGAGCTATAACAACTTTGGTAATAATGGGTTAATATATAGCAATTTCAAATGGCTCTTATTTTGAAATGCCACATCAGAATTGACTGAAACTTACTGAGCCACATCTGGAGGTGTTCTGTACTACCATGCTGAACACCTCCAGTGTTCAGCATGGTAATATAAAACAGCAAAAATGTAGTCAATCTAGAGATTTTTAAATGCCTTTATTTTTAAAACACAAATGATGTAGATGCAGTTTGATGAATAAGTTCTGAAGAACATCATCTGCCATCTGTAAGTAAAAGTCGTCAGCTGTAAAAAAAAAAAACAGTGTTTTGAGAGTTTTTTAGGCTAAAGAGTGTCACATAAAGTATTGCATTAAGCATGGAAACATTTTTAATATATGTAAATATGTGTGGAAACACGTGGTCGATACACCGCGAACATACTGCTTTTATTTTGAAAAGTAGTCTCAGCCGCCTCTGCCGTAATCCTTAGTGTTTGCGAGACCAACAAAATCAAGTGAGGGCTCACTTGACCGCAGTACAATCCCAGTTATGTTTCTCTCTCTTTACCAGAACCAGAACCGGGATTTTAGCTCCTTCGTGGATCTGGACACTTATTCTCAGCCTGGACCTGTGGTTCTGGTTAAAAAAAAGTTCTGGGACCGGAACAGAATTAGAAGTTTGGATCTGTACTCACATGATCTGATGATTAATCGGAACTTCTCTTCCCATCGGAACTTTCCTCCCGCCCGAGTCCCGCTGAGCCTTCGGTCCGTTTACAGCCGGAACCAGGACGAGTGCAAGACCCGAACCAGAACTTGATCGAAAAATCCACGCGAAAATCACCGCGTGATTCCCGAACCTTCAGCGTCCCGTCCGGCGGTTCCGAACAGTCATGTGACCCACCTGTTGGCAGATGCAGGCAGGGAGAAGGTTCTGATCCGGACGGAGGGTCCGGGAAGTTCTGACTCAGTTCCCATCAGCTGATCCCGCCTCATCCCGGAGTTGACGTCAAACATCCCGCAACGGCGCAGCGCCGCACTTCCGGTTTCCCGCATAAAACGAAGCTCCGCTTTAAAGTTTAGATTCGTCATAAAGTTGTTTCCAGGCCAGAAGGGACCCTGGGTTCCTCTGGTTCTGTTCTGGTTCTACTCCCATGAATCCCTCCCAATGGACCAGATCCAGCTCAGACTCTCCACCTTAATGGACGGTTCGGTCCAGTGATCCTGGTCCGGCAGATGGACCCTCCTGGGCCAGGCAGTGGATCAAGCCGGACTCGTTGAGTCCAGTAAGGCTGAGCGGAACCTGTACCTGGAACATCTTACAGGTGTTCCAGGTACAGGAGCCGGTGAGGACAGTTTGATCTGAGCGGAGATGATCAGAACTCATCAGTGTTTCTGAATACGGTTCCGTTCTCTGAGGTGGACTGTTCGGTTCTGATTAGATGTTTTTAAGCAACTTTAAGAATTAAAAATTAATTTGAACTCCAACGTCAGGCAGAGAGTAATTGAAGTGACGTGATTTAGACGGCCCAGGTCCCCCCCCTGCTTTTATTTTGAAGCTCCCGGCAGTTTTCCGGTGTGATTGGGTCCAGCTGCCCCTCCAGCCTGACAGGAATCCTGGAACAGCAGGAGTCACTTTTATCACTCATTGACCAGAAGGGCCAGAGTCCGATTCCCAGAACATCTGTTGGTCTGGAGCCCAAATTACACAACAGGAACCTGCAGCCACAAGTTTAACTCTTTGACTGAAGGATTTTATCGCATCCAGTCACAAAAGAGTCAGTAATGAAACTGTTGGTGACCCCTCCAGGTAACGATTAATTAACTAACGAGGTTAATGAAGATGAGCTAAAGGCTGGTCACTGTTGGCAGGAAGCTGCAGGATAAAGGTGAGGCCTCACCTGTCTCCCAATAGATTTAAGTTCTGCTCAGTTTAGTCCACTTCACTCTGAGTCCGGCTCAAGTTCACCAATTAAAATGTTAGACACAATCTGTGCAGAACTTTTACACCAACTTCTTTCATCAACGTAGAAACAGGAGAGATAAGGACAATCCTAATGAGGCGGCCATGTTGTAGAGGGAAGCCACGCTGATCTGCTCCACAAATAACTGTTGATCCCTGAAGTGAGGAAGACTTGCAGTCCACCTTCCTCGGGTCCTGGACTACCATCTCAGCATGGAGGACCATCACTGAGCTGCACTCTCTGCTCTCATGGCCCCCTCTACACTGAGGAGACGCTCCATACGCAAACTGTCCTCCTACCCAGGGCGTCTCCTGCTCTTCTCATCGCCTGATCCTCACTGTCCCGAGGTTCTTCACAAACCAAGGCCAAAGGTCTTTCATTGCTGCCCCCCAGCGTGGAGCAACATTCAGCGTCCTCTGAAGCCTCAGGACCCTGCATGCATTTAAAACTTTTCTAAACAGGGTGTAGGGTTCAAAAATAAGTGAAGCCGGCCTGACTCGCTGCGCCCTCAACATTTCCAACACAAGTTATCCAGATGATTCGTCCAAGAAATCCACAGAGACGTTATTGCATTTAAAAACGTTTTAGTGAGTAGATGGAAGAAAGAAGGGTGCCAAACATACATAGAAAATATAAGGGCGACAGAGGTCAAAAAAACATTTGGCTCCACTCTGTGAGATACACAACCACCAAACTCCCATGATGCATCATCCTTAAAAAAGTGACACGTATGGATCCTTAAACCAAAGAAGTAATGAAAATAATAAATTAACCACAATAGCTATTTCAATTCAGTTCAATTTTATTTATATAGCGCCAATTCATGAAACATGTCATCTCAAGGCACTTTACAAGTTAGGTTCAATCATATTATACAGATTGGGTCAGATTATACAGATTGGTCAAAATGTCCTATATAAGGAAACCAGTTGATTGCATCAAAGTCCCGACAAGCAGCATTCACTCCTGGAGAAGCGTAGAGCTACAGGGAGAGTCGTCTGCACTGTCCATGGCTTTGCAGCAATCCCTCATACTGAGCAAGCATGAAGCGACAGTGGAAAGAAAAAACACCCGTTAGCGGGAAAAAAAAACCTCCAGCAGAACCAGAACCAGGCTCAGTATGAACGGTCATCTGCCTCGACCCACTGGGGGTTAGAGAAGACAGAGCAGAGACACAACAAGAGAGACAAAAAAGCACAGAAGCACACATTGATCCAGTAATCTGTTCTACATTAGATGGTAATAGTGGTGATCTGTCTTCTCTGGATGATTTCACAGTCAGCAGAACGTCAGACCAGGTGTACCTACTATGAAGAAAAAAGAGAGAGAACAAAAAGTTAAAAACTGAAATGACAACAGTCATTTCAATGTAATGCAAATCTGGAGAACAGTAGAAATCAGAGTGAGAGAAATAGGCCCTGATGTCCTCCAGCAGCCTAAGCCTATAGCAGTAAAACTATAGAGGTAGCTCAGAGTAACATGAGCCACTCTAGTTATAAGCTTTGTCACAAAGGAAAGTTTTAAGATTAGTCTTAAAAGTAGACGGGGTGTCTGCTTCACGGACCAAAACTGGGAGTTGGTTCCACAGGAGAGGAGCCTGATAGCTAAAGGATCTGCCTCCCATTCTACTTTTAGAGACTCTAGGAACCACCAGCAGACCTGCAGTCTGAGAGCGAAGTGCTCTGTTAGGAACATACGGGGTAATCAGAGCTCTGATATATGATGGAGCTTGATTATTAAGGGCTTTATAAGTTAGAAGAAGAATTTTAAATTCTATTCTTGATTTAACAGGAAGCCAATGAAGGGAAGCTAAAATTGGAGAAATATGATCCCTCTTGTTGATTTTCATCAGAACTCTTGCTGCAGCATTTTGGATCAGCTGAAGGCTTTGAACTGCATTTTGTGGACTTCCTGATAGTAAAGAATTACAATAGTCCAGCCTTGAAGTAACAAATGCATGGACTAGTTTTTCAGCATCACCCCTGGACAGAATGTTTCTAATTTTGGCGATATTCCGGAGGTGAAAAGAGGAAACTCTGGAAACCTGTTTAATATGGGATTTAAATGACATGTCTTGGTCAAAAATAACACCAAGATTTTTTATTTTATTACCAGAGGCCAAGTTAATGCCATCCAGATTAAGTGATTGGTTAAGAAGTTTATTTTTTGAGGACTCTGGTCCAAAGATTACAACTTCTGTTATAATCTACATATAAATATACAAATTCCTCAAATTAATATGAATTACCAATAATATCTAATAATTTCAAGAAAAGTAAATTTAGCAAGAAAAAGAAAACATAGAACATTAACCATAGTGCATACCAAGAAAATCACAAAATATACATTCAGGCTCCTACACAGCGGCTTGACTGAAGAGTGGAAGTGAGCTGAATGGTAAACTGGTTTGTGTCCAGATGTTGTGATATGAAATGTTTCTGGTGCCTCTTGCTCAGCTCTCCCACAAAAAAGAGATTTCATCTCAGGAGACTTCCTGGTAGAATGAGAAATCCCCCCATCCAGGGTGTCAGCAGCAGTTGTTGCCGTCACCAGGAACATCACACGGTCCAACCAGAACCTCCCAGATGTCTGAGGAGCAACAGCCAGGACCTAAAGTATAGGATGACCCCCCAGCAGAGGTCAGGCCGCGGTGACCCAATGGGACCCATCAAACCTGAGGAGGCCTCAGGCTCCTGGTCGCATTTTCCTGGCAGGTTAAAGATGAATCCAGAGATTATAATTAGCGACCGTCTGCGTTGAGTAATCCAGCGAGATCTTACAGAAGCGCAGGTCCAAGTCTGCTCAGCCAGAACCATGACTGGTCCAAGCCCGGCTGAGCCACAGGAACCGCTCAAAAACAGCTGGATTTGGAGCAGAACTCCGTCCTAACTTCCTAAACTTGGACCTTAGCGACTCAGAGGAACCACCTGATCCCAGGTGTGGTCTGAAGCCTGAACCAGTACTTCTAAAACCCAGCTGGTTCTGGTACTGGGTCCGAGCCCTCGATGGTACCAACTGGACACAAGCAGCGTCCTGCAGAATTTAAAGCTTTCCTGTTTCCACCTGCAGGGGGCGCTGCAGCCTAACCAGCTGTAGCCTCATCCTCCAGGTCACAGCAGGTTGGGTCCTTTGACTTTTCATTACACCTTGATTAAAGCAGGTAAATTAAATTAAAGACTCAGCAGCCAGTTTTACCAGGACCAGTTTATTGATGAGCTTCAAAAATTCATCATGAAAGAAATTTCAGGCCTCAACCAAGATGGAAACTCGTTAAAATTAAACAAATTGTGCTCATTAAAACCTTTAAAATCTCTTTTTAGTCAAATGATTGGTTTAATTTGAGGAAGTTTTGCTTTTCTGCCTGATGGTCCTCAGACCATTTCCAAAAACAAGTTATTCTGAAAGCATCTCAGGCCTCCAGAGTTAAAGTTAAAAATGTTAGTAGAGAAGACTTTTAGAGCCTCAGAGTCTGAAGCAGGAAGATGGTGGAAACAGAGAGAGCTGATTGGCTGATCCACCGCCTGAACAGTGGAGGAACTGAGCTCAGAAACTTCAACAATCAGACAATTATTAATATGTAGATAAGATAAACTTTATCATCCCCATAGAGGGAAATTAATTAGTTTCAGAGGCCTGACGGGTTAAATGCGGCTTTAGTGACATTTTTATTGAGGATAAATAAATAGGAAAAATATTAAATAATCTTGTGCCATCAGACCATGGGCAAAAGATCAGACTGAATTAGGAACAACATGTAACGTGAGGGAGAAATCAAAATGGGTTGTAAGCAAAGGAATTTCCCACATCCACGCAGACAGCCTCTCTCAGCAGGGTGCCTGCTATGAAGCCAGACTTCACTGACTCTTCACTCTTCTTGCCTGGGAATGTGAAGGAGAAGGTCCCCTGGGGGCCAGCCCCATGCGAGCCACATGGGACTCAGACTCACAATCATCTCAACGACCCACAAGCTGAGTAAAATGTGGATTTGGATGCCCAAAGTGAACCGAACTGGCACAGAGGCACCGATCAGGTTTGGCATAGAAACAAACAGGGAAAGTTAGGGTTAGGGTTGGAAAAAGGACGGGAAACCCCAATCTATCTTGATAGACCGGTACACAAAACTGTGTTATTGTTAGAAGCAGAGTAAATGCTAAAGTTTAAGTTATGGATTTATGGAAATCACAATAACTGTAATTTGGTGGGAGTTTTACTGCCAGAACTGCAGTTTCTGTATTTTATTTTGCATTATGTAGATTTGTGTCACTAAGACAGACTCTTATTTTGAAAACCCAAAAAGGAGTTTGCCAGGACTAATTGGCTCTACTTGCACACCTGTGATACGTGCACACCTTTGATTGACGTGCTAATTATGTGAGCAAGACGGGTTATTAGTAGAGAAGCTGTGCTGTGGAGCAGCAGCAAGGAAGTTGAAGATGTCAGTTTGTTCTTCATTTCTACTTCTATGCCTGGGTCAGCCAGCGAGTTCGACGGTGGCGTAGGTGGCGTTGTGAAGCTGTAAGACGGCGGCATCATGAGCCTGTAAAGACTGTGCAAAGAAAAATAAAGACATCTTGCCATCAGTCAAACAAACTCTTTTTACTGACATCTGAACCGCTAAAGAAGAGGTAGAAGTGACAAATGGTTTATTAAGAAGGTTTACATAATGCATTTAAATTGTGTTTTTAAACACATGGAACTAACCGACATAGCTCCCGTTAGCATCCTTCGAACCAGGCCATTGCCGATGTAATTCGAGCCTGTTTTATGGTTATAACAAACGTTATCTCCATAAGAGTTTTATACACTGATGGGACATTGATGTTTATGTTTATCCGGTCCACTCATTCCGACTAAAATAAGCCGAAGGTTTTTAGTTAGCGCCGAATGTCCGCTAGCCTAAATGCTATTAGCTTCCGGTAGCTTCCGTCTTCCCAGATGCACGACTACGGTTGGCTTCAAACATAAGGTTTGTTTCGCTTCGCTCCACCATCGTTCGATAGTGTGCTATGAGCGTTATTACCGCATTAATACGGAATATTAACGTAGATTTAAAGGCGTTTTGTATAACTTTAGAAGTAACCGATTTTAGTGACCGATCGCTACAGCGACCACTAGCCTCCCGGAGGAATAATCGCATTATAAAATTAAGCATTCTAAAGGTTACTGAGAAAATCAGTCTTTAAAATGTTATTGTATCAAATAATGTTTTGTTTAACTCAGGATTTGCATTGTGAATGTATGTGTGGTTGAAACACAAACCAAATGTTCTGAATTAGTTAAGCTAATTTAACATCAATTCACATTCTTTAAGATGAACTTTGGTTCTTTAACTCATATCTGCAGTGAATCAGGATTCACTGAATTATTCTGATGATGATCAACTACTTTTATTTGTCTTTTGTGTCTTTTTGTATGTATATAGTTCCTTAGCCTATTTTTATCTTAATTTTGCTTAGTAGTTTTAGTTAAGTTTCACTAGCCTAGCAGAGAGGATTTGTTGATCGAAATATAGTGTTAATTCAGATAAACAGCATTATATAGTGATGTTTTTTCCATTTTTTCTCCATTTCATGTCGGTAATTTAGCCAAATCTGACGTCTTTATACAAGCAGACAATCCCAGTAAAAGCTGACAGGTGAGAGCACATTAATGTCAAATAGTCAATAGTAGTAAAATGACTGGTGAGTAAACATCAGTAAATCATAACGAGGAGGATCTCAGTAAGGTGATTTACTGAGATCCTCCAGGAACCTCAGCAACATTTTGATGCTGTGAGTGAATAAATTTAGTTTTTATCATCATGAGACACTAATTTCTCTCCTTTGACAGAAGCGCGGTTCTGGTCATAAAGACGCAGGAAGTCCAGCTACCTTCCTGCGGTTTGTTCTTCCCACAGATGGAGGAAGCTGATCAGAGTTGGTGTGAAATAAACACCTCCAGGTTCCTCCAGGCTCCTGCAGGTTCGGCTGGTTCTGTGGGCATTTCAGGAGAGCCATGCTGTAAGATGAAGACAGCAAAACACCAGTGAGGAGAAGCTGAACCGGGGATTAGTTCTTCCATAGAGACGTTCCACGATCCGAGGAAGGTTTGAGTTATTTATGAAGACGAGGGTTTAGATACGTGATGAAGGGCAGAAGGTTTGGAGCTAATTACCGCTGGAGTCCTGGATGACAGAGAACTCTGTTTAGGTCCAACACTGGATCAGCTGCTGAGCGTCTGAACCTCAGGAGACGCTGCGGCGAGGCCACCAAAGATTAAACGTTCACTTTTAAAACGTGAAGGAAAAAAAAACAACAAAATCCACAACTTTTCTTAGATTTTTATTTAATCCCTCCACAAAGTTCTCCAGTGAGACCAGACATGATAAAAATAAGTCCCACATCAATATTTCATTTATAAATTAATCATTTCTTCTGGCTTTTTATACGTGATCATAAAAATATTAAAAGGATCAAAACTAGAAAAACTAAAAGTAAACTCAGACTTTCCGCACGTCTGCAGCCTCCAACAAGCAAACCAGATCTGTGAGAATCATCAGAACCGTTCAGTAGAAGGAGGAGGAACCTCAGGAACCTCAAGGAACCTCAAGGAACCTCCAGGAACCTCCAAGAACCTCCAGGAACCTCAGGGACCTCCAGGAACCTCAGGGACCCTGGCGAACCTTCAGGAACCTGAGGAACCTCCAGGTGCAACATGGAGCCGGCAGGCGAGAGAACCGATGGTCTTTGTTTGGGAAACAGCAGCAGAGACGTTCCAGAAATAAATACAACCGCACAGAGAGCCCCAGATTACCCAGAATGCCCCGGGGCGTCTCCTCTTGGACCGCAGGAGGGAAGCAGGAGCGAAACATCAGGAGATGGCTTCTCTAAGGCACCAGATGAGGAAGCGTTGGTGGGAATCGTTGCCGTTTGGACCCTGCAGAACCGCATGTTTGGCATCAGAACTTAAGCTCAGAACAGAACTTTTTATGGGAATGCTGGAAACACCTGAACCCAGAGTTCTTTAGACTAAACGGGTCAGCGTGAGCAGAACAGGAACCAGCTCAGTCCAGAGGAGGTGTAACTGTACCACGTGACGTTGGGACCGTCGGGCTTTGTGTTGGACTGGGAATCCGGTTCTGGTTCTGGTTCCCACCTTAGTGTCACCGATGTGATTCTGCTACAGGGACAGAACCAGCAGAGCAGCAGAAACCCCAACCAGAAAATAAAACTCGGATATTTGTGAGACCCGGAGAAGATCCGAGGAGCCGGGCCTGGGACCAGAATCTGAACCCTGGGGTTGCAGAAACGTTTTCTCTGCCATGATTCGTACTTTAAGGCTTTGTGACTCGGAGCCACAGGGAGGAGACGTCTGGGAGGTCCAGAAGGTCCAGAGGTTGTTCTTCAGACTGGTTCTGATTCGGAGCAGCTTGTGGACCGGCCCGCGTCTCGCTGCGCTTAGAACCAGATTTAAACAAATTTAGTGCAGGAAACGTTTTATTTCAGCTACAAACACACTCCGCCTGTCTGACCGGCTGTGGTTCCGATCCGAGAGGAATGTTCCTTTAATGAAAATAAAACGGGTCGCTTTAGAGTCCAAACCGGACGGTTACACCTCCCTGCCTGCTGCACAGAACCCAACGCGCTGAAAGCAAAGCGGCCTCTGAAGCCGCCGTCCGGTCCTCCCGGTTCAGAACTGGACCCGACGGTCCGTCTGAGGAGCTCACAGGAAAAGTGTCAGTGCTGCCAGGTGAGTCCCCCAGACGCCTCCTCCAATCAGCTGGGAGGGGGAGGGGCGGGGTCATACCTCCAGGGAGCAGTCGGTGGGGGGGCGGCGCTCGGCCCCTCGGCACCGCTCCAACTTCTTGATGACCTCCGACACGACGCAGACGGAGGAGGTGAGGCTGAGCAGGAAGAGTAGGTCTGCAGGACGGAGACAAGGAGATAATTAGTTATTAAAGCTTTATTACCACAGGAACAATAAGAGGAAACTTTATTATTATTATTAGTTATTAAAGCTTTATTACCACAGGAACGATAAGAGGAAACTTTATTATTATTAATTATTAGTTATTAAAGCTTTATTACCACAGGAACGATAAGAGGAAACTTTATTATTATTAATTATTAGTTATTAAAGCTTTATTACCACAGGAACGATAAGAGGAAACTTTATTATTATTAATTATTAGTTATTAAAGCTTTATTACCACAGGAACAATAAGAGGAAACTTTATTATTATTAATTATTAGTTATTAAAGCTTTATTACCACAGGAACGATAAGAGGAAACTTTATTATTATTAATTATTAGTTATTAAAGCTTTATTACCACAGGAACGATAAGAGGAAACTTTATTATTATTATTAGTTATTAAAGCTTTATTACCACAGGAACGATAAGAGGAAACTTTATTATTATTAATTATTAAAGCTTTATTAACATGAACAATAAGAGGAAACTATTATTATTATTAGTTATTAAAGCTTTATTACCACAGGAACAATAAGAGGAAACTTTATTATTATTAATTATTAGTTATTAAAGCTGTATTACCACAGGAACAACAAGAGGAAACTTTATTATTATTAATTATTAGTTATTAAAGCTTTATTACCACAGGAACGATAAGAGGAAACTTTATTATTATTAATTATTAAAGCTTTATTAACATGAACAATAAGAGGAAACTATTATTATTATTAGTTATTAAAGATTTATTACCACAGGAACAATAAGAGGAAACTTTATTATTATTAATTATTAGTTATTAAAGCTTTATTACCACAGGAACGATAAGAGGAAATCTTTATTATTATTAATTATTAATGCTTTATTACCACAGGAACAATAAGAGGAAACTTTATTATTATTATTATTAGTTATTAAAGCTTTATTCATGCAGCGTCACTGAGATCGTCCCTTTAAAGATATATAGTATTAAATATTATTAATATTTCATGAACACAGCAGAACCTCAGCTTCTTTCTAGCGAAGCTTTTACAGTAAACACCAATAAACTCTTTTACTCTAACTTTGTTTTTATTCTGTTGAACCAGCCTGTCCATTAGAGATGATTTACTGGAGTCTGAAGTACCAGACCAGTCAGTACCAGCTCATGTACCGTTACCCCACTGAGACGGCGTCTTTCCCACGGCCAACACTAAACAGATTAAAAACAGATCTAAAGTTGATTTACACAGAAACCTGGCTACAAGAGGACTACGTTAGTATAAATGAGTCAACTCCCTCCAATTATTCAAATTTCCACATTCCCAGATCTGTGGGAAGAGGAGGAGGAGTGGCAACCATCTTTCAGTCTGATTTATTAATTAGTCCCAGGCCAATTAATAATTACAGTTCTTTTGAACATTTAACCCTCAGTTTCCCTCATCCAAACTGCAAAGCAATAAAACCTCTTCTGTTTATTGTTTTGTATCGTCCACCAGGCCCTTACACTCAGTTTTTGGATCAGTTGTCAGATTTCTTATCTGATTTGGTGTTAAATACTGACAAGGTTATTATAGTGGGTGATTTTAACATCCATGTTGACACTGAATGTGATAACCTTATTGTAGCCTTTAAAACTATCCTAGATTCAATTGGTTTTGCTCAAAATGTGCATAAGCCAACGCACTCTTGGCTCCATACTTTAGACCTTGTGCTGACATATGGCATTGATTGTGAAGAATTAACAGTATTCTCTCACAACCCTGTCCTATCTGATCATTTTTTAATAACCTTTGAGTTTAATCTAACTGAGTTCTCCACCCCCAAAAGAAGGTTCCACTAGAGTAGATCTTTATCGGACAATGTTGCATCAAACTTTAAAGAGTCTGTCCCCCTTTTAATATCTTCAGTATTGCAGAAATGCCCTGTAGATGGCAGCAATGTTGTTTCTTCCCTTTCACAAATAGATGTCTTTGTTAACGGTGTGCATGGAGGTTCTCCTCCCTGTTAAAGGGGAGTTTTCCTCTCCACTGTCGCTTCATGCATGCTCAGTATGAGGGATTGCTGCAAAGCCATCAACAATGCAGACGACTGTCTACTGTGGCTCTACGCTCTTTCAGGAGGAGTGAATGCTGCTTGGAGAGACTTGATGCAACCTGCTGGGTTTCCTTAGAGAGGAAACTTTCTGACCAACCTGGAGGATCTGATGGAGTCTGACTTTGGAAAGAACCTTGAGATGATGTGAATTGGTGCTATAGAGATAAAATTTAATTAAACATTGAAGTAGAGAACGTTACTTTAAGTCATGGTCACTGGATCCATGTCAGACCTGAGAAAGGCTCGTACTAAATGCAGCGGAAACAACAAAGACAGGGTGTGGCTAACTGGTGAAGGGCGACAGCGCCCCCCGCAGGACGACCAGCGCCTGCTGGGTTTCCGTGTTGGATCAGGAAAACTCACCCAGGATGCTGAGGCTCTCCGTCTGGAAGACGCTCTGTAGAGGAGGGAAGTAGATGACGAGCAGCTGCCCCATGATGGAGGCCAGGACGGCAAAGCAGAAGGGTCTGTTGCTGCACAGACCTATCTCATGGACCATACGAGTCTGCGGACACACAGGTAATCAACCATCAGCTGTAGAACCTAACCCTGAGAATGGACCCTACCAAGCCGCTGACGTGGAGCTGAGCTGCTTTGGTCTTACAGAGAAATCAGTGACAGAGAAAAAAGTCAGACTTCAGGTCCTGGTTTCAGATGTCAGGCCCGGTTACAGCGCTACCTGTGAGCAGAAGTCCTGACCCGTTTTTACCTGAGAGCGGGAGCTCAGAGCGTTGAACATGTCGAAGAAGACGAAGCAGGTGAAGGTCATGGTGGTGTCTCGAGGAGTGATCACGTTGTCCTGCAACTAAAACCCCAAAACACAAAAAGTCAGACCAGCGCCGGGCGTCAGGAGACACCCCTGCAGATCGTACCGGGATCCGACCGGAGCACCAATCAGATTCGAGATTTCATGGGAGCAGGAAGAAGGAAGGCGGCGCACCTCCCTCCAGAAGACAAACAGCGTCCCACAGACGATGATGAACGCCGACACCAGAACTTTAACCAGCAGGCCGCGGGTGAGGATGCTGTCCTTCACGTTACGAGGAGGCTTCCTGATGACATCACGGTCCACAGGCTCCACCCCCAAACTGCCAACAGAAAGTTTCCTGAGGTCAGCGACCTGCAGACCTGGACCAATAAAACCTTCAGCAGCATTTGGTTCACTTAATCATAGCCAGCAGGGCTCCACGTGAAACAGTCAGTTTCCCTTTAAATATTGCAATTTATTTAAACAAATATAATAAATGTAAACAGATTTTAAACAAATAAATGGACCAAATGGTTTAAAGACGACTTCACAACTAAAATAATTTAAAATAGATAAATTTAATACACATGAAATGAAAACAACTCATTTCCAGACTATTTAAAGAAAAACAGACTCCATTTCCCATGATGCTCCTGTACCTCTGCGCAGGCGGGCCGTCCATGATGATGTTGATCCACAGGATCTGCATGGCGTTCAGAGGGTTCGGGAAGTTCATCAGCGTAGCCAAGGAGATGAGCGTCAGCGCTGCGATGCTCCTGGACACCAGCAGGGGGAGACGGCGAGCGCAGCGTCAAATAAAGCTGGAGTTCAGACCCACAACGAGCGGAAAGTGTGACTCACGTGCTCAGCTGGAAGCGGACAAAGTTCTTGATGTTGTTGTAAATCCCTTTTCCTTCCTCGATGGCCGACCTGTCGGGAAAAGGCTTTTAATTTGAAGGGAAAAGACATCCCAGCATGCATCTGTTCCTGCAAACTGAAGGACTATGCAGGACAACAAAACTACATCATCACATTTCCGCAGAAATCCTCCAACAAAACAGACCCTGACTGCGGCCCTGTGGGCTCCAGACTTCCCAGCATGCATCAGGCTGAACGCCCCCCCCCAGCGCGGGACTCACATGATGGTCTGGAAGTCGTCATCCACCAGGATCATGTCCGCCGCCTCCTTGCAGACGTCGGTGCCCGTCTGGCCCATCGCCACGCCGATGTCAGCCGCCTTCAGGGCCACGGCGTCGTTAACGCCGTCGCCCGTCATGGCCACCACGGCGCCGAGGTTCTGCAGCGACTGCAGAGGAGTGAGACGTTCAGGATTATTTCCTCACTAATCTATCTGTAGCTGGGTCCGGTTTGCAGAACATCTCCTCATATTCATTTCCTGCGTTAGAGATAAAGCGGGTCATGCTGACCTTGACGATCTTCAGCTTGTGTCTGGGACTGGCCCGGTAGAACACGGCGATCTGTGGAGAGAACGGCCCGTTTTACTGGAGCAGAACCTTGCAGCGAGCCGACACCAAGCCCGGCAGAGGGCGTGTTCTCACCCTGGGAACCACGTCGGAGAGCTCCTGCAGGTCCAGATGGTCCACCTCCTCTCCTGACAGACACTGGCAGCCCTTGGAGTAGAGGCCCAGTCGGCTCGCTGTGAAGACACAGAGCTGTCATGGAAGCAGAACCGGTGCCGGTCCAGCTCGTGCTGAGCAGCTGCCTGATCTGTGAATCATTTACTGCCTCGTCTAAAACGGCCGCACACACAAAGCAGCCAAAGTCCAGATAAAACCACAGAAGAAGACGGATCAGGGACCGGGAACTACGCTGGGAGAGACTGTTAGTGAATCCTGAAGGTTCTGGTGCTGCTTGGCTCGCTGCAGCAGAGACGGATGTTCCAGAACATTTCATGTCCAAACTATTTTTAAAGGTCAGAGCTACTTTTTCATCAAAACGATTCATTTTCCAGAAACAATGGAGTGTGGACATGTGGAGCGGAGCAGAGTAAACATATTAATTTCACTGAAATAAATGTATATAAATAATTGTTTTAAGTGTCCAAAATCTGTAAATATTTACTTCTGGCATATTTATTTGATCACTACTATTTCCACATTCTGCACCAATGGGAAAGCAGGTTGAAGTCATGTGGGACGGTTGTTGCAGATCCCAGTGGCGCCGCTTGAGTCTGAGAAACGGCTTCTTAACGTTTCTCAGACTCAAGCGGAGCCAAAGGTGCTGAAATATTTTACATGTTATTCATATTAAATATATATATATATGTATATATAAGTATGTGTATATATATATGTATATATATGTATACACATATGTAAATATATGTTTTTGTATATTGTTATTTATATATTTATAAATGTTAAACATATATATTTAAATGAATAAAATGCAAAATATTTCAGCACATGACTTTCTCAGTACTTGATATTTTTAGAACATAACATAAAAGTATATGGCATTTGACATTTTAAAAGTCTTAAGCCCCCCTTGAACATGAGAAAATCGTCGTTATTCGATGCTGTAGCGCACATATTCCTTAGTTACTGGGGGGAAATAGGGAGTACCAATATGGCGGCCGGTGGCTTCAAAGCGACTCGTTCATACAGACGGTGATTAGCACTCCAGTGTATTATATAGCTCAGTGACCAGACCTGGCAACAGGCTGAAGGTTGGAACGAGAGCGGGCGAGTGAGTGCGCCGCCTACTGGCTGGGAGGAGTTTAACTTGTAGCTATAAACACAAAAGTTCATAATTAAAGGTCTGATGAGGCTTTATGATGAAAACCTGAAAGTCAGATGGATGGATGCGAGTTTCAGGAAAGACAACAGAAAGGTTTGCTGTTCTTCTCCAGACCTGACCCACGGGAATAAAGCAGCGCGGCCTCTGACCTATAGACACGGCCGTCTCCTGGGAGTCCCCGGTGATCATCTTGATGGCGACCCCAGAGTTGATGAGCGTGGCGATGGCCTCCTTCACTCCTTCTCTGGGAGGATCGATGATGCCCACCAGACCCAGGAAGGTCAGGCTTCCCATCTGGGACCCCGAGGCGAAGCCCAGCACTGAGAGGCAGAAGCACAGAGACGTGAGCGAGCAGAAGACACAGAAGCTGCCAGAACCGGTACCGACGGTTACCTCTGAGCCCGGAGGAGCCCATGTAGCTGATCTGCTGCTGGTAGAGCTCCCTCTGCTGGTGGTTCAGAGGCAGCGCGGATCCTCTGCTGTTGTAGGAGCTGCAGAACCGGATCACCTGCTCGTAGGCTCCCTTCACGAAGTAAACCCCCGTCTTGTCCTGGGTCGGGCAGAACACGGGTTAAACCGGGCCATGGCAGGCGCCAGAACCGGGTCCGGACGGGTCCATACCTGCTGCGTGCGGTGAACGCAGCGCACAGACATCCACTTCTGCTCCGAGGTGAAGGGATGCTCCTCCAGACGCACGTACTCCTTCTGCACGCCCTCCAGGCCCATCTGAGGGGAGAGCGCCCACAACCGTCACCTCTGACCTCTGACCTCTGACCCAGCATCAGATTTTACAGTCCAACTGCTAAGTGTTTTGGACGGACAAAAACAGAACGGCACCGCGAGGCAACAGAAAACCCCGTTTTTAAGAGAGGAGGCAGTCACTGGTCCACGGTTCTGTACCGGTGACCCGGTGATCATCTGACCCGAGCGAGCCCATCAGACCACACTGGTACCGGGTCACACTGGGCAGCACCAGCTGGACTCCAGTAAGTGGGTTCTGACCGGGCGCAGCATAACGATGGGTCCAGTGGCGACCCGGCTCTCCAAACGTTAAAGCACCAGAACCCGTCTGAGATGAAAGGAAGCGGTTCTGGATGGACAATGCATGATGGTGGTTCTGAGCAGCAAACCCTGCAGGGTTTACCTTCATGGCCAGGGCGATGAGCGCTCCCTCTGTGGGTCGACCCAGCAGGTTCTGGTTCCTGATCACCGAGTCGTTGCACACACAGCCCACCTGGCAACGACACATCGTCAGTCCTCCGACCTTCAGCCTCATTAAAACGTGTTTAACTTCCTGAGGCGGTCCAGGCGGCCCGGTCCAGGCGGCCTGGTCCAGGCGGCCACTCACCTCCACGACTTTACTGATGGAAGGGCAGGAGAAACCGTGGACCATCTCTCCGTCCAGCAACACCTCTCCCACCCCGTTGTAGCCCACGCCCGTCACCTGCAAGACAACGCCCAGGGTAAAACACGGAGGCCTGCACACCCTGACATGTTCTGCCTGCCTGGTCCAGACCTCGGCGTGGAGCCCGTCTGACGTGAACACCTGCGTCACGGTCATCTCGTTCTTGGTCAGCGTTCCCGTCTTGTCTGAGCAGATCACGTTGCAGCAGCCTGACGGAACCACAGGAGCAACGTTACACGGCAGCCCCCCCGAGCCCGGCGGCGGCCGCCGTCCTCGCTACCTACCCAGAGTCTCCACGATGGGCAGCTTCTTCACGATGGCCCTCTTCTTCACCATGCGCATCACGCCCAGCGCCAGCGTCACCGTCACCACGATGGGGAGGCCCTCTGGGATGGCGGCCACCGCCAAGCTGCAGGAGAGCGGCAGCGAGTCAAACTCTGCAGCTTCTGGGCCAGAAGAGCCGGCCGTGAAGGTGAAGCTACCTGACGCCGATGGTGAACATGTCCAGGATCCCCTTGCCCTGCAGCCAGCCAACCAGCATGATGACGCCTGAAACACAGACAGACCGCCGTGAGCGCCCCCTGAAGACGGCGAGGAGGAGCGCAGCTCTGCACAGCTTCTCACCGATGATGCCGAAGGAGTAGAGCGACAGCTGCTTCCCCAGCAGGTCCATGCTCTTCTGCAGAGGAGTCTTAGGAGCCTGAAACAAGGAGGCGCCATTTAGGAGGCGAGGGAGCAACAGTTCTATATATATTCATACATATAGTCTATATTCAACCACAGGATCATCTGGGGGAAGGTCCACAGGAACCGGCGGTTCTGCACCTACAGACCCGGATGTTCTCCCTGCTCCTGGTTACCCAGCTGCTCCTGCAGGAAGCAGTCAGAACTACTTCCTGTTTGTCCCTGTAAACAGGAAGCAGTCAGAACTACTTCCTGTTTGTCCCTGTAAACAGGAAGCAGTCAGAACTACTTCCTGTTTGTCCCTGTAAACAGGAAGCAGTCAGAACTACTTCCTGTTTGTCCCTGTAAACACAGACATGAATACGTAGACGCCACGTCCTCGGTTGAGAGGCGTGCCGACAGAGCGGCCATCTTAGGTCAGACCAAGCGGCAGTCAGACAGAATACAAGTCAGTTCAGGTAAG
Source organism: Fundulus diaphanus (assembly GCA_037039145.1). Taxonomy (NCBI): domain Eukaryota; kingdom Metazoa; phylum Chordata; class Actinopteri; order Cyprinodontiformes; family Fundulidae; genus Fundulus; species Fundulus diaphanus. The sequence continues at coordinate 57,126,635 of CM073130.1, read as the reverse complement.
TGGTGCTTTATGTTTTCAGACACTCTGAATCCGGTGAATTCTCAACCGATTTCAGATAAATCAACTGACTGAAGACGTCACCCCTTTAGGGGCTACATGGGACCAATTGATTGAATTAAAAGATTGATAGTCTAACTTAATAAATAATTTCGATTTTGTATTGACAGTCAGCAAACTTCCAGAGCTACGTCCCAGGATGCCCGACTTTTGCTCGGCTTATGGGTGTGGAAATAAAAGGGCATTACAAACCAGATCCCGGGGAATTACCTTCCACAAGTAAGATTTTATGATAGTTAATCCTCATACTTTACAGTTACAGTTTTTTCCAGCATAAACACATTATGTGCTAATGGGTAGCAGGGATGGAAGCAGAGAAAAGTACATTGAACACCCTGATTTCTAAAAGATCTGACTGAGGGGATATATATATATACATATATATATATATATATATATATATATATATATATATATATATATATATATATAATATATGTGTATAATATATATACATAAATAAATTATATATATATACATAAATAAATTATATATATATACATAAATAAATTATATATATATATACATAAATAAATTATATATATATACATAAATAAATTATATATATATACATAAATAAATTATATATATATACATAAATAAATTATATATATATACATAAATAAATTATATATATACATAAATAAATTATATATATACATAAATAAATTATATATATACATAAATAAATTATATATATACATAAATAAATTATATATATACATAAATAAATTATATATATATATATATATATATATATATATATATATATATATATGTATGTGAATATGTATAGATAGAGAGAGAGAGAGAGATGTGTTCGTTAACTAACAAAGACTTTGTTAGTTAACGAATTGATTTCTGATAAACAGATTGATTTGTTTTGTCTCACAGAAACCTGGCTACAAGAGGACTACGTTAGTATAAATGAGTCAACTCCCTCCAATTATTCAAATTTCCACATTCCCAGATCTGTGGGAAGAGGAGGAGGAGTGGCAGCCATCTTTCAGTCTGATTTATTAATTAGTCCCAGGCCAATTAATAACTACAGTTCTTTTGAATATTTAACCCTCAGTTTCCCTCATCCAAACTGCAAAGCAATAAAACCTCTTCTGTTTGTTGTTTTGCATCGTCCACCAGGCCCTTATACTCAGTTTTTGGATGAGTTGTCAGATTTCTTATCTGATTTGGTGTTAAATACTGATAAGGTTATTATAGTGGGTGATTTTAACATCCATGTTGACACAGAATGTGATAACCTTAGTGTAGCCTTTAAAACTATCCTAGATTCAATTGGTTTTGCTCAAAATGTGCATAAGCCAACGCACTCTTGGCTCCATACTTTAGACCTTGTGCTGACAGATGGCATTGATTGTGAAGAATTAACAGTATTTCCTCACAACCCTGTCCTATCTGATCATTTTTTAATAACATTTGAGTTTAATCTAACTGAGTTCTCCACCCCCAAAAGAGGGTTCCATTATAGTAGATCTTTATCGGATAATGCTGTATCAAAACTTAAAGAGTCTGTCCCCTTTTTAATATCCTCCGTATTGCAGAAATGCCCAGTAGATGGCAGCAATGTTGTTTCTTCCAATTCACAAATAGATGTCTTTGTAAACGGTATGACTTTGTCATTGCGTTCTGCATTAGACAATGTAGCTCCCTTGAAAAAGAAGGTGATTATTCACAGGAAGCTGGCTCCTTGGTTTAATTCAGAGCTGCATTCCTTGAAGCACAATGTTAGGAAATTGGAGAGAAAATGGCGCTCTACACACCAAGAGGAATCCTACCTAATCTGGAGGGACAGTCTATTGTTGTATAACAAGACCATTCGCAGAGTTAGAGCAGCATATTTTTCATCATTAATTGAGGAGAATAAGAATAATCCTAGATTTCTCTTCAATACAGTTGCCAAACTTACCCAGAGCCACAGCTCTGTTGATCCAGCCATCCCCTTAGCTCTTAGCAGTAATGATTTTATGGGATTCTTCATAAATGAAATTGATTCCATTAAAAATAAAATAATTGGCATCCTCCCAAACATGATTACCTCGTCCTCAGTAAGTGAGGCAGCATTGGAGGAATCCTTAGAACCTGTGCTGTGTCTGAACTGTTTAAAAGCAGTAGAGCTTTCTGAGCTATCTAGAATATTAGCTTCATCTAAACCTTCTACCTGTATGTTAGACCCAATCCCAACCAAGTTGTTTAAGGAGGTATTCCCTCTGATCAGTGGTCCTATTTTAGACATGATTAATCTATCCTTAGTAAATGGATATGTACCACAGGCTTTTAAAGTAGCTGTTATTAAACCTTTACTTAAGAAACCTTCTCTTGATCAAGATGAGCTAGTAAACTACAGACCTATATCTAATCTTCTTTTCTTATCTAAAATTCTTGAGAAAGTAGTTGCTAATCAACTTTGTGAACATTTACAAAGTAATGACAGTCTGACAGGAAGGAGTTTCAGTCAGGCTTTAGAGCTCATCATAGCACTGAAACAGCTCTGGTGAAGGTCACCAATGATATTCTCATGGCCTCAGATAATGGACTTGTGTCTATACTTGTCCTGTTAGATCTCAGTGCTGCATTTGATACAGTTGATCACAATATTCTCCTACAAAGACTTGAGCATACTGTAGGGATTAAGGGAAAAGCATTAGGCTGGTTTAAATCTTATCTGTCGGACAGATTCCAGTTTGTTCATGTTAATAATAAATCTTCCTCAAACTCTAGGGTCACCTGTGGAGTACCACAGGGTTCAGTCCTTGGACCAATTCTATTTACTATATATATGCTTCCGGTTGGCAAAATTATCAGACAGCATGGGATTAATTTCCACTGTTATGCTGATGACACTCAGCTATATTTATCCATAAATCCTGATGAATCCAATCAATTACTTCGACTGCAGTCATGTCTTGATGACATCAAAAGCTGGATGACTTTAAATTTCCTGCATCTAAATTCTGACAAGACAGAAGTTGTAATCTTTGGACCAGAGTCCTCAAAAAATAAACTTCTTAATCAATCACTTAATCTGGATGGCATTAACTTGGCCTCTGGTAATAAAGTTAAAAACCTTGGTGTTGTTTTCGACCAAGACATGTCATTTAAATCCCATATTAAACAGGTTTCCAGAGTTTCCTTTTTTCACCTCCGGAATATCGCCAAAATTAGAAACATTCTGTCCAGGGGTGATGCTGAAAAACTAGTCCATGCATTTGTTACTTCAAGGCTGGACTATTGTAATTCTTTACTATCAGGAAGTCCACAAAATGCAGTTCAAAGCCTTCAGCTGATCCAAAATTCTGCAGCAAGAGTTCTGATGAAAATCAACAAGAGGGATCATATTTCTCCAATTTTAGCTTCCCTTCATTGGCTTCCTGTTAAATCAAGAATAGAATTTAAAATTCTTCTTCTAACGTATAAAGCCCTTAATAATCAAGCTCCGTCATATATCAGAGCTCTGATTACCCCGTATGTTCCTAACAGAGCACTTCGCTCTCAGACTGCAGGTCTGCTGGTGGTTCCTAGAGTCTCTAAAAGTAGAATGGGAGGCAGATCCTTTAGCTATCAGGCTCCTCTCCTGTGGAACCAACTCCCAGTTTTGGTCCGTGAGGCAGACACCCTATCTATTTTTAAGACTAATCTTAAAACTTTCCTTTTTGACAAAGCTTATAGTTAGAGTGGCTCATGTTACCCTGAGCTATCTCTATAGTTGTGCTGTGATAGGCCTAGGCTGCTGGAGGACATCAGGGTCTAATTTTCTCACTCTACTGATTTCTACTGTTCTCCATTCTACGGTTCTCCAGTTTTGCATTGTATTACATTGAAATGACTGTCGTCATTTCAGCTTTTAACTTTTTGTTCTCTCTCTTTTTCTTCATAGTAGGTACACCTGGTCTGGCGTTCTGTTAACTTTGACATCATCCAGAGAAGACGGCTCACCCGTTACTACCATCTAATGTAGAACAGATTACTAGATCAATGTGTGCTTCTGTGCTTTTTGTCTCTCTTGTTGTGTCTCTGCTCTGTCTTCTGTAACCCCAGTCGGTCGAGGCAGATGACCGTTCATACTGAGCCCGGTTCTGCCGGAGGTTTTTCTTTCCCGTTAATGGGTGGTTTTTCTTCCCACTGTCGCTTCATGCTTGCTCAGTATGAGGGATTGCTGCAAAGCCATGTACAATGCAGATGACTCTCCCTGTAGCTCTACGGTTCCCCAGGAGTGAATGCTGCTTGTCGGGACTTTGATGCAATCAACTGGTTTCCTTATATAGGACATTTTGACCAATCTGTATAATCTGACCCAATCTGTATAATATGATTGAACTTGATTTTGTAAAGTGCCTTGAGATGACATGTTTCATGATTTGGCGCTATATAAATAAAATTGAATTGAATTGAATAATTTCTGTTTATTATATTAATATGTAACGGAAAATATATAACTGTGAGTATATATATCATCCCGTTAGACTTCAGTTTAAATTGATTTTGTTCTGAATAAATATGTGTAATCTGTCTGAAAGGTCACCAGCATTGTGAACATATAATTTAAATTAAATCTGAGCTGCCTCCTATTCATTTTGACAGCAGATGTCTGATCTGTGGTCTGACCCAAGATGGCCGCCCTGTAGGCACGTTAGTCTAGCGGCCGGCAGCATACTACGTATATGATGTCTATGCCTGTAAACAGGAAGCAGTCAGAACTACTTCCTGTTTGTCCCTGTTAACAGGAAGCAGTCAGAACTACTTCCTGTTTGTCCCTGTAAACAGGAAGCAGTGAGAACTACTTCCTGTTTGTCCCTGTAAACAGGAAGCAGTGAGAACTACTTCCGGTTTGTCCCTGTAAACCATAGATATAAGAGTAGACCCCGCATCGACCGCTTTCGCCTATGGGCGCTGACGGGATTTGGGGGCGCAGTCAACACATTATCAAATTTAATAAATTTTAATCAACTATAACTCGCTGAATACTGAACTAATTTTTTTTTTTACTGAAAACTTTAAAACTATAGCTATTATAACTAATGGTCCAGTGCATTTAAATAATCTTAGTGGGGTTAGTCTGTCGATTCAAACAAAAATACGCCGCACAGTGCTGAGGCATCATTCGTCTGTTCAGCTTGAATCAGCAGGTTAGCAGGTCGACCGCCCCAAGATGGCGGCCGTAATTCCTGCGCCGTGACAGTCAATGCGGGGTCTGCTCTTATATAATGTCTATGGTGTAAACAGGAAGCAGTCAGAACTACTTCCTGTTTGTCCGTGTAAAAACAACATTTAGCTTTTAAACCTCCAGGCTGGACTCGTCTTGAACTGAGCTGCACTGATCTGACTCGTCTTCCTCCAGCGTCAAACACAGACTGCCGTTTAGCGGCGCTCATAAAGACGGGAGGTAACTGAGACAGGAGCTCTGCTGCTCCTCCTCCTCCTCCTCCTCCTCCTCACCTGAAGCCAGGTAAACTCAAACCTTCACCTGCAGGATGGAGATCAGCTGATCTGGAGACTGAAGCTGAACTCTTACATCCAGCGCTCCTCATGTTTCCTGCACCACAGCAGCAGCTTCCTGTTTCTATGCGTGGCGGCCATCTTGGGTCAGAACCCGGGCCTCATAGACCCAGAGCTTCTGGAAAGCAGCGTTTTCTGAAAAGTTTCATATTTAACGGCTTCGCCTTTTTCAGCGGCCCGTCTGGGGGAGCCTGACCTGAACAGAACCGACCTGAAACCCGCCTGGAGTCCAGTTACGCAGAGAGCCGCGCTCTGCAACAGCCAGAATCTGCAGGTTCTGACCCACAGCATCAGAACCTGGACCTGCAGCACCAATCAAACGCAGTAACTCCAAAGCTGACGTTCCTTTTTAGGGAGAAATGTGTCGACATTCAGCCCGGTTCTGTGGTTCTGTGGTTCTGTGGTCCGACTGACCCGGGTCACCGCAGAGACCAGAGACCAGACTGACCTCCAGGGGAACTCACCTCCTCGGCCTGCATCATCTTGAACACCTCCCCAAACTCGGAGTTCTCTCCGGTTCCGATGACGATGCCCTGAGGAGCAGAGGGATCTGGGTCAGAACCAGTTCTAAGCCGGGCTCTCCACAGAACCGGCCGTGAGGCAGACCTTGGCTTTGCCGCAGCGGACCAGGGTTCCCATGAAGGCGACGTTGCTGCGGGAGGAGAGGTCTCCGTTGGAGGAGGCCGGCTGGGGGGAGGTGGTCTTGGCGCTGGGGTGGGTCTCCCCCGTCAGACTGGACTCGTCGATGGAGAGGTCGCTGGCCTGGAGGAGCACAGAGCGCCGTTACCTGAGCGGCCAGGTGAGCTACGTGGCAGAACCTCGGGGGGGGGGGGGGGGGCTCACCTCGAACAGACGGAGGTCCGCAGGGACCCGCTCCCCCACCGACAGGCACACCGTGTCCCCAGGAACCAGCTCCCGGGCCAGGAGGTGCTCCAGGTGTCCGTCCCGGATGCTGAGGTCCAGACAGAACCTCGGGTTTTTATTTCTGAAGGGGGGGGAGGAGGAGGAGGGGGGGGAGGAAGAGGAGGAACAGAAGGAGGTAGAGGAGGAGAAAGAGGAGGAGAAGGAGGAGGAAGAGGAAGGAGGAGGAGGAAGAGAAAGAGGAGGAAGAGGAGGAGGAGGAGGAGGGGGGGACAGAAGGAGTTTGAGGAGGAGGAGGAAGAGGAGGAGAAAGAGGAGGAGGAGGAACAGAAGGAGGTGGAGGAGGAGAAGGAGGTGGAGGAGGAAGAGAAAGAGGAAGAGGAGGAGGAGGAGGAAGAGAAAGAGGAGGAGGAGGAACAGAAGGAGGTGGAGGAGGAGAAAGAGGAGGAGAAGGAGGAGGAGGAAGAGGAGGAGGAGGAAGAGGAGGAGGAGAAAGAGGAGGAGGAGGAAGAGGAGGAGGAGAAAGAGGAGGAAGAGAAGGAGGTGGAGGAGGAGAAAGAGGAGGAGGAAGAAGAGGAGGAGGAGAAGGAGAAGAAGGAGGAGGAGAAGGAGGAAGAGAAAGAGGAAGGAGGAGGAGGAACAGAAGGAGGTGGAGGAAGAGAAAGAGGAAGAGGAGGAGAAAGAGGAAGAGGAGGAGGAGAAGGAGGAGAAGGAGGAGAAAGAGGAGGAGGAGGAGAAGGAGGAGAAGGAAGAGGAGGAGAAAGAGGAAGGTGGAGGAGGAACAGAAGGAGGTGGAGGAGGAGAAAGAGGGGAAATAGGAGGAGGAGGAAGAGGAGGAGGAGGAGGAACAGAAGGAGGAAGGAGGGGGAGAAAGAGGAAGGAGGAGGAGGAACAGAAGGAGGTGGAGGAGGAGAAAGAGGAAGAGGAGGAGGAGAAAGAGGAGGAGAAGGAGGAAGAGGAAGGAGGAAGAGGGGGAGGAGGAAGAGGAGGAAGAGGAGGAGAAGGAACAGAAGAAGGTGGAGGAGGAGGAGGAAGAGGAGGAGGAGGAAGAGAAAGAGGAAGAGGAGGAGGAGGTGGAGGAGGAGGAAGAGGAGGAGGAGAAAGAGGAGGAAGAGGAGGAGAAAGAGGAACAGAAGGAGGTGGAGAAAGAGGAGGAGGAACAGAAGGAGGTGGAGGAGGAGGAGGAGGAAGAGGAGGTCTCACCAGTGACATTCTGGAGGCATCAGCTTCCCCAGCTCCTCCAAGGACTTCTCTGAGCGATACTCCTG
>CM073130.1:56401438-56513938 GCA_037039145.1 Fundulus diaphanus | reverse complement strand
TAGACTGATGTCAGAATCATCGTATCGGCCTGAAATAACCTGCATCTGCTGACCTCTAATAAATTCAGCAACAGAGACTCTGATGGACCTTCAGAACCCCAGAGAGGTGCTGATCCAGGTTAGCTTAGCGTAACAGGAACTGGGTCAGGGTCACTGCCGTAGAAAGTTCTCCATGATGTCTGGGTTCTGTTGGACCCAGAACCGCTCTAACCATCTGACGGTTCTGCTTCAGTCTCCATGGACGACTGGCGGCTCCTCTCAGACTCTTCGCTTCTGATCGACGCGTCTCTCCCCACGTATGATGTCATCCACGTGAGCCGTGACATCGCCACTGACCAGGAAAGGACCCGGGCCTGGTGTCTCCATGGTAAGCAGTGATGACATCATCAGTTCAGGTGAGCTCAGGTGAGCTTAATGACAGCCTGCTGTTTCCTGCTAGCCTGCCAGGAGGCGGAGTCTTGCGTTGCGGTGTCGCTGGGCGAGGCGGAGGCGGCTGTTCGCTGCGTCCTGTACCCTGACACCACCACCTGCGGACTAAGCTCCACCCCAGGATCCCCAAGCCCCGCCCCCTCCTGCAGACTGGTGATCAGAGAACCTGCCCCGCAGGTCTACCTGATGACAGGTGAGCCCATGAGCCAATCACAGAGGAGAACGCGGTGGGACCGCTCTCTCACTGAACCGTGTGTGTCATCAGGGCGACCGCCACGGGCCGCGGCCATCGCCGTCCCGGGTCACGGGACGCTTCGGGGCGTTGCCAGGGAAACAGCGATCGGGTCAGACAGAAGGACGGTGGTCCAGTTCCTGGGAGTCCCGTACGCCCGTCCACCAATAGGACCGCTCCGCTTTGAGGCAGCGCAGCCGGCCGACTGGACAGGAACCTGGGACGCCACTAAACCCAGGTAACTGCTCGTCAGAACCAGGACGGGACAAACGGTGTGATCCGGGTCAGCCGTTAACGGTTCACTGGTCCGGTTCCCTCTCAGGCCCGGCTGCATTCAGCCAGGCGACGCTGAGTCCACGGCCTCCGGCGAGGATTGTCTCTACCTGAACGTCTTCACTCCTGCTGCTCGGGTGAGTCCTGAACATCCGCCCCGGTCCAAATAGAACCTGACGCCAAACGGACCCTAACTGTGAGACAGCTGACTGTGTAACGGGTCGGGTTCTCAGAGAGGCGGACAGAGAGAAGTCCGATAGTAAGACCAGAGCGATCCAGCCAGCAGGTTTCAGCTGGAATCACATTTTTAATGGAGTTTGATTTATTTCTGCGACAGAATTATTGCCTGATGACTTTCAGAGTCCAGAAAATAAAATCAAGTTCTAATTCTAATGTTAAAATGCTTCAGTCTAACGACTTTTCACGGGTACGAATCATAGTCTGTTCCCTCCGTGGTTCTGATGCTCCCTCCGTGGTTCTGATGTTCCCTCTGTGGTTCTGATGTTCCCTCCGTGGTTCTGATGCTCCCTCCGTGGTTCTGATGCTCCCTCCGTGGTTCTGATGTTCCCTCCGTGGTTCTGATGCTCCCTCCGTGGTTCTGATGTTCCCTCCGTGGTTCTGATGCTCCCTCCGTGGTTCTGATGCTCCCTCCGTGGTTCTGATGTTCCCTCCGTGGTTCTGATGCTCCCTCCGTGGTTCTGATGCTCCCTCCGTGGTTCTGATGCTCCCTCCGTGGTTCTGATGCTCCCTCCGTGGTTCTGATGCTCCCGCTCTGAGATGAAGAACAGGATCAGCGGCTGGGGGACGCTCGGTGGAGCAGCCTTGGTTTGACTCCCGGGTTCTCTCTGTGCGTGACTCTGCTCTCTCAGGGTACCCCGGCTTCCTGACTGGACCCTAAACTGTCTGAGCGTGTCTGTTTGTCCTGGGTGTCTCTGCCTGGCCCAGTAACAGCTGGAGACCGGCACCAAGTGGACTCTAGCGTCCCCCGTGATCCTGCGCTGATAGGCTGGTGTAGAAAAGAGCAGAAGATTATTTATTTGTGTAAGATTTCTAATTGTTTTTAACAATTAGTGATTTAGCTAATGCTTGAAGCGTGAGCATTATAAGGTGGTTTTTCTATTAGTGTAAATGTCTTAAACCTAATGAGTTCCTGCTTTAAGTGTTTGGCACAAATCTAGTTGGACTTAGAGAAATTTAAGGGATTCCAGCGGACCGCGTGTTGCATGAAGAACTAACAGCCAATCAGGAGAAGAGGTTCTGGTGTCTGGAGCCTCCAGGGTCCGTAAATCTGTCCTGCAGAGATGTTCGGTTCTGCAGGGTTGGACTTCTCTCCTGAGGTCTATCCAGACTCTTCGTCTGTTCCTGACGTCTCATTAACGTCGTTCCCTGAAGCTTCAGCTTTAGTCTTGGTTGGATCACGACCCGTGGGTCAGAATTTAGTCAGAACCCTGCAGGAAGCAGCTGATTCTCTGTTTTTATGACTTTTGTCCTTCTTAAATCATCTGCTTGTCCTTCAGAGAGGACGTGTCCCTGTCCTCGTTTACTTCTTCAACCCCTCAGCCAATCAGAACCAGGACCTGCTAGATGGCTCCGCCCTCGCCGCTCTGGGTAACATCGTGGTGGTGACGGCCAGCTATCGGACGGCAGCGCTGGGATTCCTCACTGCAGGTGAATAAAAACACGGCAGCGCAGATCAGCGGCACAGAACACGCCTGATCCCACCGCCTCCTCCTGCAGGCGGTCTCCACGGCAACTACGGCCTGTCGGACCAGGAGGCGGCGCTCCGTTGGGTCGACGCCCACATTTCCCTGGTGGGCGGAGACAACAGCAGCGTGACGGTGGGGGCGGAGCGTCGAGGCGCCGACATCAGCAGCCTTCACCTTCTCTCCTCCACGCCGCTGTTCCAGCGAATGATCCTGATGGTGAGAAGAAGACGTCTGTCCCTCCTCTTCCTCTTCCTCTTCCTCTTCGTGCTGTTGTGCAGCAGCAGCTGAAGTAATGACCGACGTGTGACAGGTGTAATCAGCCAGGTGTCTCTCTCCTGGAACGGTGCAGAGGGTCTGATCTGCTGGTTTTACTGGAGCCCAGATTCATTTCAGTAACGCCGGTTATTCTCCTGCAGGGAGGTTCTGTTTTCTCTCCGTCTCTGGTCCAAACCGCCTCAGCCTCCAGACGTCAGGCCATCGATTTGGCGCGAGAACTTGGCTGCGTGACCTCCGACCCCGCCGATGACGCCCCGATGGTTGCCTGCCTGAGATCGAGCCCTGTTCACCAGCTGAACGCCGCTCAGACAAAGGTCCGGCTCCTGAACCTGGTTCTGCTGACCCGGTTCTGCTGATCTGGTTCTGCTGACCTGGGCTTTTGCGGCTCTGACCCGGCTGTGTTTGCGCTGCAGCTGCTGGCGGTGAGCGGCCCGTTTCGGTCCTGGTCTCCGGTCCGGGGGTCCGTGTCCGAGTCCACCTCCTTCCGCAGAGTGGATCTGCTGCTGGGAACGTCACAGCACGACGGTCTGATCAGCAGAGCTCGCAGCATAAAGGTCAGAGGTCACAGCTGATTTACACACAGAAAAGAGACGGTCACATGACTAAGAGACGGTCACATGGCTGCGTCTTCAGGACTTTGAGGCTCTGCAGGGCCGGGCCGACGGGAAGACGGCGTTCTACGAGGCGCTGAGCCGTTCTCTGGGCGGAGCCTCAGGAAACGAGCTGCTGAAGGAGGCGGCGGCCTGGTTCTACTCTCTGGACCACAGCCCGTCAGCCGCCGGCTACAACCTGTTCTCCAGAGCGCTGAACAACGCCACCAGGTGACACGAGGCCAGCCGGGTGCAGAACTAGCCAAACAGACCCGTGTGCGCTGACTCCTTCAGGGGGGGCTCAAAGTTTTCGTGGCCAGGGACGACTATGTCTGTTTTTATAAATATATATAAATACAACTAATATTAGAGATTTGGTGGAGATTAGATCCTCATTGTCGATTTAACTGTTGTCATATTTCCTAATTTTAGCTGATTTGGCTTTTACTTGATGAAGTGGACGGAGTTAAATATTTGTCTGTAGTGTTACTGAGCTCAACCCAGACGTATCCTCAGGCCCGAAAACATGTGTTTCATGGACCCCCAACCAGTGGTTCATGGACCCCCGGGGGTCCGGGGAACCCAGTTTCGTTAGATTTCTGTGTTAAATATCATAGAGTCTGTTAAAGGAGCAGCCTGAAGCAGCAGCAGCACTGATCAGCCTCCCTGTGTGTGTCTGGCTGCAGAGACCTGTTCATCACCTGCCCCGCCCTGCAGATGGCTCGCCACTGGGCCGGCAGCGGAGCCGACGTCTTCCTGTACCACCAGCCCGCCTCCAGCACCCAGGACCGGTACGGAGCGTCCCTCAGGGACCCAAACAGCATTTCTTCTTATCTCCCTTCCAACCAGGGACTTGATGGCTGCTTGGAGGGAAAATACGGAGAAATGAGGACTGGATCAGAACATCGGTGGGTGATGAAAGTTTTAACCGGACCTTCTCCTGCTTCTTATCTGCAGAGCCGATGTTTCTGTTCCTCTGGACGTTCAGCTCATGTTCGGGACTCCTCTTCAGCCAATGAGCTCGCAGCGTTTCACCTCCTCTGACCGACGCCTCTCTCTGGCTCTGATGACCTACGTCTCCAGCTTCATACGGACCGGGTCAGACAGACGGATCATTCTGTAAGAAGTCCTGCGGCAGGACCGCCTCACACGTTCTAACTGATTCTTCCTGCTTTGTTTTAGGAACCCAAACCCATCCCGTGTGTGGGCGGAGTCAGTTCTGCCCCGCTGGTGGCCCGTCGCTACCTCGGAGGCTCCTCCCACCTACCTGGAGCTCAGCCCCGGCCTCCGGCACCAACAGGGCCTGAGTCAGAACTCCTGTTCCTTCTGGAGGGAACTGGGAGCCAGGCTGACCAGAAACACAGGTGAGCGTTGCTCTTTGACCCGGTTCCTCAGCCACGTTGACCCGAGCCGGATAAAAACAGCCTGAGGCTCAGAAACTGGGTTATCGGGTCTCGTTGGTGCCGCAGCGACTGAAACACGCTTCAGACACATTTCCTTCATGCTGCCATGGCGTCGCTGCTTTCTAAGAAGAACTGATTAAAGGTAGAAAACACTGAATGCTTTAGAGCTGGGAATTCAGACACAGTCTCGCCTGAAACTGATTCACGGTTCAGTTTGCTTTAAATCTGCATTCAGAGTCACTTTAATTCCTTTATATAAAAGTTAACTGATCATAAATCACCTAAAAAACTTGTTTCAGTGTTTAAAATCATTTCTTCTTTCTGATCTTCTCTCTCCAGGTGAGTTGGGGGCGGAGCCTGTTCAGACACCTGAGCTCCCTCTGGCTGCACCTTCCAGCCAATCACAGACCGAGAAAGATGCCTACAACTAATGACATCATCAGCACAGAAGCCATCCTGCCACACATCCCATAATTCAGTTTGATTCCCACGTTTCTGTTGATCCATTCAGTCCCCAGTAATCAATAAAAGCATCTAAACCTGAGTGACGTGTCTTTGGTTTGTGGGAGGGGCTCACCTGGGACAGGTGTCTCAGCCAATCACAGACAGAGCAGGAACTGCATTCAGGCGCCGTCGCAGGTAATAAGAGTTACAGGTATTTTAGGGACGAGCGTTACAGGTGGCCAGTAAAGCAGTAAATAACTTTTTATTCTAAAGATGAACTTCAGTTTGTCAGAATCTCTTCATTTATTTACAGAAGTTTCAAAACAATTTAATAATCCAGTTTCTGAAATATATCAGAGTATTAAGACATTAAAGATTCCAGGCGTTGAAAGCTGCTTTTTTTCTTTCATTGATTTAAAATATTAAGCCAAAGTGTGAACATTGTTAATATAGATTTTTATCTTGATAAAATCTTACACCAGAACTTTTTTTTATTATTTCTACAAACCTGGAACCAGTTAACAGGAAAACTGGACAATCAGCAGCCGGTCCAGAACCGCTGATCCAGTCCTCAGGTCCATTCCTCTGACAGTCAGACGATGGTTCTCCACATGTTCTGAAGGTCTTTTCAGGACATTGTCTGTTTTATTTCAGAAAAGATAGACATTAAATGATGGTTCTTTAAAGACAGCAACGTTTCCTAGAGCAGATATTTCTGAAAAATGAAAGTGGTTGTAATAAATACGTTTTAGTGAGCCGGACTGAGGCAGAAAACGTCTCTTTAGCTTGTAAAGCTTGTAAAGGTTGTAAAGCTTGTAAAGCTTGTAAAGGTTGCGCCTCTAAGGCTCAGCAGGAAGTTCAGCAGCTAACGGATCAAAGGTTCTGGTTCCAGGGAAAAAGGCTCTGGATCCAGACCCTTTCGGATTCGGTGCTGTTCAGTTCTCGTCTGTTTTTAACGATGTCGTGTTTGAATGCACTGTAAAAAGGGAACTAAAAGTAACATTTTCTTGAAATGAGTACATTTTTCTATGATTTGAGCAGGTAAGTTTAATTTATCTGCCAATGGAATTAGATTTTAAAATAAAAAGAATTCATCTCCATTGTCTTATTTCAAGTGCAGGATGTCTAATTATCTTATTTTAGGGGGTAAAAACACTCCCATTGGCAGATAACCTGTAACACTAATTAGAAGTTTTGTTAACTTTTCGTCCCTTTTTGCAGCGTACTGAAGGGTTTCTGTGGGCCTGGTTCTGGTCCTGGACCAAACGGACACGTCTGAGTCCCTCGCTCTGCAGAGCTTCAGGCATCCTTAGACATGTTCATGAAACAACTTCACTAAAAAGATGTCATATAACATATAACTCATCAGCAGTTATATATTATAAAATAACTGCTTTAAACACTTTAAAGACCCTGAGGAGGAGCAACCTGGACAACATGAGGATCTTTGAAGAATCACTTTAAGGTGGAAAATACAGAAACTTTTACTCTTAATCCCTGAAGTTTTGGTTCCTCCCAACTAAATGCAGATATATTTTGTTACCACTTATAAGCAGCTTATTCTCCAACTGCTCCTCTGAATCAAACCTAAAACAGAAGATAACGAGGAAACCAGCAGCTTCTTATCTGGGAAACATTCAGCGTGTCGGATGGTTTTTGGGTTTCTCTAACAGGGTTCTAACAAATGGAGGCAGGCTGAGGATCGCTGCCTGCTGCTCTAAAGCTGCTCTAAAGCTGCTCTGCAGGCTTTTAGCTGCAGGCTAAAAACCGTTTGTCCTGCAGCGACCTGAAGCACCAGCGGCTGGCCGACCCACCGGGCTGCAGCGTGAGAAGACGCCTCAGCGTTAGAAAACCACGAAGCTTTGCTGCTGATCTAAACGGGTTTCTGCTGCATCTTCTTCTTCTTTGCCGATTTGTTTTTAACTCAGACCCAGATGGTCGTCTAGAATAATCTGCAGCCCTGCAACCACATTTTAATCCAGACTTTGACTAGGCCGCTGTAAAACCTTAGAACTTTCACACATTCAGAGGTGGACCCACTGGGTTCCTTTGGATCATTGTTCTGCTGCAGAACCCAAAGGAACTTGAGCTTCGGGTGAGAAACTGGTGGAGGATTCTCCATCAGGGTTCTCTGGTGTGAAGCAGAATTCATGGTTCCACCAGTTAAAACCAGAACCGCCGTGTTTAGGGTCCAGGTTGTGACACGCTGCTGGGTTTCCACCAGACGAACCGGGACGACCAGAACCGTTCCACTTTCAGCAGGAGACGTTTTAAAGATTGATCACTGTGTTAGTTTACTGGAACAAGCTTTTATTAATCTGTCAGGGCAACATCCATGAATGGCCTTTACAATTTTAGTTTGCTCCACAAGAGGGCGACACAGTCAAGCCAAGACATTTTCTGACTAAAGCAGTTAAACAGGAATTCAGACTTTAGTCTGGAGTTAATTAGCTGATCAGGGTGGAACACCAGGAGTCTCCATTAACTTTTCCACAGTTCTAATTTTCTGAGACACTGAATGTTGGGTTTTCATTTCTCTGTAGCCAGAATCATCAAAATTACAAAAAACTAAGACTTGGAATAAATCACTCTATGTGATGATTCTATATAATAAATGAGTTTCACTTTCTGAGATGAATCATAAAAGAAATATTGCACTTTTACACAATAGTGAATTATTTTTAGATACACTACTATTATGATGATGCCATGATAAATTACTGCTTATTATATTCATGTTCAGGTTTCTGTTTTTAACTTCATGCAAAATCAAAAATATAAAGAGTAGGATGCTGAAAACATGCATCTCACAATCACAATATAATATACAATGATATATTGTAATGCTATATGATGTATGAATCTAAATTAACAGTAAGAAAATAAATAATTTGTGATAATTCATCCCTGAGAAACACACTGTGCAGAAAACATGTCAAGACTGTGCAAAATTATTTAAAAAAATATATTTTAAAATAAACACAAACATATCGGTGCAACATGTTTACAGCTTGAAATATAAAAATAAAAAACAATATTCTATATTACTAATAAGGCTGAAAAACTGAATCATTGTCTTTAAGTAATGAACAGAAAATCATCAAAGTGCTGCTGTGGGACAGAACGACTGGAAATCTGCAGAAACATTTTTATGGAAGATTATTTACATTACCAGTAAAAGCAGCAACAAATAAGTTCAAGAATAATACATTTTATTGTTCAAGAAAAAGGCTAAAAACATACTTTATAAATAAACCTGAAATGTTAAAATGGGTTTTTATGGATTTAAATACATTCCTGAGGAGATACATTTAAATCAGTTTCGGGCCTGAAAGGCTTGATTCGCTAATAGAAAATGGATTATTTAAATAATTCAGATTCTTATTTTTTCCTGGGATCAGTTTTATTTTATGTTTTTGCTGTTTTAGATTTTAGTTGCAAACAGAGCAATAATGTATCCACAGGGAAGTAATATATCTGATGCAAAACAAACTTATAATAATAATAACAATAATAATACAATAACAATAATATAATAATAGCTATAATATAATATAATATACTAATAATAATAATAATAATGATAATAATAATAATTATAGAATAACAATAATATAATATAATAATAGTAATAATATAATATAATATACTACTACTACTACTAATAATAATAATAGAATAACAATAATATAATATAATATAATAATAATAGTAATAATAATAATAATAATAATAATAATAAAGGAATAAAAAGGCTCTGAAAATAAGCAAGTTATTTTAAAAGTTTAAAACAAGCCTGAGGATTTTTTCTGCAGATTTTACAGGAAATGTTTGAAGTGGATCTTCAGATCCGCATCAGTTTGTGGCACCAGAACTTTGGGCCCGCTGGACCAACGACAGCGGGAGAGAAATAAAAACGGCTTCCTGAGGAGGACTGAGACAAACGTCTTCATTCGACTGAAATGATTTCCCTGATTATTAAATAAAGTGTTAATTAATCTTCACTTTATTTTTGTTAATTTTAAACCGCTGCGCTGCTTTAAAGTTGAATAGTTGAAATAAAAGGAGCTAAAAGTTGAAGGATTTCTGGATGATTTAAACTTGAATCATTTCTCTGGGTCTTGGTGAATCCCAGCAGGTCATTAGAAACCGGACCTACCGGACCTGAAGGTGGATAAGAACCGGTCCAAACTGCCAGAGAATCCTTGGTGAAGGACGGAGCGAGAAGTTCTGGACCCAGAGCAGAAGGTTCTGCTTGGATGAGGCTGATTCAGAGCGTCCCGGACTCCGGCGCCGTTACGGCAGGATGGTTTGATCCGGACCTGCTTCCTCCACAGCACTCACTTCATAAAGATGCGTGCCGGCTTTGCTTTCGTCCTCCAGAACCGGCAGTCCGTCGGTTCTGGAGCCGACTCTCCTCTGTTTCCAGATGCGGGCCGAGCCGACAGCCAGGACCAGGACGCAGACGGCCAGCAGGAGGGAGACCACCACCAGCTCGCTGTGGTAGCTCCTCTGTGGAGGAGCTTCCTCTCCGGGCCTCATCATGGACCGGCTGTCCTTCCTGGAGGTCGGGGCGAGGGCACCGGACCCAGAACCGTCATGGATGGAGTCCATGTTTCTAGAAGATGTAGCAGCTTCAGCTGTGGTCACAAGCTGTTCTGGGTCTGCCTTAAAGGTGGTCGTTGGTCTGGGATCGTCTTCATTGGTCGTCAGCGTTTCATCTTTGGGTCTTTCTGAAACTTGGACCGCAGCCGGGTCTTTGGTTTCGATCCTCTCAAAATGTTCCTCTGGGCTCAGTGACACAGACTTTCTGTGGAGCTCCGACTGATGCCGCGGACCGGCGGCCTGTCGGACGCTGTAGCTCGCCACCACTTCCCTGCCGCCATCCTCCTCCGCCTCGCAGCGGTACGTGCCGAAGGTCCCGCTGGAGGCGAGGAAGCTGAGGCTGCCGTCAGCCGCCTGGATGAAGAGCCGCTCTGACAGGACCGGTTCCTGAGTGGACCTCCAGCTGAGCCTGGCCAGGCTGGACGGTTTCTGACACGGAAGCTTCACGGCTTCATTCAGCTGAACAAAGACGTCTGCAGGAAAGAGCGATGGAGGAGGACACGGGTGAAGCCTCCTCTGAAACATCCCTCGGCTTTATGACAACATCTACTAGAAGCTGTTGGTAAATGTGGCCTAAAGACATTCTGGTGAACATATGAGGCTGAGAAGGTTACCTTGGTTCTCCAGGATCTGGGTGGACTGCAGACATTCGTCCTCAGAACCGCTGCCCTCCACGTTTTGGACTCTGAGGAGATTGAGAAAGAGAAACCCAAGCGGTGAAAACCTGGACGGCGTAGACAGACCGCTGCATCCTCACTGCACTAAGCAGCTTCATCACAGATCCTTCTCCCAGCCGCTGCTGGACTTTATACCATCACTGCTCAATAAAAGCTCCCTAAAGGAAATAAACCTTTAATAATCAGCTATTATTATGGAACATTTATTTTCTGCTGCTTTCAGGCCTTACTGCTGCAAAGAGAGAGAACAGAGCTTTTCTGTCTTGCATCTGTTTTACTATCTATGTAATCTAGCAGCCACTAAAGCTCTACCATTAAATATAGTCTATAAAACCAAATAAAGAGGAAATTATACAAAGTTCACCACATCTTCACATCCCTGCTGTTTTCACACTGCTTTCATTTCTTGTAAATAGTCCGTTTGTGATTTTGTGTTTCTAAATATAATTAGACATTTGACACATTTTTAAATAAACTTACTCAGTTGTACACGTCTAATTTTTTTAGTAAACTATTTCTATTAACTAATAAACATAAAGTGTTTTCTTGTCAGTTTGCCCTTACTTTACAGTCTCCTCCTCCTCCAAATCATTTTTACCTGCATGCTTCAGTTTGCATTGCACTTTGCTTCTGGTACACCTGAATTTTCCCCAATGTAGGACGGTAAAAATGATTTCTATTTCTATTTTGTTTTTAGTTTTTATTCCATACCAGCAAATGTTTCTTTAAGGTGTTTTTGCAGAATTGCTATAAACCCTAGAACGGCTGCTGTGGCGATAAATGCTGAGTTGGTTGCAGTAAATGTTGAAAAACCGAACACTTTCTTGCTAAAAGTACGCAGTGAGTGTTCTGCCTTGGCCTTTCAGGCAGACTATGGAGAATCCTGACCAGGGCAGTTCAGCTGCACACATGACTGGAGACTGTGTCCTGATTGCATGACTGACTTCATTAAACCAAAGACTGAATGCAGCATAAAAGTAGACATGATGCGTTTGCATCACCTTCAGCCGTTTGGACTATTTGTGTGTTTGCAAATCTGTCGATTTGAGGTGCGATGTTGGTAGAACGGAGATTGGAGATTGGTCCGTGAGGCCGAACTTTCCTTTGTGACAAAGCTTCTAGTCAGAGTGGCTCATGTTACCCTGAGCTACCTCTATAGTTATGCTGCTATAGTCTTAGGCTGCTGGAGGACATCAGGGTCTATTTCTCTCACTCTGATGAGTTCTCCTACTGTTCTCCAATCTGCTTTGTTTGTTGTTATTTCAGCTTTTAATTTTTTGTTATCTGTCTTTTTTCTCTCCATAGAAGGTACACCTGGTCTGGTGTTCTGTTAGCTGTGACATCATCAGGGGAGGCAGATCATCCTCTATCACCATCTAACATAGAAAGTACTCCTGGATCAATGTGAGCTTCTGAGCTTTCTGTGTCTCTGCTCTGTCCCAGTGGGTCGAGGCAGATGAGCGTTCACACTGAGCCTGGTTCTGGTTCTGCTGGAGGTTCTCCTCCCTGTTAAAGGGGAGTTTTCCTCTCCACTGTCGCTTCATGCATGCTCAGTATGAGGGATTGCTGCAAAGCCATCAACAATGCAGACGACTGTCCACTGTGGCTCTACGCTCTTTCAGGAGGAGTGAATGCTGCTTGGAGAGACTTGATGCAACCTGCTGGGTTTCCTTAGAGAGGAAACCCAGAAGGGTTTCCTCTCTAAGGAATGTGTGAATTGCTGCTATATAAATAAAATGTATTTAATTGACCAAGGTAGAAAGCTAACTACACTTGGCCCAAAGAGTAGCGGAGGGCAGGTGAGCCTCGGCTCCTGAAGGTTGCAGACAGACACCAGGCTGGCGAAGAAACAGGAGGAGCAGGAAGAGACGTTGGGCCAAATCCTCCAACCTGACATCTTTCCCAGGTGTTCCAGAGCAGGCGGCGCCCAGAACCCAGGCACCCCGATGGCCAGGTGGTCCATACAAGCCCCTACCAGCAAGACTGCCCGGCATTTGTATAATTTTATATGTATATGCTACATCTATTAAATCAGCACTTTCAAACATCCATCACCTGAGTGGTTCTGCACTATCTAGATAAAGATTCGTTCAGAACCGGTCCAAAATGTAAAATCCCAGCAGAATCGTTTCCAGCTGGTCGAGGTGCTGCAGGGAGGATTGAAGAAACGCTGCGTTCATGAATTAAAAAGAATAAATGGATGTTTAGCTTTGATTTCAACACAAGACGAGAGTTTAAACAGACCCAGAATAAATTCACAGTTAGAGGAACGTCCGCCACAATGAAGAGGCAAGGAATCAGAGTTTTCTTCATCTTAGCGGTAGATACAGAGTTCATATATATCTGATCCTCTGGAGAATGACTTTCGCTCACATGTCGTCGTCGTCGCTGCCATCCAGACCGGTGCAGGTTCTCCTGGTCCGACTCCAGCCACAGAGAGGATCCCTGGCCAGGATGCACTGCCTGCAGCTTCTGTAGACCAGGCAGCGGGCCACTGGTACCGCCGTCACACCTTCAGATGTTCCCACGTACAGAACCCCCTTCAGAACCAGAACAAGGCGGTGAGCGACAGAACTCAGCAGAGTGGGACATGGAGATGCGGTGGAGTGAGGTTCACCTTGGAAGGAGACAGGACCAGGCTTTTGACCAACTGAGGTTCTCTGAAGACTTGGATCTCCTCAATGACCCGAGGACCCTGATCCAAAGACACCACTTTGTGGAGGAATCCAGAATCTGGATGTGAGAGAAATTACGATCAGGTTTCACATTGAGAGTAAAATCTACTTATCGACGTCTTTTGGACATTTAATCTCAGTTCGCCCCAGAACAAAACAGCATTAAGCGTAAAGTCTTTCCTCTTTCCCACTGACTTCTGCAAATGAAATGACAGAAACTAACCTTTTCCCCATTATCAGTGTTATTTTGAGTTCTCACCTTTCAGAAGAAACAGGATGTTGTACTGTTTGCCACTAGTTGCTTGTGTCGTCATTACAGCAACACGACTGTATTTCTGCTCTGAAGAAATACAGTCGTGTTGTTTTACTCCTTTGCTCGTCAGGTAACTCCTTTTCACCTCTGAAAGTTGAGAATCTGAAGAGTTTGCGAGCCCACACTGCCAGGAGAACAACGAGGGACAATTATGTGGTTAAAGAAGAAGAATTTTAACTTTGTGTGCCAAGGAACATAAAGAGCGAGGGAGATTAAAAATGGGCCGAATATCCTACCCTGAGGGACACCATTCAACGTTTTTCTGTCATTTTATGCAGAATTTATGCAGCTTTATGGTTTAAGTGACATATAGATGGAACATTCTAGCAAAACGAAAGGAAAGGAACCCTAGATTTATCCAGAATTACAGGAACGGGGGCTGTGATTGGTCAAAGTGTGCAGAAGGAAAGGACTTTTAATAAAAAGAAGTGAAGGCGATGTTCTCACCTTTCCCAGGTAATTACGTCTCGGTATGGGTTTCAGAACATTTGTTTCCTTCTCCAGGGTCATAAAGCTTCCAGTAAATGCATCTTTGATGTCCTGCAGCCTAAATGAGCACACGGCAGACTCTGGCTGTCTGGACCTGAAACAGAGTTTTAGTTTCATTTGTTCTGCAGCAGCCGGTGCTGCTGGGTCGGTAAACCTGCTGCTCATGTCAGGAATGAAGTGGGCTCTTACCATTGGGAGCTGAAGACGCCATAAAAGAGTGTTTCCGAGCTGTCAGCGCCCTCTGGTGGCTGCAGGGTGAACACATCCTCCAGGATGGTGAATGGAGGTTGACTGGGAGGCTGACACAGCAGAGAAGATTTGGCAAACGATGTCCACTTCTTCTGCAGAATCCTCTGTCCTCCAACGTCATTCTGTGAAGCAGCAGAGGGTTAGTACCCCGCCTCAGCCACCGGGCCACGCGTCACTGCTCTGACTGTCTGGCACCTTGCAGACTTGAGCCACTCGGGGAATTCTAAGATCGTTCACGAAGCTGAACTCCTTCCCGACTTCGGTAAAGAAGAAGTAGAGTTTCTGCCCTGCTGGGTCCAGCGAGGAGCTCACAAACGTTGGCTCTGAAATGCAGAGAGTGAGGACTGGTGAGGAAACTCTGGTCAGAGGTCAGAGAAAAGAGATCTGAGAGCAGATGGAAAGTTCAGTTACATGTGAAGCTTCAGACTTATCCGGTCCTGATAGCATTTTGTTCCTGTTGACTCATTTCTCAACATCACCGGCAGGTTTCAAAATGATAACAGCATATTTGTAAGAGACGTTTATGACACAAAGAGGAACTGAATCATTCAGGGCAAGAAACAGGAACTATGGTCTGCTGTGTGGTTTTACCGAAATTAATTAAATCAACACAAATCTATGATCAGGGTATGATTGAAGCTTTAGGTTTGATAACATTTGCAATTTGATCCATAATAAAGAAATCTGTTCGAAGGGAAACCATGTGAGCATTTCTGGGATGATCTGCCTCCTTTAGGTTTTCTCCCCTTTTCATTCGATGAATTTTAAATTTGCATGTTGCTTCTTTCAGGAACAACAAACGGTGACTTCAGAGACTCCTTCCACTCACCATCAAGCAAAGTGACAGAGGAGTCCAGGCTGACGTCTGGGCGGCCATCTTTGCTGAGGAATCGAGAAATTTGTGGCTTGCGCCCCATGAAGTCAGTGGTTGTGGCTGTGAAGAGCTCCTCATCTACATGTGAGGAGAAAAACAACAGATTGTGCTGAGCTTAGAAACATCAAACCCTCAACACACAGACTGCTGCCAGCTTCTCATTAGAAAGGAAAGGTTTAGTTTTCTGTCGTTTTGAAAGCAAATCGTCACTGATGTGCAGAGAGATGCCGATCCCTAGCAACATCAACCCTCTGTGTTAGCGTCCTTCTTCTAGAATAACTTCCTCAGACATTTACAGCTGACATCCAAGAAGGTCCAGCAAGCTCCAGGACTGTCTACTGCTGAGGGCCTTTATAGGATTGAGGCGCCACCGGTGCAGAGCTTGCTCAGATGGGCAGCAGGTGGGTGTGAGGCGAGAAGTGCACATTTGCACATTGTATCGTATCCTGCAAAATTGCTGCTGCACCTTACCCGGAAACGTACTGCAAAACTGTGTACAATGCAACTGTCTACTTTTAAATCACTGCTGCACCTTACTGCATATTTGTTTACATTTGTTTTACATTGTTTACATTTCAACTGCCTACTGTTCACTGCTGCACTTTATCCGGAAGTCAATTGAAACTTATCCTGTAAGTGACTGCGATTTATCACTGCACTTTATCCTGTACTGTAATTCACTGCAAGGTATCCTGTAGAGTTACTGCAATCTTTCTGAGCTGTGTGAAAACGAAATTTCGTTCTGTATGCACTCTGTGTATACAAAATGACAATAAAGAAAGTCTAAGTCTAAGTCTAAGAGCAGCAAAGGAGCCACTTCTGTCCAAAACATCCTCATGGAGAGACCGGAAACCAGCAGGAAGGGCAGAAGAAGGCTGATAAAATTACAGCTAAAGGCGACGTTGAAGCTGATCAGTGCTGAAAACAGCATCCTGAATAACTGATGATTAACAGAACAAGTTATTAAGCCAAAGTCCACATTTTTAAAAATGCATCCTCTTTTTCCCCAACATAAAGGGCGATTTAGTTGATTATTCCAATCTGATTTATTGGGGGAGACACATCTGTACGGTTCAAAGACTGCCTGCCCCTCCCCTCCCCTCCCCATGAGGGCATCAGCGGAGCATCTTGGTCCAATTCATGTGAAGCGTTGCTATTCAAACCAGGAGGTGAAGCAGCAACAGTCTGCAGATCTTCTAAATGACTCAAACTGACCGATGATGACAGCAGAGCTCCGTTTGAAGGGGCTGTACGGACAGCGACCTTTAGCTCCGTCCTGACGGACCACAGTCAGCCGTTCGATGTCCTGAAGGAGATAAAACAGCTGAGTCACAAAGAACGCTTCAGTTTTTCTAGTACTGCGTTTTAAAGAACGCTGCATCTCGCCCAGTGACCGCTGGACCCAGGTAAGCGGGTACAGACGGTGGATGGACGGGTGAAGGACTCACAATGAAGGCTTGATGGGGGTTGTAGCCGTAGCTGCCGCAGACATACAGGTGGGTGGAGTTTAACGCTTGAACATGATGGACAAAGTTTGGACAGTCGACCTGCAGGCGGAAAGGAAACATCATGGTACTCTGTCCTGTTAAAGGTTGAAGGAAAGTTGATCAACCAAATCCCCCCAATAAAGCTTCCAGATGGTCTTCTGCTGTTCACAGACGTGACGAAGTAGACAATGTGGGTGCATGAAAAGAAAAGTCCTTTTACAGGCGTCTTGGTTAAAGCTTCTAGTTATTTCTTAGAAGGTGTTGCAGAACTTTTGAGATTCCAGTCGTTCGGTACTAAAAGGTTTTAGCTGAAGGTCTGAGGAAACTCTAGCTCATCGGTTGGTTATCAGTCGGGTTTTCTGACTCATCCTTTTCTATGTGGAGGTGAGGAACTGAAACTCACAGCGACTTTGTCAGAGCTTATTCAGGACTAAGGTAACTGAGTCTTCTGTTCATCAATCTCAATTTGATGAATTTGAGAATATAGGGGTTGAAGGACTTTAGGAACAAATGAGAGCACAACAGCAGTCAAACAGCACAATTTCCTCATAAACGTCTAGAACGTCTCTGGTTGTGAGTCATCTGTTGTTAGGAAAGTGAATTGGTGGTTCGTGCGTCTGTCACCCTGAATGACCACAAACCATTGATTCCTGATAAAAACCAGACGCTTTCTTTCACGTAGGTAGAAAACCAACATTTTTAGATTGACTTTCTTTATGAAGCACTTTAAGATTTTTCTCAGTAAGCGGGGCTTTAAAATACACTTTACTCATAAACTGAACCCTGGCTTTAGTTGGGGAGTTCCACAAGGTTCTGTGTTTGGCCTACTGCATTTTACTTTTAAGGATCTCAATTACTATGCAGATGATACTCGGCTATACTCAGTAAAATAAGATTTTAAATGTGAAAACCCTGAACGACAGCTGGTTCCTTTTTAATGTTTTACCTATAGTTAGAAGCAGAAACTTATCTAAACATGTAGCAATTTCAGAGAGCTAATAATATATATATGCATCATTCAAGTAACAAATTCCAATGAGCTTCACAGCTAAGAGGAAAATAATAGTTATACTGAAAGTCAATCAATAGTCAGATTTCCTCACAATTTAGATGTAAAAAGGTAAAAAATACTGAAGTCTATTAAGTGCTTTAACATTAAGATTCTCATTCAACCAGCTGCAGTTACTGGTTCACACACTCATGCACAAACTAGCACAGTTTGAGCATTTTTCTGTTTTGTAGTTAAACATTTTTTATCATCAGGATGTTTGAAATAATTCTTTCAAAGCTCAAATAATCACAAATGCTGCAGCAGGAGGTTGGTGGTGAACCAGCTGCAGAGATCATGTTGGTCTTGTTTTCACTTCAGTGTCTTCCCGTTAAGTCTAGAGTGGGTTTTGGGAAGCCTGGTTTATCAGATGGATCCATAATTACCTCTGGATCCTTCCCTTTGTTAGCACAGCTGGCTCTCTCCACCTCAGACGGGCTCCACCTCACCTGGACACAAGAACACCTGAGTTTAGCAGCAGCAAGAGTCGGACACCTTCAGCTGGACGACTCAAGAGCTCACCTTCTTCTTCAGACTGATGACATCACTCCGGCTGACATCCAATGAGAGGACAGCATCTCGAGCTCCAACGTAAAGGGTGGAGGTGTCTTCGCTAAGCAACAGTGTGGTTGTGTTGCTGACGTCTGGGAGGCTGAAGTGAAATAAAGGTCTGTCTGATGAGCCTGAGAAGAAACAGAAAACACCAGCAGTCATCTTACAGAATCATCTGATGGAAGCGCCGATGATCCAGGAGTTCCTCGAAGGCTTCCAGAAAGTCTCTGAGAAGATTCCAGTCTACACGGTCTTCTAAAGGCTGGAGCTGCATCAGGAAGCCCAGCAGAGCTTCTGGCAGACGCTTAATAAAGGACGCTTTGAGAGAAACTCCACAGCTTCAGGACAGCAGAAGAGCTGGAAGGAAACCATCAGAGTCAACCAAAAAAAAACAAAGTTCAACAGGGCTTCTCGTCCTTTGGATCTCACCTCCACTATGGTGGATGGAGGTGGCAGCATCATGGTGCGGGCTGCAGCTCAGCTGTCACTCTGCAACTAAACTATGTTTGTTTTTTTGTTTTTGCTCAGGAAACAAGTAGAATGGGAAGAAGTTTAAGTTAAATCCAACACGTGAGGAGAAGGTTTCTGAGTCCTGGCTGATGGTGGGAGAGTAAAACGACCAACTTTCAGCTGAATAAAGCAGTCAGAGAGTCACGGAGGAAGACTGAAGCCTGCAGGAACCTGGAAGGTCAAATAATTTCTAAAGAAATCTAAAGCAAATAAAATAATGGTGGAGGAAACGGTGAGAAGAAGGAAACCACATAGTCTCAGTATAGACCATCAATGAGCCACTTCTTCTGCCTGATCTCGTGTGTCTCGGGGGTTTCAGTGGAAGCTTTTATTGTAAATAAAACCCAGAATAACCAGCAGAACCCTCCCACGCATGAAAAGGCTCTTTAACCAGCAGCTGGAGGTTAATCTGAGCTGAATACAGTAGGCGGTGAAGGTCGCACCTGAGACCCCACAGCCAACATCGCTGCTCTTCTTCAGCCGGACGCTGTCGGACCGACTGAGTCTAAACTGGACCAGGGGAACCAGTACCACTCACACTGTGTTTCTTCATCAGCTGACTGGTTCAGAGGCAGCTTCCTGTTTCTGAGGCCGCGATGCCACGATAGCGCCGAGCTTCAGCTCGGAGAGGATGTGGTCTCCAGCTGCAGATGCGTTCGTTTTTATCAGACAGACCTAAAATAATCTCCTTCATCTGAAGACCCACATTAACGTCTTCTCTGTGGCACAGGCAGACTTTTATACATTCAGCCGTTACCTAACCCGCTTTGTTCCACTGAGACAAAATAGCTTTTACCACTGAGGCCTCGTCCAGAAAGCAGCAGCACGCTCGTTTTATTAGAAATAAGAAATAAATATAATCTAGATGACAAACTTTGATCATATTAAAGACTTCCACAGAAACGTGGCCGACTGCAGCGACTTCAGCAGAGCTTTAGGTTGAAAAATTAACTTGAAGATCCATCGATCAGAGATAGAGATAAATCTTCTTTGCTAAAAGATGAAACAGGTAAAATGAGGCGATGCCTAAAATGATTTAATAATCTGTGAGACTGCCTGCATAGATAAATGTTTAAACATGATTATAACGTCACATGGAAACATTTCTTTATTCTCCGTTACAACATCCTAAGAATGCCTTCATTCCC
Organism: Fundulus diaphanus; assembly: GCA_037039145.1. Classification (NCBI taxonomy): domain Eukaryota; kingdom Metazoa; phylum Chordata; class Actinopteri; order Cyprinodontiformes; family Fundulidae; genus Fundulus; species Fundulus diaphanus. Next base: position 56,493,958 of record CM073130.1, on the reverse strand, counting down.
AAGTGTAATGACGGCAGAACTGGACCGTGAAACTGGGTGTAGCACCAGAATCTGCAGCTCAGAGAAAACAAGCTTCTCTTTGCCCAGGAAACAAATAATCTGCCTCTCATTTCTGACTGTGGACAGAAACTCCAGTTCTTCAGAACGTTTGGTCCAAACGCTCTGCAGGCTTACAGCAAGTTACAGCATCCTCTGATGCAATGAGAGAAACCGGGGGAACCTTCTCTGATCTCAGTTAATCATCAGGAAAAGGTCATGAAACAAACTTCTAAGAGCTTCTAAATGACCCAATAAAACAGAACCAGAACCACGACCAAAGCTTAGATTCATCTTTTTGTCTGACAGTGACAGATACAGCCGACTGTGGATCAGAACCGAACAATAATCACTCAGAAACACAGCGCAGGACTCACTGAGGGGGAAGGAGATCCGAGGAGGAGGCAGCGAGTCTGTGGAGCCCAGGAGGAGGCCGAGGAAGAGGAGGATGAGTGAAGAGCTCATGCTGGAGAATGAAGCATCTGTCATTTCTCTGAGTTTGGTCTGCAGCAGAGAGCAGCAACAGCAAGTGTGACGGCGCCGAACAACACGGCTTCCTCCCCTCAGTACGTCAGGAGGAGGAGGAGGAGGAGGAGGAAGAGGAGGAGGAAGGAGCACTTCAGGATGTGATGAAACGCGGCAGATAATGGCCCGATGGTGTGTTCAGTGTCTTTAAACATGCAGCTGGTTGGAGAAGAACGATGGTTTCACATTTCAGCCTCTGCTGTCCAGGATCCAAATGACGAAACGTCCCACAGGAAGTTACAGTTTTCACAGTTTCACTAAGAACTTATGCAAAGTTTCCCTTTAAGGATGGACCAGCGACTGCAGCCAAAACATCAGAGACCTGAAGAAGCTGCTTCAGCAGAGAAACACTGGAAGGACCTGCATGTTTATGCTACTTCACAGCAGAACTTCCTGAAAACATACAGGAATCTGGAGGAGCTTCAAGAAGCAGCCTCAGCTGGACAGCCGAGATCTTTCATCCATCAGATGGTTCTGCACCCAGAACCAGCGTCCATCACCAGCTGGCAGAACTTCGAGGTTCTCACTCTGGAGAACTTTGGTCCAGCTCAACATTCTTTACTGTGTAGAGAAGAAGTCTGATGGTCTCCTCAGAGGAGGTCAGCTTCTCTGGGCTCAGAGGCTTCTGGGAGGGACCTGTTATGCCATCGTGCCATGGCAAAATTCAGATTGAATTTTGAACAACATGTGACATGGGGGAGGAATCACAATGGATTGTGAGCAAGGAACTTCACACCCATGCAGAGACAGCCCCTCACATCTGCCTCGACCCACTGGGGCTTAGAGAAGACAGAGCAGAGACACAAAAAGCACAGAAGCTCACGTTGATCCAGTAATCTGTTCTACATTAGATGGTAATAGTGGTGATCTGTCTTCCCTAGATGATGTCACAGCTAACAGAACGTCAGACCAGGTGTACCTTCTATGAAGAAAAAAGAGAGAGAACAGAAAGTTAAAGCAGAAATGACAACAGTCATTTCAATGTAATGCAAAAAAAAGGAACAGTAGAAATCAGTAGAGTGAGAAAATTAGGCCCTGATGTCCTCCAGCAGCCTAAGCCTATAGCAGCATAACTATAAAGGTAGCTCAGAGTAACATGAGCCACTCTAGTTATAAGCTTTGTCAAAAGGAAGGTTTTAAGATTAGTCTTAAAAGTAGACGGGGTGTCTGCCTCACGGACCAAAACTGGGAGTTGGTTCCACAGGAGAGGAGCCTGATAGCTAAAGGATCTGCCTCCCATTCTACTTTTAGAGACTCTAGGAACCACCAGCAGACCTGCAGTCTGAGAGCGAAGTGCTCTGTTAGGAACATACGGAGTAATCAGAGCTCTGATATATGATGGAGCTTGATTATTAAGGGCTTTATACGTTAGAAGAAGAATTTTAAATTCTATTCTTGATTTAACAGGAAGCCAATGAAGGGAAGCTAAAATTGGAGAAATATGATCCCTCTTGTTGATTTTCATCAGAACTCTTGCTGCAGCATTTTGGATCAGCTGAAGACTTTGAACTGCATTTTGTGGACTTCCTGATAGTAAAGAATTACAATAGTCCAGCCTTGAAGTAACAAATGCATGGACTAGTTTTTTACTTTGGTTGCTTAACTTAGTTCTGCAGTGAATCAGGATTCACTGAATCATTCTGATGATGATCAACTACTTTGTTTTGTCTTTTGTGTCTTTTGTGTGTACATAGTTCCTTAGCTCCTTTTTATCTTCATTTTGCTAAGTAGTTTTAGTTAAGTCTCACTAGCCTAGCAGAGAGGATTTGTTGATTGAAATATAGAGTTAATTCAGATAAACAGAATTTATATAGGGATGTTCTCTGAATGTTCATTTATTTCTGTTAATAAATTCTTTAAGTTGAAGAGAAGTTGTCACTCATTTATTCTATGTGTGCAGAGTTTGCTGTTAAAAGATCATCAGAGCTTGAATCATTCCTTTCTACTATTGTCCTGATATCAGCTGTTTGGGCTGATATTCACCAGACAATACCTAACAGACAGTTATTTATTAAACATTAAATAACATTAAACAGTGTTTAATTGCACAACAGACCATCATGGATCAGGTGGGTCAGTTCTCCAGATGTTTGGTGGAAAAGGAGCATCCAGTCCCTGCAGGAGGTCTGAGATGGAAGGAAGTGGGATCTTCTCATTGCTGATGGCAGCATTGATGGAGGAAAGTCCAGCAGAGGTTCTAGAGCAACATATGAGCAGCTCCTCCACTATAGAGAGAAGATCAGGTCTCCTGACTCCTGGTTATGAGTGATGGCAAGATGAAGCAGCAGATGGATAGCTGGGTGAGAGCGTGTGAATGGAAACATTAAAGCTTGGGGAGCTCAGATCACCTCTGACCTCCTTCAGAATTATGCTATCAGCTGCACTCAGGGAGGAGACGGCTCCACCCTCCTCCTGGTTAATTGAGGTTAATGGTTGCTTGTTCTGTGCAGGACTGTAAATGTTTGGTTTATGAGCTGTTAGTGTTACGTCTGCGAATGCAGCCGACATAGCAGGATGTGAGGAGGAGGAAGGCTCTGATCCGGAGGAGAGCAGAGCTGGGATCAGACAGGGAGGCAGGCTGCAGCCTAACGAGGGCTGTGATTACTTTGTCTCTGCTCTGGTTCTAAATAAAATGCTGGAACTTGATGGACTCGTTTTCTTTATTTAATAAGTAACTGGGGGATCAGTTATTATTTCCTACAACAGAGCTGGATCTGCAGAAACGTTATTCCTGTTGAGTTTGGGTTTATTTAAGTGTATTTATTTAAAAAAGGGTCAAAGCATATTAATGCCCATGTACATGTAAATATGCCAGATTATAACCTATGGCTAATTTCCATCTGTAGTCCCTTCGACATGTTGAGTCAACAACATAAAATAATAAAATCAATAAAACAGTAAAAACAATTAGAGCAGTGAGCCATCATGACTGTGAGCCGTATAAACGGGGGGAGAAATTACATTTCCTGGGCCAGGGGGGTCAGGGGACCGTACATATTTACCTGGTGTTAAGAAGCTAAAATTAGATATCAAAGGACTGATTAAAGTGCAGAGTGTTAAAATGTTAAAGTGTTAAATCCGTAATTATGTTGCAGATTGCCAGGTAGCCCTGTCAATGTAAAGTGCCACTTTTAGCACATTGAGGTCCCCTCCTGTTCTACATCTACATGCTCCTCTAGCTCTGATCATAAAACATCATCAGCTACCATCACTATGCAGACGACACACAGCTCTACATCACCATGTCACCAGGTGACTATAAACCAGTTCAAGCTCTGAGGAAATAGAAGAAATCAATGCAGAATGAGACAAAATGTTCTTTAACTGAATTAAAACAAAACTGAAGTAATAATTTCTGGACCAATAGAGGAGAGATCCAGAGTTAGCTCACAGCTTCAGCTGCTTCAGCTAGGAACCACTGATCAGGCCTGAAACCTGGGAGTAGTGATGGACTCAGACCTGAACCTCCATCTAAAGACAAAGTGGACCTTCTAGAACCTGGAGAACATTTCCAGGATTAAAGGACTTTCCAAATAGATTTAGGGAGGAGTCCAGAGATTTAAACCAGTCAAATTATGGTTTATTTGGGATCACTGAGAATAAGTAATTAATTCTAGCTAAAACTATTTTAATTGAAGCAATCTGGTTCATTATTAAAAATATGACATTAAAAATTCACCTCCTGGAGTGGAGTGAGAGCCGGAAATGCAGACTCATGCATTTAAGTTCACAGTGGAAATCCTTTTTTTTTTTTAAATTCATCTTTTGTTATATGAATCAATATTTAGGAATTAATATGAGAATTGATTCAGAACCAGAAAATCCATTTTTTTACACAGCTCTACACATTAGGTGAGGCTGATGATGATCCAGCTGATGCATCCAATGTTTCACCGTGTCAGTAAATTGTTTTTTATAATCTATAACGTATATTTCATAATGTGTGGTATATTAAAGTGTAGCTTACCTGTATTAAGATGTGCCCTTATGACGTGGGTGTGTGTACATTTATTAACTCACTGTGGTGTATGCAGATTTCAGTTTGTAAAGAAGATGATCCAGGCTGAGGCGGTGGGGGAGCGGAAACAATTCCTCTTTTCAGTTCTGCGCTGAGCAGCAGGGATCACCATGGATGGATCACCATGGATGGATCACTATGGATGGATCACCATGGATGGATCACCATGGATGGATCACCATGGATGGATCACCATGGATGGATCACTATGGATGGATAACCATGGATGGATCACTATGGATGGATAACCATGGATGGATCACCATGGATGGATCACCATGGATGGATCACTATGGATGGATCACCATGGATGGATCACCATGGATGGATCACCATGGATGGATCACTATGGATGGATCACCATGGATGGATCACCATGGATGCATCAATACAGACTGTAAAGCGTTCTTTTGAAAGAGGGAGGAAGTCTGAAGCTCTTAATGTTACCAGACCCTAAAATGTCCCTTAAAGTATGAACCGACATCACCGTGAGACTAAATTAGGTTTGTGCTCCTGAATTCAAGGCAACACAGCAGCCCCCCCCCCCCCCCCCCAAAAGAATCCACATGCTGACGGTTTCTCAGTTAATGTGACGTTTCCAGCATCTCCAGGCATTGAGCGAATTCCTCTGTGCCGCCAGGTCACTGAGAACCAGAACATGAAGCTGCAGTTTGTGTCGTTTTGTTTGGGACAAGCATAAATAAAATTTTATTCTGCTTCATTTTATTTTATGATTTTTATGATGGCTTGAAGTGACACCCCTAAAAAAGGAAAGCCACTTTACTCAGACTTTAACCCAGAGCTGCTCAGCTCTTTCACACCAAATAACACTTATAGCACATTTATTTATTTCACATTTATTTATTTCACTATTTCATTAAATCACAATCCCTCTAAATAGAGACTCAGAACTAAAGTAGAACTTTAGGTACAAATCTGGTAAGAAACAGACTATAAACCAGGACCAGATGATTAGGCTGAATGATGGTTCTGATGGTTCTGACGGCTGAGGTCCAAACAGGACTGGGTTTGCCAGTGTTTTTATAAAAATTCCCAAACTTTGTATAAAAACCACAAAAACGACTAAAAGGAGGAGAAGAATAACTGGAGTTCATCAGTGTTGGATAATTTATTCCTAAAGGATTCGACTAAAGATTTTTCTCTCAAATCAGCAGATTTATTTATTTATTTATTTTTTTTATAAAACATGAACTTTGAATCTTTCTGAACATTGAAAATTTCTCCTTTGACCCAGAAACTTAATGACGTGGTTCGGCCATTTTAACCGGGAGTTATTGGCTGTTAATAAAAGGTAAAGGGAACGCTGGCGGTTCCGGTCCAGATAAACGTGCCGACGGTTCCTCGGCTCGCAGGCAGAGTCCAGCACTAAAGTCTGAACTTGGGTTTCTGTCCAACGTGTCCTTGGGCAAGGCACTAAATCCCACGGTGCCAGCAGGGGGCGCTACAGGACCACCAGCAGCAGCTACGGGTTTGAATCCCAAATATTTGCATCATCTGTGCAGAGATGCTGCTGAGCAAGGCACTGATTTACAGTCAGCGGGGCCGAACCACGTCCCCTCCACCTCCTCCGCCTCCGTCCAGCAGCCACTCGGAGGTCAAAGCGGGGGCGACGTCTCGAACTTTGGTGGAATCGGCGGTCGACTCGGACGGAGCGGCCGTCTGCAAACACAGGAGTTTTAGTTTAGAACCACAGACCGCGTCAAAGTTCTGACCCATCCTCAGACTTCCTGAAGGTCTGTCAGAGATTTCCTGCAGACTTTAGCACAGGGGTCGGCAACCTTTACCACTCAAAGAGCCATTTGGACCCGCTTCACACAGTAAAGAAAACACTGGGAGCCACAAAACCCTTCTGAAATTTTAAATGAAATAACGCTGCATATAACAGGGTTTTTGCAACAGAATGGACCCGCGGCAGAACCAACGCACCTCTGCGCTTGTTGTTGTTTTTTCCGCACGAAGTACAAAACTTCTACTGTTGTTTTATGGAAATCATCAACTCTGTTAATGTCAGAGTTTTTATTTTGAATAACACTTGGTGCGAGTAAACCCACGTCATGGTCGGGTTATTTGATTTTCAGCCCATATAAACGGTACATCCAGAATACGTTCTTTTCTCTTAATCCAAACACATTTTAATCACATCCGGAAAAGTTACGCACGTAAACGAGCTCCTGTCATTAACCAGCTAACAAGCTAACAGCTGCATTAGACTTTGGCCGCACAGGAAATCGCGTTTCCTCACTTTGAAAATGAATAAACATTAGATATAGAAACGACTTACCTGCTGTTTAGCTCTCTTTACCCTCATCAATGACTCCATGTTATTTTAGGTCCTGTGTCACCGTGGTGTTCTTGTCATTTGTAGAATTTACTACAAATAAGCAGCATTTAAAAATGCCGCCTCAAAAAGAAAAAAACTAATGCCGCCTCAACTACACCTCGCTGTGTTCTTGAGTTTATTGGCGGTGAACAAACATCTTTTCAGTGTGCATTACTGCCACCAACTGGTGAGGAGTGTTCATCAGCCAACATTGACGACAGCCTGCATGAGGTAAACGGCTCTGCGACATAATTATTTTCAACAGCTGAGCCACATCAGAAGGATCAAAGAGCCACAACTGGCTCGCGAGCCATACGTTCCCGACCCCTGATTTAGCAGCTCGATTTACTTTAAATGTGTTTTTCACACCAGTAAAAACCAAAGATGGTTTACAGTTGGGTTGTCAGGATGAATTCCTCGATCATTGAGAGCAACATAAGAAGTTTAGTAAAGCTGCTGTGTCTGCAGCTAATTAGCAGTAAACGTCCAGGACAAAAAAACTATTTTGACCCAAGGAAATACATCATGGTGGGTTTTCCATCCTGGAGTATGCTGGTGAAGATTCTCAGTCATCCAGGTCAGGATCACAGACGCATGGCTCAACACAGGAGAGCTTCCTCCTCAGGACAAGACTCTTAGGCAGTGGTGGCCTAGTGGTTAGAGCAGCTTGCACTCAGAGAAGGATGAAAGTACCCGGTTCGATCCCCACTGCCTGCACTCTGGGTCCCTGATATAGACCCTTAACCCCTGGTTGCTCCCCGGGGGCCACACATGGCAGCCCACTGCTCCCCAAGGGGATGGGTTAAAAGCAGAGAACAAACTTTGTTGTAATGTATGTTTCAATGACAATAAAGATGATATTATATTATCATTGCTGTACACCTACACCTTAAGGACAAAGGACACTCTGTGAGGACCAAAATGTCCACATTGTGGACAAAGAAGACAGATGGTTTGAAAGGGGCGTGAAGGAAGCCATCTACGTTAAGAGAGAAAAACCAACTTTAAACAGAGGAGGAGGCCTTAGGTTCCAACTCTCAAAAACTTACAATACAGCAATAGACCAGTTCAGGCGTGACGTCAGCGCTACATCCGGGTCACGGTGGTTGGCAAAAGCAGAACTGTTCTCGTCTACTACATGACAAAACGGGAGATTTAGAGCGTACTTTTAGTTCGTTTATTTTTGGAATCTAAACAATGTCTACCACTTGTTGTGCTCCCGGTTGCACACAGAGGCATTCCAAATCGTTGGATGTACGTTTCTGTCGTTTACCGAAGAAAAAAGAAAGAAATGGATATTTTCAATGAAAAGAGCGCAGGCAGACACTCCCAATGGACTGTGGGAGCCATCATACTACGACAGAATATGCTGTCTACACTTCATCTCCGGTAAATACAACTTAATTCTGCTCTAGTCATTGTTCTACTTAAATAGCGGCGGAGGGGAGGTGGTGATCGCTAGACGGGGCCGGGAGAAGCGGAGTCGATGCGCTGCAGCTCCATTACGCCCCCGTTCACGTGCGCTAGTACGTCTGTGTTTACGCTGCAACGTCGCCGACACCTCCACCCATTTTAACAAGACAAAAACACCAAAATAATCCGTAGTGAACTATGTTTTTTTAACCTACCGGGCGGGTCTTCCTCTCTGCTGAGGCGCTGTCTGCGTCCGACTCCGCTTTATGTTACACATGTCTGAACATCCATCCATCCATTTTCTGACCCGCTTAATGTCCCGATATAAAATAATTGTAGCCGTCCAGTGGTTTCATGCTTCCATGCTCTCTCGTCTGTACTGGCCTGCGTGTTTATAAGGTAGCTGTATATGTCGGGTTACGGAACACTTGGCAGCATTTCACAGACTCGCTCCGTCCCTTCAGGCTTTTGCTGTGTGGATCTGGCAATCTGACACCATCAACCATCAACTTAGTCTTAAAACGATCTTGTGATACGTTATCTAAAGAAGAAAAATACGTGGAGAACTCGTCAGTTTCAAAACAATAACAATGCACTGGTCTATAGGGTTAATTCCTTCCAATTATCACCTCAATCCTCACCTCCATGTAGGTGATCACAACACCTGTCAGCCAGGCCAATGATGACCTTAACGACCTTAAAGGGGTGGAACAGTTCAATTTGCAGGCCTACAATGACCCTAACGACTCCCCATTACTAAAGGAGTGGACCAGTTTCGGTTTAATTTGCATGTTACCTAAACCATTACAAGACCTTTTTGGGCAATAATACAAAGCGTTGAACTCATTCAGCCAACCATTTGAGCCTGCTTAGCGTGTCGGTGCAGCGGAATGAATGGATTTTCCTCCCATTTCTTCAGCTTAACTAAATTCTACAGTGATTGAAATCAAACTAGTTTTTGCTGATTTAACGGGTCGTTGTTTCCTGTGAGAGCAGAGAACGGTAAAAGAAGTCTCCAGCTTCATTTCTTCATGCCAACATGATCAGCAAGCTGCAGAGCAACAGCTCCACGTCTGGCCATGTTTCAGGTCTTCAGATCAACGCTCAGCCCTGACGTCTCCCTGCAGCCTGTGAGTGACTCTCGGTTTCCGTTGGCACTCTGAACCCTCGCTCTATCACGCAACCCGAGGCGGTAGGTGCAGCTTCCTGTCAGGACGCTGCTCGTCATGCAGGCGTCTCTCGAGGCGAGCTTTCAACACGCTGGTGATGACTGAGATAAAACCGTCTGACGCCTGTGAGTGGAAACATCAGCCCGCTTTGCTAGCAGAGCCGGAGGGCTCTGAAGGTCTATTTAAGGATGACCTGAACACAAACAGTTCAGTAGTTTCAGTTCATCTGCAGCTACTTTATGCAACGTCTGTGTCCGATAAACGGTGCGGCTCTGTGCCAGGGCCCCTCATTTTACCAATATTCATCTGAGTAACTTAAAACTGCCACGAATCCTTAGAAATAGTCTAAGAAAACTTACAGTTGAAAAATCTGCATTTATTTGCAGCTGTCCTCCAGGGTGAAGGTTTCCAGGTGAGTCAGGCGTACCTGTTGGGACCGGCTGCAGGTGCGACGGCTCCATGCGCGCCTGGCTTGGTGCTGGAGGCGTGGCCGGTCTGTGGGGGGAGGCCGGAGTGAGGCGGCAGGTACGGCAGAGTGGGCGGAGCCGGAGGGCGGGGCTTTTTGGGGACTAGAGGCTTGAGTGGAACGCAGACCTAAAGAGAAAAAAGGTTGACGGGTTAAATTCAGAGAGAGACATTAAAATCTAAATCAGGGGTGTCCAAAGTGCGGCCCGGGGGCCTTTTGTGGCCCCTCTGCTGATTTTCTGTGGCCCTCCGACTGAATTTCAAGAAAAATTAAATTAATTCTAATCAGATTTTAATGCACAAAAGTCTGCATTTGAGTATTTACTATGAAATTAAAGTGAATGTAAAAAGTGTGCTTGCAAAAGACAAATGTTTTGTGTTGTGCCGAACATTCAATTAAACATTGAATTGTAAGATTTTAACTTGTCTATAATAGATTTACTCTGATTAAAAATAAAAGGTTTCTATCTGCAAAAAGCCTCCAGCGCCAGTCGGCTAAATACAGTTTAATATATTTTCTTAAAATGATCATATTTTGTTGGGCGTAACCATATTTTTGACTATATTATTTATTTTTTGGCCCGAAAAGTTTGGACAGCGCTGATCTAAATCATTTCTAACACAGAAAAACTACAGATTTACTCAATAATTAGCCACTAATTAATTAAGTAATTACTGCAGCTCTAGAATTTACCAAGACAACTAATTTCAGGAACTTCAACACATCTGTTGAAGCAGAACCTGAACCTCATCTTTACACCCAGCAGCTCATCGATCAACCAGTTCAATCAGCAGAGCGTCACCATCATGATCACATGACCTAATCAGCCAATCAGGCAGGACTACTACAGCCGAGCAGCATGCAGCGTACCTGTGCAGGTGTGACAGGGTCGGGGGGGAGGGGCTTGTTGGGCGGCGCTGGCCGACTCACCGGTGGCTGAAAGGTTAGTGAGGAGAAAGAAGAAGAAAGGTGAAGATGAAGACGTAAAGGGAGGAAGGACAGAGAGGACGACAGGCTGCAGGGTGCAGACAGAACCGGGTTCATTCCAGAGAACCCGGAGAACCGAGACAGAACCGCTGGGCTGGAGCAGTCGGTCTCCAAAGCTTCACAGCCATCAGCAGCCGGCATTAATACGTTTAAATTAAAACTCAGACGTTTCTGAACGTGAAGCTGAACAACAATAGCTCAACATTATCTGGAGATTTGACTAAAAGCAAAGAAAATAAACAGCAAAAACATTTTAATTAATAAGCTAAAATACTTAAACATCTGAAAAATAAAAGATTGTGAAAGTAAATCTTTACTTTTGCATTTATTCTGTATTTTCTGTTTCCATTGATCTCTTATTAATGAAATTGTTTGATTTTAAAAAGATTTTGCATGCTATTTCCATTTGTCTAACTGAATACATAAACAAAATCAAATAAAAAGCTTCTATGTCTTGGAAATAAAGAAATTAGGTGAATTAATTAATAGTTAGAGAAAGAAAAAATAGGAAATGTAATAACGTTAGAGAACTAATACATAGAAATCAGCATTTTAACCAACAGCTGATTCTCACTTTATGAAGTTATGTTGATGATTCTGAATGAAAAAGCAGGCAATAGAACTTTAAGTGTCGGATCAGAACCACAGACACAGACGGGACAGGAAGGCCGCAGGTAGCGGTCAGCCTACCTGGTTGCTGGGGGTGGGGGGGTCAGGGGGCAGAGGCTTGGTGGGGGCAGCTGGTCGCGCTTTAACCAACTGAAGCAGCAGAAATAAAAGTAGAGAAGAAGAAGAAGGAGTCAGAGTTCAGGAGGAGGAGACGACCCTGATGGAGTTCATTAAATCTGCAGATAAGTTCGACTAAAACCTGTTTAAGTTTCTGCATTCTGCAAAGTTCACTGAGAATCACCTTAAACCTTCCCTGACTAATTCTGCTGGTCCTGCAGGAGGCGATGGTCCTGAGGCCTAAAATAAAAGCATCAGGACTCCTGCAGCGTCAGAGGAAAACCAACCAGAGAGAGGCGGCCTCACGTCTCACCTGTCCAACCGCAGCCCTCACCTGTTCCCCCAGACGGCTTTCCGGCAGCTCACCTGGCCTCGTTAGGGACACCTTTGGGTTACCAGGCGACAGTGAGCTAAACAGAGGGGAGACCCCCTGACTGGCCAATCAGTTCAGTTTATTCATTTAGCGCCGGTGTCAGCTCACCGCTCTTTACAAAGTCAGCCTGTTAACGACCCCATCAGGGTCACTGCTCACAACTGAAGACGCCTTTTGGATGAGAGATGAAACGTCTTCATGAAGCCCAGAAACCTTCTACTGAAGCACCGAGTCAGTCAATGAAATAAAACTATTTTTATTCTGCTGTAAAAACGAGGATGCATGGATGGTGTTCCTGTTTAAATCAAAGATAATCTGAGTGAAACTATTGAAACCAGGCTGACCCAGTGGAGACCAGAGCCGGCCCAGTTCTATAGGTTCTGGTCCAATAAAATCTGATTTCAGACATATTGAGATTTGTTTTTAAGATGGAGGGAAACCAAGCCAACAGATGGATGCAGGTGAAATGAAAACTCTGAATGTTTTCTAAAAAATAATCTGCTTTTCTTAAGCTAAACTAAAATTAGACTTTAGTGTTAATATGTAAAAACATTGCAGTTGTTGGAGTTTTTTGTGTGCTGTTGGCGTTTTCAGAGAGAATCCGCCATGTTGACGTGAACGACGGAGACGAGCACACATCACACACGGCCGCACCGAGACGACGACTAACGTAGAAGCACAACAGCTACAGACCCAGCAGGACGCACAGACACACACCGAAGAGGCCAGGTGTTCAGTTACCTGCTGCGGGGGTGTTAGGGCGGGGTCAGGGGGGAGGGGCTTAGTGGGAGGTGCAGGTCTGTCATGAACCTGATTGGAAAGAAGACAGGAAGCAGAGGCAAACAGCAGCAGGCGTGTTAATGGAGAAAATAAAACAGGAAGCAAAGCAGACGCTGCTGAAGTTGTCGTGTTTCACTTCCTCCAACATGCCGGAGACAGAAATCTGACCAATCAGAGGAGTTTGTTTCACTTCCTCCATCTGCGAGGCGCCGGCTGCTCTTCTCAGTTTTTACATCTTACTCCAAACATGATGTGGTTTTTAGTTAACCGTTTGAGCCGCTTAAAACATTACGCAGCAGCTAAAGGCTGGTCTGGAGGGACCAAATGGGACCAAAACTGCAACATTACCACATAAACATGTTCCTGGTTTTACCGTTAATATATTTATTTCCTAAAGCGAAGCCAGGGTCAGACAGCCGGGGCGTTCACTGATGGATGAACAAATGAACATGTGATAAAAACCTGAAATGAGGTTTATTAACGTCATGAGTTTGTCGTTAGATGGGAACCAGGATGGAGTTTGAAGATGAATGGAGGATGGGGGGGGGGGGGGGGGGGGGGGGGGGGCTCTGAAGGGACCCAGGATGCAGTGGGCTTGGTGGCGGCGGCCATCTCCTGCTCTGGATCCCAGGCTGGACATAAGAACACATCTGAATCCAGCAGGAGGTTCTAGCGCTGCGGAAAGCTAACGTTCTTCAGTCCAGAGGACAAAACGCCGGTTCTGCCGACCCACCTGTGTCTGCCGCAGTGGAGAACATCTGAGAAAGAACCTGAAGCAGAGCTGAAAGCAGCGAGAACCACCGGCCTGTGTAACAGCCCCACCCACAACTACGCCACCTGCTGGAGTAAACAGGTACCGCCGCCGTTCTGAGGTTAAACTAGGGCTGGACGATATAGAAAAGAAACACATCGATAAAATAGAAACCATATCGATCTTTATCAACTAATTCTAAACATTTATCTAGTGAATTCAAACTCAACCCTTTATTCAACCAACATTTAACCAAACTGTAAGTTTTTAAAAAAGGAAAAAAAGAAAGTGTGCTCTGTGAACTCTCTGAAGGGGGCGGAGCTTGGTTCCTGGGTCTGCGTTGTGATTGGCTGGTAGGAGGTAATGATGTAATATTAACATACATGATAGAATGCAAAACGAAGGAAAACTTTTATTCTATTGAACTTTTTATTTATCCTTTATTTCCTATCGATCGATATATATTGTTACTGATTTATCGTCCAGCCCTGGGTTAAACTATGGACCCATGAAAAAGCACGTCATGAAGAGCGTGGGCGGCGTGACTAAGGGAGGCCTGTGTGAGGACGTGTCTGATGGACTGGTGTCCCGTTCAGAGACAGGCGGACAGGTCATCCACGTTCCTCCTGATGCAGGAGCGTCTCCAAACGTTTCTCTATCGGCCGGCTCTCTGGGGGACCGGCCTGGTTCTGTTGTCATGGTTACCTCTTTCTGGGACGAAGCCAGCGGGATGTCGGACTGCGGGTTCAAGTGGTATCTCAGAGGTCGGACCTGCTCCCCGTTCCTGCCGTCCACTCGCTCCGTCACCGGCGTCCTGGACAGAGCGTAGGGTTTAATGAGACGCGTTTCCCAGCCAGGCGGCGCCGATAAATCAGGAGACGGTTCTGGACCCCGTTTGGGTTTTACGGCTCCAGCACGTCACAACACACCAACTGTCTGACTACAGACGGGGAAAGACGGCTCAATCGTCTGGATAAACTTAAAGCTGCACAAAAAGGCCTAAACACTGAGGACTTCATTACCCAGAAAGCTCTCTGTTCTGACCATCCCCTGAAATCTGTGCCGGTGCAGCTTTAAGTGCTTTTGCAGCAGGTTGATGATATCTGAGCGACGGTCAGGGAGGTGAAGGCATATCGCCTGAAGGTTGGAACGGGACCTTCTGAGCAGTCAGTATGTTACCTCCACAAGACACAGAATGACCACGTTTGGAAAACCTTTGGACACACAAGCTTTTTGTGTCCATCCACCGGCTTCAGGCATCATTCTGGTCGGATAAATTACCCAAAGTCGTGGCAGAACTCAGACTTCCTTTAAACTGGACCCAGCTTTTAAAACACAGCCGTTACATTTTTATCATGGATGAAGTCAGCGCTTTGGGAAGCCCATCCCAGACACGTGTTGAATGTACAACCCAAATAACTAATCTTTTTCAATTTCAATTCAATTTTATTTATATAGCGCCAATTCATGAAACATGTCATCTCAAGGCACTTTACAAGTTAAGTTCAATCATATTATACAGATTGGGTCAGATTATACAGATTGGTCAAAATGTCCTATATAAGAAAACCAGTTGATTGCAACAAAGTCCCGACAAGCAGCATTCACTCCTGGAGAAGCGTAGAGCCACAGGGAGAGTCGTCTGCATTGTTGATGGCTTTGCTGCAATCCCTCATACTGAGCAAGCATGAAGCGACAGTGGAGAGGAAAAACACCCGTTAGCGAGAAGGAAAACCTCCAGCAGAACCGGGCTCAGTATGAACGGTCATCTGCCTCGACATTTCATTTATTAGCATCTAAAACCTAATTAGTTCTGGTTAATTAGAGCTGCTGATTGGACTGTTGGTCCTGGAACCTGCAGACGTTCTGTCTTGAGTAAATGTACGATTGTTCTTCGTAGATCTTCGCTGAGCTCAAAACAAGCCTTGCAGTTGCATGCTGGGTAATCTTCCAACACGTCAAGACTAAACCTGAAGCCCATAACGTGGGGATGGAAAGCTGCTGGTAAGATACTGACTGATCAGAACCGCTCCGTATGACCACTTAGTGTCAAGCTGTCCCTACAAGAGCAAGACTTCACCTCTCTGAGTCTACAGGACCGACTACAGACCAGAACCCAGCAGGTCCAGCAGTACCTGGAGACGTGGGCAGGTTCAAACTCCAAACCCCACATCTCACAGTCAGTCACACTGCATTATGGGTAAGAAAAGAGTTAGCAGTGTGTGCAGAAGCCGGTTTAAAGCTGCCGTCACTGATCCGGCCTCTGTGCGTCAGCGTTACCGGTTCTGGTGCCGAGCTTTGTGGAACGGGCTGTTCGGTCCAAGGCAGCAGAGGGTCCGACGGAAACGAGGGAAGCGGAGAGCGAGGAAGAGGAGGACCACGGGCAGGATGAAGAAGAATATGACCAGCAGGGCGACCCGGACCGGATCAGAATCTAAGCGCAGAAACGGGACGGTTAAAGGCAGAAGCAGAGAGGAGACCACGCGGTTCTGAGGGCGAAGCACCTGCAGCGGTTCTGGCCGGTCCGCTGTCCACGCTGCCTCCACGGCCCGAGTAGCGGCAGTCCGGCGGGGCCCAGCCCGGCTCGCAGTGGCAGTTCTTGTTGCTGTTGCACACCTGGGACACAAAACCAGCAGAAAGTCAGAACCACCGATGACCCCAGAAACCTCACCTGACCCAGGAGCCGGGTGTGAAGCAGCTGGATAAGAGGCAGAATTACATCAGAAACGTTTAAATTATTATTTTAAATCCTGATTTATTCTACTGTCCAAAAGCTCCAGAACTCTTTATTACAAAATAATTATAATAATAGTAACAATAAAAATCTAAAAACAAATTTACAAAACTATATTTTATACTAAACGAAATAAAAAAAACCAAAATGTGAAAAATGCTAAATAATAAAGACGTGTCAAAATATATAAATATTATTTTAAATAATTCAAGAAAGTGTGAATATATTTATAAAATTTGCTATAACTGCATTTATTTCCTGAGGGCCTGGTAAGCAGAAGGAGGGTCTGGACGTTTCTAGTAGGTCTAAATAAAAACAGCAGCAGCAGGTTTTTCGTTCATCGGAGAATCTCAGATCCAGATAAAGAACAGATGTTTGAACAATAAAATTTAAATTAAACTGACACAGCAGGTGTGTTTCTACAGTGACTTTAAACATGTTATTGTTCCAGAGTCTAATTGTTTGTTATTTTAGGAAAGCCTCACCCCGTGACCGCTGCACTTCCTGCGGCATTCGTCCACGCCGAACGCGGACACGTCCAGACATTTCTGGTTTAAACAAGCCTGCAGAGACAAAGAGAGGAAGAATCACACGTGAAACAAAGATTCAAAGATTCTAGACCACAAACTGCAGCTTCATTGCTTTTACTTAAAATTATTATTATTTTTAGGAATTATTAGAATCATAATTTTTTTCATGTTTGGTCTTAAAATAAAAACTTCAGTTCCAACTGAACCTGAGAAAAAGAAAACCTGATCTGATGTAATGTAACTGCTCAGGCCTGACCTCCGCAGCCTCGGCCAATCAGGCCTGACCTCCGCAGCCTCGGCCAATCAGGTCTGACCTCTGAGTCTACAAAGCTATTTCCATGTGGAGTATAAAATGCTGAGTCGGGGAGCATCTCTGTCAGATAGTTTCGTTTTTGCCCGTCTCACCTTGCCGGGTCCACAGGCGGTTCCCTGGGCCACGGTGGCCGGGTCGGACACGTCGTCGTCCAGGTGGAAGAAGGTCCCTCTGCAGACCAGGTCGCTGTTGTTGAAGCGGACGGTGAGGATCTGGGCGATGCTGCCCAGCAGGGGGCGCTCTGTCCCGCCCTGACACTGGATCCTGCCGCAGAGAACGTCTCTGAAGCAGCAAGAGGGATGAGAGTGAGATAAAACCTGGACCACTGAGGCATCATGGGATTTGTAGGCTGAGCGAAGAACGTTTGTTTACTCACGAGTTTGCACAGGGGACGTAGGAGCCGTTGGTCAGCTGACCACAGTTTCCATATTTGTTTCCCTGTTTGTTGACTGATGAGAAGCAGACAGCTGGAGCGCTGCTGGCATCTGGACACAGCAAACCGGTTTCAGAGGCTGCTAACGCATGTAAACCAGCATAACTCAACATAAACCGGTTTGAGTTCGGTGTGAACCTGTTCAGGTTTCTAACTACCAGTGATCAGATTAAACAACGTTTTTGTGCAGAAATAAATGGTTTAAGCGGAGTTTCTTACTGGCTCCCCACAGCATCTGGCACTGGGTGTCCATGTCGGCGCACACTCCCCCGTAGCAGTAGGAGGCGCCGTTCTGGCAGACCTCTCCGTTCTGCAGGAATACATTGGGGGGGCAGTAAGGGGAGGAGCCTGTGCAGTACTCGGCCAGGTCGCACTCTCCGAGCGGCTCACGACACACCGAGCCCGCCGCACGCAGCTGAACCCAAGAAGAAGAAGAAGAGGAGATGAGGCTTTGATGGACGCTGCCGGGTCTTATGGGTAGACATTGAGCCTGTCTGACCTTACAGTCCTCACAGCAGATACCGTCTGAGGAGCACTGGGCTCCAGGAACCAGCTGACAGGTGGAGGCATTACAGCACGGGTCATCACACTCCTGACCAATCAGAGCGCAACACAACATCAACAGCAAGAACAGAGACACAAGGAGCATTTAAGCTGCTGAGAGAATAATGACTTCAGTGAAGCAGCAGGAACAAACTGACCAACAAAGGTGAGCAGAACCACTCAGTGTGGACGGGTGAGTATTTACGGTGGACGGGTGAGTATTTACGGTGGACGGGTGAGTAATTACGGTGGACGGGTGAGTAATTACGGTGGACGGGTGAGTAATTACGGTGGACGGGTGAGTAATTACGGTGGACGGGTGAGTATTTACGGTGGACGGGTGAGTAATTACGGTGGACGGGTGAGTATTTACGGTGGACGGGTGAGTAATTACGGTGGACAGGTGAGTAATTACGGTGGCCAGGTGAGTATTTACGGTGGCCAGGTGAGTATTTACGGTGGACAGGTGAGTATTTACGGTGGACAGGTGAGTATTTACGGTGGACAGGTGAGTATTTACGGTGGACAGGTGAGTACCTCCAGCAGGCCGCAGTCACACTGTTCTCCTTTCTCCACGTACAGGTTTCCACAGCGAGGTCCTCCCAGCAGGCGGTCAGGCTGCGGCACGTTGAACAAACACATGCCGCCGCCATGCAGCAGGCTGACGGACAGATCTGTGGCGCTGCAGCTGCTGAACTGCTGACCGGGCATGAACCTGAAGTCGGGGGGGGGGGGGGTGCACAGGTGAGCCACAACACAGAGAGATCAGACAGTTTAATCCTGTTAACCAATGAGAGGTTTTATACTCATGGACCGACTAAGAATCTGCTTAGAAAGAACCAAACTGGTTGTTTTCAAAGCTTTCTGAATGTCTTTCAAAGGTTTCATGTGACCTTTGACCTCTTTTTCACCTGTTATGCTGTTTCCTATCAGCTGGACTGTTTCAGGGTGAGGATGCTTCATCATTTTTCATTTTAAAGGATGAACGTCACGACTCAGAGGAACTCCTCACACCCCTAAAGGACTCATCCCCATGATACTAGGAAAACTAGAGGACCTGCAGAGGAGAACAGGCTGTGCAGAAGGTTCTGCAGAACTTCTTCCTAGCTGCTAAAGGCTCGGATCCTGACCCGGTTGACGGCTCCATGATGCATCCTCCCAGGCGCGGCTCGTTTTCGCAGGAGCAGCGGCGTTCGGCCGTGTCGTGCCTCATCCCCAGGTTGTGGCCGAGTTCGTGGGCGACGGTGGAGGCCACGCCCAGAACGCTGACCAGGTGATCCTGAGGGAGAGACGGTTTACAGAACACCTGCAGAGCAAAGGCAGACCCGCCGGGGGTCGGAGGTCAGAGGAGCCGACTCACCACGTTGACGCCTCCGGATCTGTCCCTGGAGCACATGGACGCCTGGGACGCCATCCCCACGGTGGTGCCGTCGAAAGACTCGCCCCTGTTCGATTAAACGGAACCATCAGACGGGCCGCTGTGATCCAGCTGCCCAGAACCAGTCCTGATCTAAACCTCCAGAGGTTCTGGAGTTGTCAGAGCTTTTCTTTGGGCTTTTGCTGCTGTCTAAAGATTTACGTAATTTCAGTCAGTTCCTGCTTTTATTTGCTTTTATTGGCCGACATTTTATTTTGGAGCAGCATAACGGCTCCTGAACTGGACCTGGGTGGTTCTGACCCACAACAATGAAGGGATTTCAGGCAGCCTGCCACAACCCTGCAGTCAGTCTCACTAAGATAACACAATAACGCAGAACAATGAGAGCTGAAGGTCTGGAGGCCTCCTGGAGATCCACACCACCTTCCAGAAAGCTGGAGCTTTTATTTTGGCGAGCGCTTACATGATGAGCTGGGCGTTGTCATGGCGAAGGCGCGGCAGCAGCTCATTGGTCCTCCACTCCAGGAAGTTGTTGAGGGTGTCGGTGGCGCTCTTCTCCACGCGGATCTTGTCGCGGTCGCTCCAGACCTCCATCCCGGTCAGCGCCACCCTCACGTTCAGCGGCCGGTAGAACTGAAACAGAGACGGAAGGCGGTTCTGTGGGACTGCAGAGGCGGGTCGACACGGACCGACAGGTGGGGTGGGGGGCTCACCCAGTCCACCTGGTTGGCCACGTCCAGCAGGCGGTAGATGATGGTCTTGTTGTTCCTCTGGTAGTTCAGGAACTGTGAGGGAAACACAGGAGCCGGATCAGAACATCCCAACACGCCCTGGCCCACTGAGGGACGGAGTTCTGAACGGTTCTGCACTGACCTCCTGATGGTCGGCCACCAACACCAGCTCCACGTATTTGGTCTCAGACAGGATGTCTCTCTTCGCCTGCAGAGAAAACCCAATCGGGTCAAACAGAACCTGAGGCTCAGATCTCCTCTGCATGAAGGTTTCTCTCAGAGATCATTTCCTTCTTGCTTTGATTTAAAGGAAAGACAAAACAGACTCGGACAAACGGCCTCACCCGCCCTGAGTGGGTCCGGTTGGAGACAGGTGGGGGGGCGGACGTGTGCGACACGCCGCAGCCTGCGGTGGCGGCGCCCCCCAGAGGGCGGGTAGAGAACAGCAGGTGAACGCCGTCCTGCTGATGGAGGCGCTGCTCGTCCTCCGGCTGCAGCTCGAAGCTCAGGGAGGAGTTGAGAAGGATGATTCCCCTGCAGGAGGAAACGCTTTGATTCAGGAAATCAAACAGAAATAAACTGAGCTGAGGCGGATAAACCAGCAGGAGGAGGAACCATGTTTTCTCTCGTCGTCTTTATTTAAATGCCTCCATTCCTGCACTTGGAGGCAGGAAGAGTTGCTGTTTAATCAGCCTCTCAGAGAGGCAGCCATGACCTCTGACCCCTCAGGTGGGTCCGGTTCTGATGATCCGGTCGTTGTCGTCTGCAAACAGCCGTGGCACCTGGTCTCTCTTCTGTCTGAATACTGATCAAACCAACAGGAAGGGCAGTAAAGCCAGCTGTGAGGCAGTGTGCAGGACGGCACATCTGAACCTCTCATCCTTCTGTCAGAGCTGGATGACCGGACCAGGACACGGAGGAGAACCCGGCCATGAGTCCGGTCCAGAGAAGCTCCTGCTTTAAATCAGGACTTTCATAACCAGAGAGGTTCAGCGTCTCGGTCCCTAAATGTTGGACCGGATGTTTTGAAACCAGCTGTGACCCGACTGCTGGTTCTGAACCAGCTGGAATGATACGACCACTCAGCAGATTTATTGGGTTCAACAGAATTTATTAAGTCCAGATTTTAGTTTCATGGTTTTATTTCTCTTCTATTTCTGGTTCTGTTCAGCTGTTTCTGCGGTTATATTTAACTGAAAGGTTCTGGTTCTCCAACCTCGACTGAGGCAGAGGAGGGTACGGCTGGACTGTGCCGTTCTGTGACAAAGACGACCCGGTTCTGTTGGACCGGGACAGAACAGAACCGTCAGGTTTGGACCCTAAGGGGCAGAGCAGGTTGTTGGTGTGAAGGTGCAGAACATCCAGCGTGTCTCGCCTGTTTTAGAGCAAAGCGTTCCAGTGTGCTGAAGGTTCTGGTTCTGCTGAGATGTTCTGAGAACCGTTGTGTGTTTCCAGCTAATCGGACCGGGCCGATCCGGGCCGAGCCGTGAAGCCTCTAAACCTCATCGCCAACAGAGATTTCTCTGTGCAGCGTCCTGAGAAGCTCACAGATCCTGTAATCCTGCTGCAGGTCAGAGGTTCCTGGGATTAATCGGATCAGCTCAACCGGGTCACGGTTCCTTTTCACCGCTAACAGCCCAGGAACACCTGCAGGCGTAGATTCTGGGTTCTGGACCGACCCGAACGTTCAAACCGATCCTCTCTTCAGATTCAGAAGCTGCTGATCAGAGAAACTTTCAGCGACCCGTCGGTCTGCGTTTGGGTCAGAACCCAGCAGAACCGGGCTGGTGGGGGTGATTTTACAGCCCGGCCAGCAGAACTGGATCAAAGTCAGACTCAGAGGCTGAATGAATGTTTCAGGTTTATTATTAATCACTTTTAAACGTTGAAACATATTTAAAATCACTTTTACTGTCAGAATAAACCCAATCAGAGCTTTTTGGACCTTTGCTTAAAACAACTCCAAATATGAACACTGTTACTTTTTTATTAGGAACATTAAATCATATTTAATACCGTATTTTTCGGTATATAAGACGCACTTAAAATCCTTAAATCTTCTCTAAAATTAATCATGCGCCTTATCTATGATCACCGTTGTGATTACTGACTGATTTTATGTGGTACAATGTTCTCAAAGATCTGTTAAAATGTGTAAATATGACTTTAGTTACCAATAAAGCGGCTCCACTCAGTGGATATTAGGAGCATTACGGTACCTCACTACCTGAGGACCCCTGAGCTGTCTACCAGACTGCCTGACTGTAATGTCTAAACTAGAAGTGCATTTATGTAAGGCAGCCTGGAGAACGCGCTAGCAGCAATAAACCTAGTAAGTTAATTCATTATAAAGTTTATTATGGTCTTTTGGTAGAAACAGGGCAGTGTAGTCCAGCTACTCTGTCCTCCTCACAGAGACGGATAGAGAGCTGTGGACGTGGAGGAGTGATGTTACACACATAGGGAGAATATTTAGTGCGTCTTATGGTCTTAAAAATACGGCACCTGTTTCCTTGGTGGTAAAACCAGAATTTATTGGGTCTTTGATCCCCATCATGTATAAATTATCACTCTATGTGTGATTATATCTAATATATGAGTTTCACTTTCTGAGGAGACGGGTAAAAATATTGCATTTTAAGCAATATTCTCCTTTCTTCACTTGTTTCAGCTCAGATCTCCACATTAAACCCGTCTGGACCTCTGGAACGTTTGCCGGCGCCGCTCTCTGCGCAGACGTTCGGGTCGTTCTCTTATAAATTAACGTCGCCGTCCCTTCCCGCTGATTCTGTCCCAATCCCATCGTCACAATAAACCAAGTGGGAATCTGTCCAATCTCCGTCTACGTCCTCGGTCCTGTCGGCCAATCACAGCACCTGAATATGGCTCAGCTCAACAACAAAGGCCTCGTTGTTAACGCCTTTATAAAACGCTCAATAATCTTCCTCTGGCACCGACCCCAGGATTATCCCTCCCTGACCGGACCTCCCGGCTCGCCCTGAGGAGCTGCAGCCGGACACCAAGACCACCACCGTTCCTCACGGTCCCTGCAGCCGTTCATCAGCCTCCAGACCACTTATTTCTCTCTGGTGTCCTGACCAGAGGTGGTGGTGCCACCTCTCCTCCTGTCCTCCTCCTGGGCAGCTCTAGCCATCTCCTGATAACCACTTTCCTCCCGTCTCGATCCTCTGCCTCCCATCAAAACCAAAGCAGTCCCTTCCAGGCCCTCGGCCCCCCGGTTCACCTCTGACCTCTAATTAAATCATAACGATCAGCTGGAGAGGCGAACATCAATAAGCAGATGTTCTGAGCTCAGCTCGGTCCACCTGACTCTAACCTCAGAGCTCTTCTCTCCACAGGAGATCGATTCTTCAGACCTGTGATAACGTCTCCAACTCTTCACTGCTAAGCTGAAGCTAAATGTTTCACTTTTTACATGAAAGCTGGTCAGAAACACCAGATTTACAGGAAGCGTTCCTCTTGTCTGCACGGAGCTGCTTCCAGCCCCGGCACCGGAGGTCCGGTGGGTTTAGACGGCTGTGATTGGAGCTCGAGCCGTCCAGCAGTCTCAGGACGGAGAAACTAAGACGGTCAGAACTCCATGTTGGACTCCATGTTGGCGCTGAAGCAACGTGGAGGACAAACAGAACCGTTTCCTGTTCTCCACCTACAGAACCTGTTGTTCCTCCGATCAAACCTGGAAAAAGCTAAAACATGAACCCGACATTTACTCATTCAGAACCGTGTAGGAACCACAGAAACAGTTTCTACGTGACGGACCCAACAGAACCCAAGGCTTCTGCCCGGGTCAGAGGTTACTGACCGGAGTCCGGAGCAGGTGCTCAGCGCGGTTCTGGACTGCGGGAATCCTCTGACGCTGCCGTGATAATAGCAGTGAGCCTGCAGACGACAGACAGCGGCGCCGGTCACAGCTGGAAAACCCAACAGAGCGGTTCTGACGGGCCGCGGTGCGTTGGACTCACCACAGGCTCGGCTGGAGCAGACACTCCGGTTCCGTTGGGGAGGTAGAAGAAGATGTTGGGAGGTCTGGGCAGCAGGTTGCTGCAGAGGAAGAACAGGCGGTTTAAGTCGGGTCCAAACGGGCCGGGACAGAGTTCTGCTGTGTGTGAAGGTGCTGCTGGGACTCACCGGTTCTTCTCCAGGTCCAACAGGAGGAGCCGTCCTCCCACCTCCAGCCCGGCCTCCAGCCTGTCAGGGTGACCGTCCTGAGAACACAGGAACAACTGTTCTCACGGGTCAGAACCAGCACAACCTCCAAACGGGGGTCAAAGGTTACTTCAGGGCCACGCTGGTTCTTGTCCCAAAGATCGGCTACGATCCAGCGACCCGGTCTCAGTATTCTGACCTGAAACCGGATCAGAACTAAAGGAGCTGCTGGTAACGACTCCTGGACCCGTTGCTGTGTCTCTGCTCTAAGGCCCGGTTCTGATGGCCGTTTCTCGCTTTTTAACACCTTTAAACCATCTGAATAATAAAGTATTATTTTCTGACTCTTATTGTAATTGTCTCGAACATGAATGACTGGATTAAACAGACTTTATTGTAGTTAATTAAAATGATGTTTGATGTGTAAATATATTAAATTTATTTGTGTTCATGTTAGCAGACCGGATCAATAAAGGAGTCATGAAGGTTCCTGGTAGAGATCAGATGGTTTATGAAGCTCTGACCTGCTGGTACCTCTGGTCCGACTTCAGCATCAGAACAAAAACCAACAAAATGCATTTTTTCCTACAGAACTCTTTGGATCAGTTGAAAATGAACCGACTGGACCTTTGAGTCAGAGCTGCACGATGCAGCGGTTACCGTGGTTACTGTAGTCATCCACCTATCCGTCACAGAGGGTCCACTGTTTGGTTTTTAGGTTTTATGGATTCACACCAGAAGTGAATAATGGACCAAATCCCACAGCGGCCAGTTTTAGTTACTGAAGCTCAGCACAGAAACAGGTCCAGAAAAATGTCTGTAAATCAGAGTCAGCGTCATCCCAGTCCGCACGGATAGAACATTTATTTCCCAGGAAACCGTCTCTGCATTAAACGTTTATATATTAGAAGATTTTCTCAAAAACTTCATCACAGAAACAGTAAAAAGCTGCAGCTTAGGAGTAAACTGTGTGTCCCACAGCTCTGCTGCATCTGGGATCTGCAGACGCTAAGCTCCCCGTGTTTCAGCAGACTGAAGGAAACGCCGCTTCCTTTCTGCAGGCTTCCTCCGTCTCTCTACTTCTACACCGAAGAGTGTTGCTGTGAGGACCGGTCAGGAAAAGGTCCTAACCCTAACCAAGCCCAGTCCTCTGAAAGCCGGGAGAACCGCAGATCCAGACCAGATTCAAGGGCAACATGAGTCTGGCTGCTGGGAGGGAAAATATGAGGCACTGAGGAGGGAACGGGAAAGTTTAAGTAGTAAAAACGTCGCTTCCTCACTCCAGATCATTTAGGATGTGGCTGAATGCATCCGTGATCCAATCAGAGGGCCTTCCTGTCTTAATGCTCCCGCTCCTTGAAGAGGAGACACTTCCTGACTTTCTCCTCTCAGCCCTGCAGGAAGTGAAGAAGTCAGAGTTGCACTCAGCGCCCTGCAGACTTCCTGCTGAAGGCCTCAAAGCGCTTTGACTCCCCGTCAGGCCCAGCGTCTCCAGGCCCAGCGTCTCCAGGCCCAGCGTCTCCAGGCCCAGCGTCTCCAGGCCCAGCGTCTCCAGGCCCAGCGTCTCCAGGCCCAGCGTCTCCTGGCCCAGCGTCTCCAGGCCCAGCGTCTCCTCGCCCAGCGTCTCCTGGCCCAGCGTCTCCAGGCCCAGCGTCTCCAGGCCCAGCGTCTCCAGGCCCAGCGTCTCCAGGCCCAGCGTCTCCAGGCTCAGCGTCTCCAGGCCCAGCGTCTCCAGGCTCAGCGTCTCCAGGCCCAGCGTCTCCTGGCCCAGCCGCTGGAGCAAACATGCAGGGTCTGTTGTTTTAATACCACAAACAGCTGAGAATTCTATGTTTTTACTTTTAGTTTCTGTTAGCATTACTGCTATAAAGTCCTGCATTAACTTGTAACAATAAAAAGAGAAATAATCAAAAACGTGGTAAAATGATGATAGTTTTGAATTAGATGCATCTATTTATCAATGTTTTCCTATGAATTATATAATATTATATAAAAGTTTATTTTATGGTTAAAAATGAGAATTTTTGGCAGGTTTTTTGCAACTTTGAATGAGTTTAATTTAAAACTGTTAGGATTTAAATTAAATTAAACTCCAAACAACTTCCGTCCGTTATTAAATGAACGTCAACATTTCTACAACATGTTAGTGAGTTAAATAAAATTTCAAAGCACCAAGAAGAAGCCAGTTTTAAAGCAACATTTGTTCCCAGGTTCACGGTTTGCTGCAAGGCATCATGGGTGTTGTAGTTTTATCCAGAGCTGTCAAGTTTTTGGCTATATATACTTTAGTGGAGTGATTATGTTTTAGCAATTTCCAAGCAATATCTGCACTTTCTACTCCTTACATTTTAAAAATAGTCTCATTACTTTTATTTTATTTCAGCTTGGTTTCATTCTGACTTGTCAATAAAAAACTAAAATTAATTTCCACTGTTATGCTGATGACACTCAGCTATATTTATCCATAAATCCTGATGAATCCAATCAATTACTTCGACTGCAGTCATGTCTTGATGACATCAAAAGCTGGATGACTTTAAATTTCCTGCACTTACATTCTGACAAGACAGAAGTTGTAATCTTTGGACCAGAGTCCTCAAAAAATAAACTTCTTAATCAATCACTTAATCTGGATGGCATAAACTTGGCCTCTGGTAATAAAGTAAAAAACCTTGGTGTTATTTTTGACCAAGACATGTCATTTAAATCCCATATTAAACATTATGTACAGCTTTATTATGTCTTTATCATTATTAGTTGAAAATGGTCTCCAAGCGGTGATATTGTTGTTTAATTTCTGCAACGCTTTATCATGACAGGCCTAGACTGAAGGTCCACATAGAAATAAACTCGATAAAGGACAGAAACTCATAAAGTGGACTGGCCGCTCTGGCAGAAGGACGCCATCACAACGAGAACGACCCGGGAGCCGTTCACACGATACGTGGACTTAAAGGTCGTCGGCGCTCTATAAATACATCCGGTCTGTGAGGCAGATATTTAGTTTTCTTATAAAATGTGAAGCATCTGTAGCGGTCGTCTTTAAACGTTTTATGGAGGTTCTGCAGGTGGACGAGGAGTTCTTTGGACCTGCTCAGATGGACGGAGCTTCAGAAGAAACTCCAGAGGCAGAAAACACGAGAAAAACCAACAGAAAGATGCAAAGTTTACGGCTGGAACCGTTTCCCGTCACGGAGCACGTCTCCATGTTTATCTGATTTGTTCAGAACTCCTGATGAAGCAGAGCAGCACCAGAACCTCCCCGGCCCAGAACCGAAGCGTTTGGGTGGAGTTTTCCTTTAACCGTTATCCCTCCCAGGCGTGTTTGTTTTCTCCACCCCGGCTGTACTTTGGACTGAGCCGGGTGGGATGTTTGTGCTGCAGGATGGGGGGGTGGGGTCTGACTCAGAGGAAAACCCCGTCTGGCACGGTTCTGGTAACAGATGGTGAATTAAACTGAGTGACCCGATTACTGTTGAACATCTCCTAGAAGCCGTCCTCGTTACACCAGGAACCGGGTCAGAACCAAACTGGATCCCGTTTATGATGAAACCCATCTGCTGCTGATGAAGGCAGAACCCTCCATCGTTGTCTACAGTTCCACGATGTTCTGACCCAGCATGAAACCAACATGTGGAGCGTAGAGGCTCTGCAGGGTTGAAGTCAACATGTGGTTCTGGTGTCGGTCAGAGCTGGAGCGTTTGGGTCAGAGCCACGGACCCGTAACGAGCCGGGTCGCTCCCATAAGCCCAGCTACCCGCCCTCTGCGAGCGGTGAGGTCACGTCTCCGCCGGGCTGCAGACGCTGAGGACGGGTCCGGTCTGAGCCCGGCTGCTGGCGCCGAAGCCGCTTTATGAGGAGACCCAGGAAACAGGAGGAGAGCGGATCAGATAGAACCCATGGAGCAGGTTAGAAGTGATGGGCTTCCTGGTTCTGGTCCGGCCGTCCATCAAACCCGGTTAAAGCAACAGAACCTGAGCAGCTCCCCGTCGCTGCAGTTTTCTCTTGTTCCACTTTTATGACTTCATCACGTTTTACCGTAAAGAAAAAAAAAGTATTTAACTTCTTTGCATATTGGGATAAAAAAGGATTTTTCATTGACTTTACATGAAACATAAAAACTGATCAGAATTAAAGCTGCTGCCAATATTTCTCATGCCTTCCTCCCATTTTCCACAACAACTGTATACTATAATAATCCCTCCATCCATTCTCTGTCACGCTTACCCCTCATGGGGTGGTGGGGGGTGCTGCTGCCTATCTCCAGCTGTCAATGAGAGGCGGGCTTCACCTGGACAGGTAACCAGTCTGTCGCAGGACAACGCAGAGACAAAGGGGACAAACAACCATTCTCAGCTAAGGAGAGCTTAGAGAGGCCAGTTAACCTAACAGTCATGTTTCTGGACTGTGGGAGGAAGCTGGAGTACCAGGAGAGAACCCACGCATGCACAGGGAGAACATGCAAACTCCATGCAGACAGACCCAGGGTTGGATTTGAACCCTGAACCTTCTTGCTGCAAGGCAACAGCGCCACCCACCGCACCACGGTGCAGCCCCGCCTTTAATAATCAATATTCAGAAATCTACTTTTATGGCTCTTTGTCCTGAGGACCATCCATCCATGTAGCTACATGCAGCTGCTCCCGCAGAGAAACTGGCACCACCAGCAGCATGCAAAACAGGCAAAGTGTCTTGCCAAAGGGCACAACGACTGAGATGGTCGGTGCAGGGGTTTGAACCGGCAACCCGCCGGCTACAGGACGACCTACTAGCTGCAGCGCTGTTGTGTCTTATGAGAAGACTTCTGTTGCTTACGGTGAGGGGAACCATGCTGCAGCGGCGCTGATCCGCTCCGCTGCACAGAGACCTGAGCCAAGAGGCAAAGCTCTCGATTTGCCGGTCTGTCTACGTTACGACCATTAAACTCTGGATCAGAACCCAAAGGAGGAGGTTCTGGATACCAGCGGGGGGCTGGACTCAGCCTCAGAGAGGAGGAGCTCAGAGTCGAGCCGCTGCTTCTCCGCATGGAAAGGGGCCTGTCGAGGTGCTTTGGAGGAGAGGCGGACATTTTTCACAGCCTGATCCCAGCCGGGTTAAGCCCAGACTTTGACTAGGCCAGTGGAAACCCTTCATTTCAGGTTTTTTTAGAGCCGTTAAGTTGATCGCTGGTGTTCTGTGGATCATCTTCCTGCTGCAGAACCCAAATGTCACATTTTTGTCTTTGCTATAGAGAAGAACTCATGGTTCCATCGGTTATAGCACAGCAGCCCAGACCACCATGTCTGACTCTGGGTCTGATGTTCTGGTTCTGAAACATGGAGGTAGGTTTCCTCCAGACGTACACCGTCTAAAGACGTCCACTTTAGACTCTACATCCACAGAAGAGGTTCCTAAAAGTAAACAGCCTTTGAGTTCTTTTGGGTCAGTAGAGGTTCTGGTCGACTCTCCCATGGAGGCCGGTTCTGCCCCAGTCTCCCTTTATTATTGTTGCATCCTGACCTCTGACCTCTGACCTTATCTTCAGCAGTGAGGCCTGCAGAGCTTCAGATGTTCTGGGAGCTCCTGGAGTGATTCTGGCGGGTCGGGTTCTCCACGGTTCTATGGGTTCTCCATGTGTGGATCGTGGTTCTAACCGTGGTTATCCTTAGAGACGGCTTCCTAACACTTTCCAGACACGTAGAAAAGTAACCGTGCTCCTGGTGTCGCCTTCACCTGGTGATGAAGACGCTTCTGGACACAGAAACTTCTCCCTGGTGGGCCTCCTGGTTCTGCTCAGAGGGACAAACGTCCAGAACCCAGAAGAACTTCAGGTTCGGTCCGTTCATCTTCAGCAGCTTTAACCTCTGATTGTTGCAACAGAAGAAAATATTCCTACCCCGGTTGATGTTCTCGGGGTTCCAGAGCTAAACCTCCTGGTTCTGGTGAGTCCAACAGAACCCCTGCTGGGAGGTTCTCCCACCTTCTCCCCCACGGCCCCCCTCCCAGCAGGGCGGAGTCAGGGCGGTGGGGGTTTGGGCAGGAAATGACCTCAGCGTTTCTGTCAGCTGCGCAGGAAGTGGCCGTCCTGCTGCGCTCAGATCTCAGCGCCGCCGGTGAAAACGCGCCGCGCTCCGCTTCCTTCCTGCCCGACAGCCGCCCCGTCTCTGCGGTCCGTCTGCGGACCGGGAGGAAACCCAAACGCCCCGCAGAACAATGCGAAGAGCCGGGTTCTCCAGAATAAAGCCGGCTCTGCCAAACCCGGCGTGTCTGTCGTCGCTCTTTGTGGCCGAAGCTGAAATAAAGTTCCTGAAAGCTGCAGCCGGGTGAAGCCAGCAGCTTCCAGGCCTGATCGTCCTCCTGGTTTCTCACCTCAGCCTCAGTAACTTGCTCTGATTATCGTTTTACTCCTGAAACAGCCAGACGGGGACAGAGGTCCGTCTTCCAGAACCGATCTAAACCTCCGGTTAGAACCCAGGAACATCCTGAGTCGTTAAAAGTTCATAAGAACTGTTCTTCTCTAGGTTTTTGTGTTTCTTTTGTTTCTGTATAAAGCACTTTGAGTTTTTAATGATGCTAAATAAATAATAAGTTATTACAGAAAAAAGAATTCACATAGTTTTAACTTTATCCTAACAAGGCTTGGAAATTCAAATCATATTTAGTGATAAAAAGGTTTGCAGGTTGTTTTAGAAATGCACAGCAGTCCGTTTCTGACCAGGATTTACAGCAACTTGCTGAGGTATTCATGACCTTTGACCTTTCATGGACTTTCTAAGACATGCCGACCCAGAGTCGGGCAGAACTCTTCACCTCCTTCACTCAGAAATAAAACTCAGCGCTACGGACCGGACATCTAGCAGAACTTTTGTTGTTTCTGCGTGAACAACGTCACGATTGTCAACGACCCATAAAGTTTTAGCAAAGCTACCTTATTATATGAGTAAATAGACGCATTTTAAGCGCAAAAAACTCCAGAGAGACACTTAAAGTTTATGTCGAAGTGAGACGTCTTGTTCATACACCAGCTTTGTTGTTGGCACCTGTCGACTGGGCCGGCTGACCCATTTGGTGGTTCTGGTGAATAAACTTAGACCCGTTCTAACAGCAGATCCAAACGGACCTAAAGGATTAAAAAAAAAAAAACGAAGGAACCCACTGAGTCCAACCGGCCTTCAAGGTTCTGATGATCCATTCATGAAACCAGACCGGACCAGGAGGAGTTCTGACCCGATCCGCATGGCAGTATCAACTAAAGCACGCCACTCGCACCGTTTATGTCGCAGCAGATTAAATCCTGTTTGGATCCAGCTGATTGTGTTCAGAACCAGCGTCGGGTCGGAAACAGAGGGGAAACTGATCTGCTTTTATTTTGACGGTCAGGAAGATGGAAGTTAACGGTTTAATGTGTCTGATAAAATAAATCATGGTTCAAAGATCTGAGGAAGTGAAGTGAGGATAAACTCGTAAAGATTTTAGTTTTGGTAAATTAACTGGAGTCCGTCTGAGCGGCTGAGGTTCTGTGCAGCTGGTTCTGAAAGCCCAAAGGGTTCTGGTCCGAGGCGCTAATGGACCGTCTGACGGAAACATCAGAGAACAGGAAGTCATTACGCAACAAGTTACAGCGGAAGAAAACCCTCAGAGTTAAAGCAGGTCAAACCCGGCCAGCAGAACCTGGTACCGCCCAGACCGGCGCCGCCTGACCTGCACAGCTTCGGCCACGCTCCGTCTCTGGCCGTCCACCAGGATGAAGGGACGGGTCTCCTCCAGGACGGGACGTCTGGGTCGGTCCACACCTTAAAGACACAGAGACACATTTCAGCTCCCAGCGGGTCCACAGCTCTACTGGGCCCAACCGGGCCGGTACCTAACACACAGGGTTCTGGTTCTGCTTCAAATGTTCGGATCTTTTCCCATTTCAGAAAGAAGGAGAAGGAACGATCCATCAGAACATCAAGGAAAGGTTTGTTTCGTTACAGGAACTAAAGTTCTGATTCTGGGCAGAGGTCCAGTTCAGGCTTTTATTACTGGTGACTCACTGGGTTCTGGTTCACAGCAGAGAAACATCTAGAACTTCTCCCAAAATGGAAATATAACAACCAGAAACGCTCCGGACTGCTGACTGGACTGAGGTCCGGCAGGCAGACGCCGACCCGGTCCACAAGAACAGGCTCGTCGCTCACAGAGTTCTGGATCCAAGAACTGATGGACTAATGGGAAATTGAGTGGAAGGAAAAAGTTTGGTGGGCAAAGGTGCTGCTGGACTGAGAACCTGGACCAAGAGTACCACCAGAACTGTCTCACCTGGGCGGAGGAGGAACAGGACCGGACCTTTGCTTCGCATGAAAGCAAAGTTTTTGTGTCTTCTGGAGATCCAGATCCAGGGTCATTGATGATCCGGGTCGCCAGGACCTACTGGTTCTGGTCCACTGGGTTTTCTGAGGTCCATCTAGCAGGACTCCCTTCTGCTGAGGAGCTTAATGGAGACGCTGGGTTCCTCCTCCAACAGGACCTGGTACCGGCCCAGACGGCTGAAGTCTGGACCCCACAGAGTAAGATGAGCGGAACCAGAACCAACAATGGAGATCAGAACCGGGCCTAAAGCCCAGAACTGGAACCCACAACCGGCAAAATAGCAGAACTGAACACTAGAAATGCATCACTCTCAATAATCCTCTAATTTATTTAACTTGACCTATAAAACGATAAATATTAATAACATTTAATCAAAGCTTAAACTAATTTATTTTTTCTAAACCTTTAAGTGATGACATGTTTTCTGGTTTTCTTTAAATTAGCGTCTTGGACAAATTAGGAGTTAAGAATTAAAATGTAAAATAAACGTTTATTCTGATTCTGCAGTGACTTCCGGTGGTTCTGTCCGGTAAACCCAGAATTAGCCGAACTTTCCGGTCAGCCCTACCCGGCAGAACATCCTCCACCTCCGCATCCTGTGGTGCGTTCAGGGACCTGCAGACCGTGAACGCCGCACGGCCGCCCAGCAGCAGCAGCACCAGCGGCAGCGGCGGTCCGGCGGAGCCGCGCATCCTCTCTGCGTCACCGGGAACCGGCAACAGGTTGCCGCCGCCCGCTGTGAGGCTCTCCGGTCCCGCTCCGGTTACCTCACGGAGCTCCGGGAAAGGCTCCACCGAGTTTCCATGGCGGCTCCGTCCCCAGTGAACGGCAGATAAACCGGAACCAGCGGGTCAGAAGTCGGGCTGCTGACGGGACCGTTAATCGGTGCCGCTAATGCGGCGGGACTCCCGCCCTGCTTCTTAACTGCGTGGTTTCCGGTAAAACTGCTCCTAACAGGAGGAACTGTGGAAAGAACCGGCGGGACCGGGTCGGGTTCGTTCTCCTGGTTCCGTCCGGACCCACTGGACTCCGCTCCGTCTGAGGTAGAGCGGCTGAGGGAGGCTCACAGCGGGGAGGACGCCGGACCACCCGTGTTTATACCGGAGAGCTAACGATGACGTCATTCCGCTGCGTGAAGTCACATGCAACACACCGGAAACACCACTGCCAAACTTTCAAAATAAGACGAACAGCGCCTTTACGACCAACAGTTTATTTGAGACGCGTTCAGGTGATTTTAATCTGCTTCTGTAATGATGGATGGATTAAATACCACAGATTAGAGCATTGCTGTTATTAAAAATTGCAACTTTATTAAATTTAACAACATTACGGAATAAAAGATCTGGTGGTTTCCAGCATGAACAATATAGCGTATTACTCAGTGTGTGTATATGAACAAAAGCCAAAATATAATTCAGAAGACGTGATTCTCGCCGTTTCTACAGGAACCAACAGGAAGATTGGACTGCAGGTTCTGCACTGGAGGAGGTTCTGCTGGGTTTCTGCAGAGTTCTGTTTCAAGAAACCTTTTCTCTTTAATCCATCTGGTTGCATCGTTTTTTTATTTGAGCATGAACGTATATTTTCATTAGTTTATCATGTAACACAAAGACTTCATGTATTATTCTAGTTAATGTAATTTAAATCTAAAGTATAATAAATAAAAAGGTCGCGTTTGTGGTTTTATTTCGAAAAACCAGCAGGATGCAGTATTTAAACGCCTGTTGTGTTTATAAAAAGTTGCGTATTGGCAGCACCGCACAGACACACCCACCAGAGAACACTAACCTCAACTTCTCCATGTTGGAGAGCGTGGATCCATGAGGAGAACCTAAGATCTGCTCCAAGATAGTTCTGAATGTTTGGCTTCTGGAGAAAACGAGAGGGGAAGCTCACTCATAATATAATATACGCCTTAATGTAATAAAAGAATAAATGTTTAGATGTTTTATAAATTGTCTTTCAACGTGAAACATTTTCTGAAGACTGTAAACTGATCAGTGTGTCTTTGTTCAGAAAACATTATATATATATATATATATATATATATATATATATATATATATATATATATATATATATATATATATACAGCTGGTTAGTGTAAATCAACCTTGTGGTTTTGCTGAATAATTCCTTGCCTTCAGCTCTCTCAGCGTGTTGCTGCTGTGAATCAGAGCTGGAGAGATTACAGATCACAGATTAAGGCGAGTGCTCAGCCTGAGGCGGTGAGAACAAACTGCATCGAGGTGCTCCGTCCCTGAAAGCCGGGCCGCTCCGTGGGGCTTCCAGCTGAACCAAGCACCGCTCAGTTTCTGCAGGTCTGGAGTCAGATTTAAGGAGCTATGGTCCAACGAGGAGCCGACTGACAGCAGGATAGTTCGTGCTTTCAGGGGGATTAGCGGTCGCTGAGGTCAGAGGAGGTTCAGGGGAAGGATCTGATCCAGAGTCAGTTTGGTGTTGTGCACAGGTCAGATTGAAGGCCTGAATGGAGCGAGCGCTGCACGTGCTGCAGAGGATCAGCACGTGCAGCTCTCAGATGTACCTGCAGGGCTAATCCCACCATACCATGAAACAAAGGGCTCCATGTAGAAGGTGTCTGCAGACTTCTGAGATGTTCCATCTGCAGCGTCTTGGTTTCAGCCGTCTAAACGAGTTATGGTGCTGCAAAAAGATTCATCCATCCTTCAACTTCCATGTGTTTGTTGGGGTTTGACACAGAGCAGTCCACAAATGTCAAGAGGAAGAAAGATGGTCCGTGGTTTGCATCCCAAGGAGAAATGTTCAGTCCCTTCATCTGAGAACGGAAACACTGAGGCTCAGCTGCAACCACACCGAACCGAGACCGCTGCAGGAAACGCTCTGCTCAGAACACCACCTGAACACAGCATCTTACAGTGAAACACGGTGGTAGCAGCATCATGCTGAGGGGAGCAGGCCAGAGTTGATGGGACGATGAATGGAGATAAATCCTGGAGGAGAACCTGCTAGAGACTGAGGAGGACGTCCACCTTCCAGCAGGAGAACCAGCCTGAACGTGCAGCCTGAGATATTATGGGATGGTTTAGATCAGAGCTGATTCAGGGGTTAGGATGGCCTAGTCAAAGTCCAGACCTGAATCCACCTGATAATCTGTGGAGGAACATTTTCCACAGATGTTTTCCATCCAGTCTGAGCTTTTATAAAGAAACCTTTGTTCTGTAGATGTTCACAGCTGGTGGAGAAACAGTCAGAGGACCTGCAGGACAGAGAGGTTCTACAGAGGTGCTGAACAGAACCCAGTCAGGTGTTGAGTTGCTTAAAAAATAAAAGTTGAACACCATGGATCACTTCTTCATCTGTCACGTCAGAACCAATGAAATGAAAGTTTAGGTTCTGACTAAATGTGAAAAAGCTCAAGGCGTGTGAACACTTTTGCCAAGGCACTGTAAATTAAACCATGGGTTTTAAACCCTGAACTCTGACTTACACATCACGTCATCTCAAGGCTCTTTCCAAAGTCAGACTCCATCAGATCCTCCAGGTTGGTCAGAAAGTTTCCTCTCTAAGGAAACCCAGCAGGTTGCATCAAGTCTCTCCAAGCAGCATTCACTCCTGAAAGAGCGTAGAGCCACAGTGGACAGTCGTCTGCGTTGTTGATGGCTTTGCAGCAATCCCTCATACTGAGCATGCATGAAGCGACAGTGGAGAGGAAAACTCCCCTTTAACAGGGAGGAGAACCTCCAGCAGAACCAGAACCAGGCTCAGTGTGAACGCTCATCTGCCTCGACCCACTGGGGCTTAGAGAAGACAGAGCAGAGACACAGAAAGCTCAGAAGCTCACATTGACCCAGGAGTACTTTCTATGTTAGATGGTAATAGAGGATGATCTGCCTCCCCTGATGATGTCACAGCTAACAGAACACCTGACCAGGTGTACCTTCTATGAAGAGAAAATGACAGAGAACAAAATGTTAAAAGCTGAAATAACAACAAACAATGCAGATTGGAGAACAGTAGGAGAACTCAGCAGAGTGAGAGAAATAGACCCTGATGTCCTCCAGCAGCCTAAGCCTATAGCAGCATAACTATAGAGGTAGCTCAGGGTAACATGAGCCACTCTGACTAGAAGCTTTGTCACAAAGGAAAGTTTTAAGCCTGATCACTGAGACCGCTCCAGGGATTCACTGTTGCACAGAAAAACTTTATTCATCTTAACAACAGACGTTCCTGAGGAACGACGTTCCTGGGGAAGATGTTCCTGCAGGACGTCAGCGTGCATCTGAACAGACGAAGAGCAGGACGTCTTCCTCTCCTCCTTCCTCTAGACGCAGGGCGCCTCCTCCAGGTCCGACGCTCCCTGTCTGCGGTGATGGAGGAGACGCCGCCTCCACCTGCCCAGGCGCTGGAACACCTGCAGACAGAGATCAGGAGCTCCAGAACCGCCGACCAGGGAGCAGCTGGACCATCGATGTTGCTGTTTGTGAGAGTAGGAGCTGCTCAGAGCAGATCTGATGGGTTCTGGAGCAGGTCGGGACCGAAGGAGGGCGACTTGCTTACCGTCCCGCTCCTCTGCCCTCGGCTGGCTGTCCTGTCAGGGGAGGAGGTCCGTCTGTGGAGCTGCAGGTTGTAGAGAAACAGAACCCGCTTCTTCTCCCTCTGAGACAGACGGACACAGAGACACCGTTAGTCTTCCTGATCCGGTGCTGCTCCTGCCGCTGTGTTGGAAGAACCTTCAGAACCAAATGTCTCAGAAGGTTCCCTAACACTTCAGAACCAGTACCGCCTCAGGAACAGCCCTGTTTTCTGAAGCACCAACAACCACACAGCCTGACAACAGAACCGGGCCTCTTTACTTTCTCATTACATGCAAACGAGAAACAATGGATCGGCACTTTGTGATTCATCAAAGGATGGAGATTAATCAGGGGTCCAGTTTTTACTCACAACTTTAAATTCCCACGTTTGAAGTTGGAAACATGAACAGAAGGTTCTGGTGAAGTTAGAGGTCCAAACGTAACCTCATATGAAACCCAGTGGAGTTTAAATCAGCCAAACCGACCATCAGGAGAGTGATTACGACACGTATGTGTGGATTTAATCACCATGATCTAATTTCTAATCCCTTTTCTGCTGAGGAGTAGCAGAGAGGAAGGAAACAACCCATTTCTGCTGGAAATAATCAGGCGTCTTAAACTGCTGCCATGCTGTCAGCTTCCTGCTGACCCTCAGCGGGTGTAGCTGGGTGTGAACTGCTGACTGTCCATCTGATAACGGCCATTCAGCACCTCTCTCTCTCTGGTCCGACTCAACGTCTCTCGACCACCGGTTAAAGCCCACTTAAACAGCTCTGCTGCCATAAAGCTCTTAGTTTAATCTGTTCTCAGATCAGATTTACTACAGCTCTCACACACACATCCTGGTTTAAAATACAGGGTTCCCACACCTTGGTGAACATCAAATTCAAGGACCTTTCAAGGACTTTCCAGGACCAATTTCCTCAAATTCAAGGACCACACGTGGCGGCATTTACCTACTGTGACCGCTGAATAGGTTATCATATTTTAATACAATGCGAATTCAATAAAAGACTAAACGGATTATATCAATTTGTTTCACTTACTTTCATCTTTGATTAAGCTAGTTTTTGACTTCTGTTTAAAGTGCCACGGTTGCCAGAAAGCTGCTCAGAGATATATTTAAATCATTCTCAGGCTTTTGTTACCTTTGTTAAAGACACAATTTCAGTGCATTGTACTAACCCTCCTCCTTTACCCGGGTTTGAAACTGGCAAAATTAACCATAAAGAGACACTATGGCGGAGTTAAAAAAATTTTCTTTTCAACTTTTTTTTAACATTTTCTTTTTTCCCTTGTGGTCCACCAAGGAGCCTAGAAATCACGGTAAAACATGAACATGTGGCTGTGTGAATCAAACGGCGTTATTTATTTAAGATAAAATATTTCAAATTCAGTTATTTATGATCAACCTGCGCCGTTAATCCCGGCGCATGTGCGCTTCATTTGCAGTCTGGACGCTGAGGGTAAACATGCTGTGTCTCTGACTGCAGCGCTGAGAGGGACTCCTGCGGTAGCGGGAGAACGGGGTTGGGACGGGGGAGGCGCCTCACGGCAGCACCTGCCGCTGGAGGACAAGAGTAGGAACGATACGTGCTTTCACGTAAGAGTCTCCAAAAGTCGCTAGATTTGTCGCTAGTCGCTTTTTTGAAAGAGTCGCTGGAGGGGTCTGAAAAGTCGCTAAATATAGCGACAAAGTCGCTGAGTTGGCAACACTGCGTGAATGTAACCTATCGGACGCACGTAGGCCTAAACCGTAGCCTACCAACTAACGAAGAAGAGCGAACGTACTTTTGCAAATTAAAAGTCTGCGGAATCAACATAATTGTAAAAGATCGTGTGGTAGTAAAATAATGACATGAGTCGTCATCCGTGTGAACTTTCAACCCCACAAAAAAATTCAAGGACTTTCAAGGACAAGGTGTTTTTTTGGCTGTTTTCAAGAACTTTCAAGGGCCTTGAATTTATTTTTTGAGATTCACAAACTTTCAAGGATTTCAAGGACCCGTGGGAACCCTGAAAATACATAGTGAGGACCGTGCCTTGACTTCCATTCATCTTCAAGCCTTTATATGGCCTCACCCTGACACTAACCCTAACCTAAACCTTAGTGGTAACTAAAAATGGTTCTCACTTTACATCAGAGTCCTCACTTCCCTGGTAGAATGAGAAAAAAACAAGAACACAGAGAAAGTGGGGAAAATGTCCACACTCCAGTCAGCAGGAGCGTCATTTATCTTTGCTCTTTGTGTTCCTGAATGATTCAGAGTTCAGGGAGTGAACAAGCAAACCGGACTTTTCTGGTTCTGGATCACCATGAACCCTGAATCCTTCAAACAGCAACAGGAACGAGGTTTACAGGAGCATAAAGACCAAAGGATAGAGGAGGAGCGGATCGCATCAGTTCTTTAAAAATCAGACAGAATGAGAAGAAATATCACAAATGCTGCAATGACTCAATTTAACAATTAACTTAAAATCAGTCATAAGCTTAAATGTTTTTCTAGTCTTTTACAGGGAATAGGACTTTATACAGTTTTAGTTTAATTCATATTGACTCAGGAAGCGAGCCCAGAGGCCGAGGTCCTGTACAAGCTGCTGCTCAACATTATTTTGATTGGTCATTATTTAAAAATAAGCCACTGATGTATGAAAATTAAATGTTTTCTGGTGTGGGCGGAGCCTCTCCATGTTTCAGGATCAGAAATCATTAAAATCTGGTTGCAACGTGATAAAAAGTGAAAAAGTTCACGGGGCAGGAAAGCGTCTCCAAAGCTTCGTTACTAAAACGCTCTTCATCACCAGCATCCACCATAACAGCCAACCAGCCTTCACCAATCACATGCATCAGTGACCCGCCCGCTGGTTCTCCAGAACCTGCAGACTAGGATCCATCCTCTGACCCAACTCTCCTACCATCACAGTTTGTTCCTGCTGGAGCTGCCCAGACCTCCACAGAACATCTTTTACTGCTTCAACTTGAAGGAAGGAAAGTTCACCTGGAGCCCCATGAAGCCCCCACAGGGACAGGTGACACAGGAATCAGGTACGCCAGGACTTCACCTTCGCCTCAGGTGGAAATATTTCATGTGTTTGTACCTTTGGGTGGTAGAAAGCTGCGATGAGCCGACGGAGGCGGTTGGTGTACACCTGAAGACAGCTGAACAGCGCCACCAGCAGGATGCAACCCACACAGCTCACATAGACTTCAGCAGGGAGGGGGGAGGGGGGAGACATGCAAGCTGGAGGAGAGAGGAGGAAGAGGAGGATGAGGAGGAGGAGGAGAGTTTAAATGTGATCCATCTGTAGGGAGAGGAAAATGTCGCCCTCTGCTGGTTCAATGTGTGTCCAACACCCTGCAAGGTTTATTATTGGTTTATTATAAGGATAAAATATACTAATTAACAAACATCCTGCACCAGTTCAGATTACAGGGCCAATTAAAATCCAATGCACCTAAATGTGATCCAGTTCAGTCACAATTCAGTCCAGTAGAACCAGATTAAAGATGGAATCTATTCATTTCAAATTTTATTTCTCCAGTTTCCATTTAATTCGGTGATATTCTGGCTGAGTCTGAGATTTTACTTGTCCATAAAAATAAAACCTTAGAATCTGCAGTCTGTATAAAAACATAAATCTGACCATAAATCTATCAAACATATAGTCTAAATGTGTGATGCCTTTTAATAAACTTCCAACCTGTTTTAGTTGAGACTGATCTGTAAAATAATTCCCTTACAGGATGACCTGGGACTTTTAACGTTTTATAAATGGAAATACTGCCCCCTAGAGGCCTGGGGCTGCAGGTGCCTCGCACCCACAGCAGAGCAGCGTGATTCTCACCTTGGTTGTCGCTCTGGACGTTCAGCTCAGATGAACTGTTGAATCCGGAAATCGTGGTCCGCAGGAGGCGGGCCATCATGGAGTCTCCGCCCACTTTGATGTCCACGTGGTAACCGCCTGCAGAAAGGGGCGGAGCTTATCCTGGAAGTGACTGCGATTTATCACTGCACTTTATCCTGTACTGTAATTCACCGCAAGGTATCCTGTAGAGTTACTGCAATCTTTCTGAGCTGTGTAAAAACGAAATTTCGTTCTGTATCCACTCTGTGTATACAAAATGACAATAAAGAAAGTCTAAGTCTAAGTCTAAGTCTAAGCCATCTCTCAGTCATTTATTTAAACTGACCTTCATCCACCCTGGATGATGATGATGATGATGATGCCGACGATGCAGCCGCAGGGATTCTTAAAAAATATTTTTCATTTTTGCTATTTTTCTCTAAGTGACACAGCGACAGAATTATACATATATCCCCCCCCCCCCCCCCTCGCCCCCCATGGGGGGAGGAAGTGGGATCCTGACACCGACCAATCTTTTAACCTCTCTGGGCTGTTCCAGCAGTTAAATATTCTCCATTAGAACCAGTTTGTCCTGCTGGGTCTGGGTAGACCTCCTCCTTCGGTTTTCGACCCCTCAGCATGATGCTACCACCACCGTGCTTGGTGTTTTCAGTGTTCTGAGAGTCGAAAGCTTCATCTTGTCTCCAGACGGCTCAGTCTTTGTCTCGTTTGTCCATCAAACGCTTCCCTAGAAGACAGTTTGTCCACACGGGTCCGGCCTGATGGTGCCGATTTTGGACCCTGTCAGTCCAGATCGACGTCAGGTGGCTCCAGTGTGGACAGGGACGCCGCTGCTCCAGCAGTTTCTGGTTCATCATCATTTATTCCTGGAAACCCAGTGAGTGAAAAGGCCCGTCCTCACCAGCAGCCGGGTTCTGCTGGTCCAACGGACCGGGTCAGTCAGACTGTGTGTGTGCTCACTCGTCACGTTGAACTGCGTGAACGTGTGTCTGCTGATGATGTCGAGAACGTGGACCAGAGCGGAGTCGACGGCCAGCAGGACGACGGACAGCAGCAAGATGGACAGAACCTGGAAAGCTCCTGGCGTCTAGAAACACACAAACAGAACCAGCGTCACACAGATGGCGCAACCTCAGGACGACCATCCGGGTTTTCAGGACTGATCAGAATCTGGTCAGCTTTGGCTCCACTGTTTGCTGAAGTGATGAAATCAGGAGATAACAAGCAAATATTTGCTGTGCAGCTGATTTTCTGGGTTAAGTCTGACTGGGAGGAACCAGAACTGGGCTGCCTCCATTAACCGGGTCTGACTGAAGGCGGCGGGAGTTGAACTCACCACCTGTTTCAGCTCCTGGGGGAAGATCTTCAGACTCGTCGGGGCGATGAACGTCTTACTCTCTGATTTCCTGAGAGGCAGCAGGAAGCGTTTGCCCTAAAAGGACAGAAGAGGCAGGAGTGACAGCGTGAGTCTTCATCAATAGGATGGGGATGAAGAGGAGGAGACTGAGAGTACCGCTCGTCTCCTGCGGTCATCGATGCGTCTGAAGTAGGAGGTGATGTAGAGGTTGTCAAACATGATGTTCCTCCTGTAGGAGCAGAGGTACTGAAACGCCCTGAGGAGGAGGAGGACAAAGAGAAGAATGAGAAAGAGGAGGACCAGCAGTGGGATGAAGAAGAAGAGGAGGAGGCCGAGGAAGAGGAGGAGGTGTGCAGCAGCAGCAGCAGCCTGATGGGGTCTACCTGCTGCTGAAGCTGAGGGTCTTACTGGATGAACACGGTGATGAAGGTGAAGGACAGCAGCAGCTGCAGGACGTTCATCACTTGTCCCATCGTCCTCGTCAGGTTCTGGAAGGACCGTTTGACGGCCTGAGTGAAGGCCTGATCCAACAGAACCCCGTCCAGCACCGGCTGCTGCTGCTCCTCCTGCAGGACGGCAGAGGAAGGTCATTCATGTGACCGAGCGGCCGTCTGTCCTGAGGGTCCTGAAGATGTCCTGACCTGGACGACGACCTCCGTCCTGAACTCTCGGGAGAGACGCTCCACTGAAACGTTGAGCTGATCGAAGAGCCGACCGAAGTTTCCCTCCACGGGAATCTGCTCCCGGCACCA
Organism: Fundulus diaphanus; assembly: GCA_037039145.1. NCBI lineage: Eukaryota > Metazoa > Chordata > Actinopteri > Cyprinodontiformes > Fundulidae > Fundulus > Fundulus diaphanus. The sequence continues at coordinate 56,450,678 of CM073130.1, read as the reverse complement.
TGGAGTCATGACTGGAGGACGGGAACGGAGAGGCAGAGCAGGGTTACCGGGTTCTCTGAAGATGACTTCTAGCTTCAGCGGTAAAAGCCGTGAACACAAGCGGTCCTGGGGAACCTCAGCCCACAACGGCTGCTTCCTCTGGAGTGTACAGCGTCCAGGAGAGTAAAAAAACGCTGCCAGGGTGGAAGAACATCAGCAATGACCTCAGAGAAGCTGCTGCTGTCCATCATCCTGCAGGGAGGAGAACATCTAAGCAGCTTCCAGGTTCCAGGATGGACGTCCAGCAGCTTCAGCCTGAGGTCAGAGCAGGAAGCTCAGAGAAATGAGCAGAACCTGGAGCTCCACCTCAGACTATAAGATGATCTGGGCTTGTTCTGGAGCCACTGGACCGGCGCTCCTTGCAGTCACTGAGTGGACCACCATCTCCTCTGGGAACCAAAGCATTCTGCAGTCGAACATGAGACCGACTGGGAGAAGTCCTGCTGGTGGAGGTGGTCCTGCACCTTTATCTGCTGGTTCTCCTGTGGTTCTCTGTCCAATGAACCGTCTGAACTGCAGGGATTCGGTCCAGCTTGGCGTTTATTTCAGTTCAAACCACAGCCAGAGAAAATAAAGCCCTCTGAGTAAAAACACCAGCAGAAATACGTCAGGTTTTACTCTCCAAACCAGGACAGAGACTCACTTCTCATGACGTCACACAGGAAGTGGAACTTCATGGAGACGCAGAGGATGTGGTTGATGACGGGAACAGGAATGGCTTCCATGCACGCCTCCCACCTCTGAGCGAACCAATCAGCACAGCGCTGGATGCCCTCACTCACCACACCTGAGCAGCACACACAGACGCTACCTGAAGCTATCCCTCCACCCCTCAGAACAGCGAATAAGGCTGAAAACCAGAGATAAAGTTTGGTGGAAGGAAGACGGTAAGGACTCACCGTCGCACTGCATCCTGGTCTTGGCGGTGAACTGCTCCTGGGTGCTGTTCGCTCTGCCGCCGGGCTTTGGCTTAGGCTGGAACGGGTCGTATCCGTACTGAAGGAGGACTTCATCCCTGATGTTCTGGAACTTCCTGCTGATGTTCAGGGACTCCGACTCAAACTCTGCTTTATCATCCTGAGAAGCAAACGCAGACGTTTATCCGTTAGAGAACCTGAAGAAGCAGAGCTCCAGAGTAAACGCTGCAGGTCTCCATTTGACCTAAAAGGCTTCAGTGGACAGAATTAGTTCAAAACCACAAAATTAACATTTAACTCCAGAATAACAGAGATAGAAGTCAGCCACATCTCCAAATCTTTTTTGTCTCTCTTGTTGTGTCTCTGCTCTGTCTTCTGTAACCTCCAGTCGGTCGAGGCAGATGACCGTTCATACTGAGCCCGGTTCTGCTGGAGGTTTTTTTTTCCCGTTAATGGGTGGTTTTTCTTCCCACTGTCGCTTCATGCTTGCTCAGTATGAGGGATTGCAGCAAAGCCATGTACAATGCAGACGACTCTCCCTGTGGCTCTACGGTTCCCCAGGAGTGAATGCTGCTTGTCGGGACTTTGATGCAATCAACTGGTTTCCTTATATAGGAACATTTTGACCATTCTGTATAATCTGACCCAATCTGTATAATATGATTGAACTTAACTTTGTAAAGTGCCTTGAGATGACATGTTTCATGATTTGGCGCTATATAAATAAAATTGAATTGAACAGAACATTTAAAGAAAGTAAAATGTGACTGAAATGCATGAAATTGTAACTTTCACCATGATTGGATTCATCTTTGAAGAGAAAGCCCTCCAGTTGTTTCTCACAGTAACATAAAGCTGATAAATGATGTGCAGCAGAACTGCATGGGAACAATTAATAGGAACAAACCACCTGTTAATAATAAGGGTCAATTTAAAGACTGAATTTATATGTGCTGTATTATACAGTTAAAGATGTGGGCGATGGCAGAGAGGCTTTAGACCCTCAGTCTTTGAAGATAAATCGTTAAAATGACTATTAAAAAACAGGCAGAACCGGTTTAACTGCTATAAAGCAATTAAAGATTTTCACTGAGGCTCTGTGCAGCACTTGCCTTGTATTTAGCAGTGACTGCACATGTGAGTCTATACTCACTGCCACTACAGGACTGAACAGGGAAAGTATCATCAGGAAGCTGCCGATCGATGTGGTCCTATTTACTATGAAACCCAAAATGTTGGGTGCATCACAATGAAAACATTGTGATGCACCCAACATTTTTAGTTGTAAGATCTTAACCTGTCTGTATTAATTTTACCATAAAAATAAACCTTCTGGCTGCAAGGCAGCAGTGCTACCAGCTAAAAGAAATTCACAATATCATTTTTGGGTTATTTTTTTATCGTTGTCTGAACCTCTGAATAATAATGTCTTCTTTATATCTCTGCCCTCATTAAGCTGCAGCGGTCTGCAGACTCTCTCCTCACCATCAGCTGCTGTGTGACCAGAATAAAGGGTCGGATGGCTTGCCTCCACAGCATCCTGCTGTGATGAACCTGCAGGTCCAGATTACAGCTCAGAGACAGAGCCGCCGCCTCGGCGTTCCGCTCGATGTTTGCGATCGGACCTGGAACAGGGAGACGGGACACACCATCATCTTGTTGCTTAGGTATGAAAGCTGATCGTAGCGCAGGGACATCTAGTGCTTTAGCATAACTGAGATCAGCTGTTTTTGGTTTCTAAACATGTCTGGATGTCTTTGACAAAACTCTTTTACAGTATTATAGTAACAAGATGGAGGGGAAACAGATGCAGGGTTTGCTGGGTTAAACAGATCTGATCAGTTTGCTGGTTAATTTGTTCCGATAAAATCTAAAAGTCTGAAAGCTCCTAAAAAGGCCTGGAGGACATGGATCCAGACCACGTTAGAAACATGCATGAGAGTCAGAAACGACGAGTCTGAACGTCAGCTGAGAAAAGGATCCTCTCTACTCTCAGGCTTTGCAGTGTGTGTGTTTTACCTCTGAACAGAACCATCACAACCAGCACCATCAGGTAGGAGCGGCCACGTGAGCCGAGGATGCTGGGTAAGGTGAGGAGGACGGTACACCTGAAGGACGAAGACAGGGCTCCCCCTGCTACGCACACACCTAAACACACACACCTGTGTTCACCTGAGGATGCTGCGGTTCAAAGGAGGAACATGAACATGACGTCTGCTCACCGACAAATACAGATCCTACTGCCAGCTTCAGGTCAAAGGTCAGAGGGAAGTTGTGGGCAATTCCCAGAAACAACACTAAAGAAAATACAACAATTTATTACATATTTAGGTTAAAATATAACCATGAGACTTAAAATTGGTGTTTCATTTCTTACGTTTTTTCATATTTATTTATTTTAATATGAGTGAGTTTGATCCTGGCGCCAAACTTGCCATGAGGACCCTCGAGAGGCGCTAACTTGTTTTTTATAATCTGTTGTCGTCTTCTTAGTGCTCTAAGCTCATTTACTTTGTTTCTGTTAGGTTAAATACAGGTTTAATAAAAAATAATACATTTTGTGATTTAAGGCCATAGTTTGAGTCTTCTTCTAGCTTTTGATGCGTTTTTCCTCTGCTCAATATTGTTAAAACAAAACAAAAACATGTTACTCTGGTTAGAAATCCTGACAACTGTCCAAATTTTTATTATTGCTAACTCCTTCCAGCATCACGGCATCCAAACCCAGAGGGATTAATTCAGATAAAAAAAAGAGTAATGTTTTAGACAGAGAAAGAAGATGAAATAAAACAATGAAGGTAACAGAGATACTCCAACAAGCTGTCACCTTGAGCAGCACAATTCAAGAACCATTATTGCTTTAAGATAATGAATATTTCCAACCGAAAATAAAATTCAAACTACTAAATAGAATAAAAAGAATTATAGTACATTAAACAAAAAAAAATCAATGTGAAATAAATGTAAAAATCTGGATAAATAAATAAATACCTACAGTTAAATAAGGCTCTATTAATCCTAATTTAGTTGGCGAGCAGAAATTTTAATATATGAAAACAACTACTACCAAAAAATACTAAATATAATTTAAAAGCCCAATAGATAATAATAATAATAATAATAATAGTAATTATTTAAGCCAAAAAGTTGCACCATATCAAGTATTGAAAAAACGGGTAAGGGTTCAGTTTTCCAAGTCAGATAAAGAAAATGAAAAACGAATTATTAGTGTTATATTAGCCGAATTGTTCATTGGGACATCCTCTTTCTAAATTGGTGGTAAACGCGTGAATAAAGCAAAGTATGAAAAAAAGTATGGATAAAAAATAAAGAAATACCGTTAAATAAGGCTCTATTAATCCTAAGAGCAATTTAGTATGCGAGCAGAAATAAAAACAACTTGAAAAAACAGGTAAGGGTTCAGTTTTCCAAGTCAGTTAAACAAAATGAAAAACTTTGCCCTATTTTTTAATCATTATTAGTGTCATATTAGCCGAATTGTTCATCGGGACTTCCTCTTCCTAAATCTGTGATAAATGCTAAAATAAAAGCCGCAGAAACACAGAGTAACCAGAGAAAAGCTTAAATTGCCAGTATTTTCAGGCAGGTTCTGTGCACAGCTGCGGGCTACTACCGGCCCGGTGATGGTTTACCTGCGCCGCTCACCGCGCCGAACAGGCCCCTGAGGACCAGGAGGGCCGCCGGGCTCTCAGCTGGAAGCCTGGAGAACCGGCGCACGGCTGGAGGAAGCGCGAACATCTGGAGCAGGTCAGTTATGGAGCGCCATCATTCAAACCGTTGAGCTTCCGGTAGCTCCTTCATCTCCACGGTAACCAGTTTCCGTAGCGAGACCAAAACCCAAAGATGGCGCCGAAGGAGGAGCGGCAACGCCTGCTGAAGAGTGACGTCACAGTCCAGGTGTTGAGGGGCGGATCCAGACGCACCCTCAGAGGACACCTGAGCAGGTAGGTAGCATAAAGCTAACCCATTCTGACCATCAGACTATTAAAGGACCCCCCTAGCTAGCATACAGCTAATATTTAACTGCTAACTGTTAGCTTTATGCTAGCTACCTGTCCAGGTGTCCTTTGATCGTCAATACCAGCTTGTTGGAGTCTCTGTTAGTTTCATTTACTGATTTAATCCCCCTTAAAACTTGTATTCCCCGTTTCTGTCTGAGACCTGTCTTTTTGGACAATTACTCCCGTGAGTTTTGAGTTTATCTGATATTTAATTTACTGTTGGACAAAATGTCCCCCAGCATGATGCTGCCACCACCATGCTTCACTGTGGGGACGGTGTTCTTAGGGCGATGGCGTGTGTTGGGTTTGGGCCAGACAGCGTTTTCCCTGGTGGGCCAAAGATTCAGTTTTAGTTTCTTCTGATCAGCGCGCCTTCCTCCAGACATTTGAGTTGCCCACGTGCCTTTTAGCAAACTCAAAGTCTGATTTTTAGCATCCAGCAATATACTTTTTCTAGACACTTTTCCATTTTACACACTGCTGCTAAATGCTAGGGGTGTGACAATACATTGACCCACATCAATATATTGATTAAATGATTAACGATAATGCAAATTAAAAATATTGATCCATATTGTCCTTTTTAAGATGCACCTTTATTTTTAAATTTACGAAGCATGAGACCAAAATGAACAGGGAATCTATTACTATTAGTATTTTAAAAAGAGAAGAATTATTGTTTTTTTTATTTAAATGCTTGCTTAAAAATAAAATGGTCAAATCTTATTTGGGTTTTTCTGAGTTAATATGAATGTAAATATTAGTGTTAGATGGGGAGATGATATCGCATCATATTCAATTCAATTCAATTTTATTTATATAGCGCCAATTAATGAAACATGTCATCTCGAGGCACTTTACAAAGTCAAAATCAATCAGATTATACAGATTGGTCAAAATGTCCTATAAGTTATAAGGGAACCAGTTGATTGCTTCAAAGTCCCGACAAGCAGCATTCACTCCTGGAGAAGCGTAGAGCCACGGGGAGAGTCGTCTGCATTGTCCATGGCTTTGCTGCAATCCCTCATACTGAGCAAGCATGAAGCGACAGTGGAAAGAAAAACCACCCATTAGCGGGAAGGAAAACCTCCAGCAGAACCAGAACCAGGCTCAGTATGAACGGTCATCTGCCTCGACCGACTGGGGGTTACAGAAGACAGAGCAGAGACACAACAAGAGAGACAAAAAGCACAGAAGCACACATTGATCCAGTAATCTGTTCTACATTAGATGGTAATAGTGGTGATTTGTCTTCCCTGGATGATGTCACAGTTAACAGAACGCCAGACCAGATGTACCTACTATGAAGAAAAAAGAGAGAGAACAAAAAGTTATAAGCAGAAATGATGACACGTAATGCATAATTGAAGAACAGTAGAACTCTATAGAGTGAGAAAAATAGATCCTGATGTCCTCCCGTAGCCTAAGCCCATATAAGCACATCCCCATTGGTAGGTCAGGGCAACATAAGCCACTCTAGTTATAAGCTTTGTCAAAAAGGAAGGTTTTAAGATTAGTCTTAAAAGTAGACGGGGTGTCTGCCTCACGGACCAAAACTGGGAGTTGGTTCCACAGGAGAGGAGCCTGATAGCTAAAGGATCTGCCTCCCATTCTACTTTTAGAGACTCTAGGAACCACCAGCAGACCTGCAGTCTGAGAGCGAAGAGCTCTATTAGGAACATACTGGGTAATCAGAGCTCTGATATATGATGGAGCTTGATTATTAAGGGCTTTATACGTTAGAAGAAGAATTTTAAATTCTATTCTTGATTTAACAGGAAGCCAATGAAGGGAAGCTAAAATTGGAGAAATATGATCCCTCTTGTTGATTTTCATCAGAACTCTTGCTGCAGCATTTTGGATCAGCTGAAGGCTTTGAACTGCATTTTGTGGACTTCCTGATAGTAAAGAATTACAATAGTCCAGCCTTGAAGTAACAAATGCATGGACTAGTTTTTCAGCATCACTCCTGGACAGAATGTTTCTAATTTTGGCAATATTCCTGAGGTGAAAAAAGGAAACTCTGGAAACCTGTTTAATATGGGATTTAAATGACATGTCTTGGTCAAAAATAACACCAAGATTTTTTACTTTATTACCAGAGGCCAAGTTAATGTCATCCAGATTAAGTGATTGGTTAAGAAGTTTATTTTTTGAGGACTCTGGTCCAAAGATTACAACTTCTGTCTTGTCAGAATTTAGATGCAGGAAATTTAAAGTCATCCAGCTTTTGATGTCATCAAGACATGACTGCAGTCGAAGTAATTGATTGGATTCATCAGGATTTATGGATAGATATAGCTGAGTGTCATCAGCATAACAGTGGAAATTAATCCCATGCTGTCTGATAATTTTGCCAATCGGAAGCATATATATAGTAAAGAGAATTGGTCCAAGGACTGAACCCTGTGGTACTCCACAGGTGACCCTAGAGTTTGAGGAAGATTTATTATTAACATGAACAACAGGAATCTGTCCGACAGATAAGATTTAAACCAGCCTAATGCTTTCCCCTTAATCCCTACAGTATGTTCAAGTCTTTGTAGGAGAATATTGTGATCAACTGTATCAAATGCAGCACTGAGATCTAACAGGACAAGTACAGACACAAGTCCATTATCTGAGGCCATGAGAATATCATTAGTGACCTTCACCAGAGCTGTTTCAGTGCTATGATGAGCTCTGAAGCCTGACTGAAACTCCTCAAGTAGGTCATCAATCTTAAAGATCGTAAATCGTAACAGCCTTTGTGATATCAGTAAATATCGTATCGCCATCCAAACGAATCCATATAACGGCCGCTGCTGATTTACACCCCCACTAAATGCATGGAAAAGGTAGAGTAGATCTTCAAACCTATACATTCTGGATAAGTGTGAAATGTGTTTTTTAAGACATACAACATATTTTAAAAACATGACAACAAAAGCCTAGTTTATCAATTATGATGCATAAGTATTTAATGAACAAAGCCCCCCAGCAGCTGCGCCTTTTAAAGCTTCTGTGTTTTTCTCATCTTAGGCCAGGTGGGCGCTCTCGCCTCCACAGACGGACAAAGATGCGGGCCCACCTGCTGCAGGCGGGGCGGAGCCTGGTGGCGTTCCTCTCTGGACTTCTCCTGGCGTCTCTTTATGGACTCATGGGCCTCCTTCTGCAGAAACAGCCACTGTGGTTCTGCGCCTACTCCACGGTGGCCTTGGCCGGGCTGGCAGCGTTCGGCATGGGGCTGTCAGCAGGTGTTCGGGCCAGCGTCACGGTCATGCTGCCCTCCATGTTCTCAGGTGAGTCAGAGATGTTCACCTGCATCTACCCAGGATGAACCCGAGCTCCGTTTACCGGTTCTGGTTTACGTACGTATTCTGATCAGTCTTAAAGGAGAAGTCCGGTCAAAATCAGAATTCAAACTGCTGAAAGTACTTTAAATATAAAATTATTACATACTGTTCAATAAATCATAAGCTTTTTTAATTAAGAGTAATTTTCATTTGAAGGTCCTTTTATGGGGGCCGCCAGCTTGGTGAAGAACAGTACTGCCTCCTCCCAGTTTGTGACGTAACGGTGCGGTATCGGCTGTAGAGCAAGTCCCCATGCCCTATCTGTCCCCTTTTAAATAAATATCCGTTTTCATGCCAAAATATTTTTTTAACCCCTTAAACAAAGATAGACATGGTATTAAGCATTTAAATTTAAATTAATACTAATTTTACATTTTAGAGACATAAAAAGACAACAAATAAGCATTAAAGTACAGTTTATGGGTTGGGTTCTGCAATGTTATAAGATGAGTATAAAATTCATCTTTAGAACCAATCTCTGCTCAAAATGGTGATCTGCCTAATCTACTTTCAGCAGTTATCATCAGTTATTGCACCGTAAACTGCAGAAAATACGGGCAGAGCGTCTCCTTCTGAGTTTCCTCTCTGCTGCTGTGAGGAGGAGCTGCAGCGCGTTATGAGGCGGAGGGATATTTCAGCGTCACTTAGTTTAGAGCCAAAACAATCGCTTCACTTTCAGAAACAAGCCCAAAAAAAACTGCAACCCACAACTCATGAAATATACAAGTGACTTTAGAAAAAATAAGACCAAAGTCACATAAAATAAGTGGGCTTTGCAACAGTGAGCATTCTTTCTAACTGTGTCGTATCCCTCCGCCGCTCTGGTTGGGTAAACAAATTTTCCAAATTCTTCATCATAAAAAAGAAAAACCTACCTAAAAGTCTCGCTCTCATGTCATCTTGAAGACATTCTTCTTCCAAATGTTGTCTGCAGACGACGTGTTTTTTCTCTCTGGCCAGAAGCACGATGGCAAATCCTCCCTCTTCACGTTGGTAATCCAGCAAAACAGCCCATGGAGGTCATGAATCGGAAAGGTGAAAAAACTAATGTTTTTTCACCTTTTACCCGATGTATTGTTAAATCCAACTGCCATGCACGTGAGCATTGTTGCTTTAACAATCGCTCCCGCGAATTTCAATGGTGAAGTCCTCTGGAAATCCGAAACAATTGTTTCTGTTGGCAGCTGTGTACAACAGCTCCTATTGAGTTTGCTTGTAAAGCGCGGCGAACTGCTGTCAGCTCTCCGCGATGTTACGTCACAGAATGTGATGTCAGGCGGCCATTACTGCCCACATTTGGGCAGTAATGGCCGCCCCCATACACAGTGATCCAGACGACAATTTAAGCTTTTTTTTTTCTTGTTGATTAACGCTAAATTCATAAAATAACCACAAACGTATTAGTTTTAGGTATAGCTAATGATCCAATGATTTTTCCTTGTTGACCGGACTTCTCCTTTAAGAAGGGCCCGTTCCTGTTCCATTCACCCCAGCCCGTCTCACCCGATTAAAAGATTTAGTGAGACGGGCTCATGTGTTATACCCCGAAGTCTCTTCCACACGGTTGTAAGCTATTGTCTGCTCGTACAACCCCCAAAACCTCAAGGAATCGGACATCCGGTCTCCAAGCACCCATCTGCTCCCTGACACTTCAGGCACTAATTGTAATTATTAGCCCCGGTCTGTTTTTGGAAGTTTAACCAAGATAACATTGAGAACCATGAGAACGCTTTCAAACCATAAACTATTCTGAAAGGTCCCTCATAACGAACCCTCGTACTGGTCTGTGCCTGGCGCCTTAGAGCTTGAATGAAGTCATTGTTTTTCCAGTAAGTCTGCAAAAATCCCCATCCTAAGTCCAAGCCACCTAATTAATGATTAGAATTTGGGTAACTTTTATTACTTTAAAAATACATGATTAACATGAAAATGATTATATATCTTCATAACATCAGAAAACACAGAAAGTATAATCTTAGCTCCCAAGCTGTCCTGACGTCGTGGCGTTGTTATGGATCTGTTAAATGTTGTCCTGGTCCAGCCCGTGGCAGGAAGTTCATCCTGATCCTGTATGTGTCGGTGCTGGTGTCCGGACCTCTGAAGAACACGCTGGAGAACACGAAGCGGGCCGCTACCAGCCTGCTGTGTGGCGCCGAACTGGCAGCCAATCAGACTAAAGAGATGATGCAGAAAGCAGCCACGCCCCTCTTCGGTAAGACACGCTGAAACTTCAGCTTGAACGGAAAAACGGGTGTAAATGTCAGGTTTAAACACCTAAAACATTAATTAAAACAACACAAAGAAGGAAGACAACAGACGTTAGACACAGGGACATGCTCAGTTACGAATCCCTTATCCGTTCTGAAGCACACCTGCTGTTTCCTTGTGTTTATTAAGATATTGGGAGGTCCCTAGTTACAAAAAACCCGTTGTTACTCTAAGGAGTAGGGGAGGCATACAGCAATGTGACCTTAAAGATAATACAAAGTAGTTTCCCACAGTTCAGTTATGCGTATGCACACCAGATGGCTGATTGCAGTTCATCACATAACTTGAAAATCAATTATTACCACATGTTGTTCTGCTTTCTGCAGGCCTTCTGTACACATAAGAGAGAGAAAATCAATTCACATATACAGTCAGATAAAATGTTAACCTGGTCTATATGTTCCAGTAAATATATGATAAAAACAATAAACACAAACACAGAGAGATCGGTCACCTGAAAAACACTTTAATATCTGAATAAACTCAAACCGTAAAACCTTTTTGATAGTAATGATACGTGATAAATGCAATGAACATGGGGAATAAAATAAAACATGTAGAGAATAGTAAAAATAATTCTAACAGTAAACATGCCGTCATCATTAAAACATCATTAAAAATCTGTGTGGAAGTTTATTTTCACTCAGATTCCTCCTCATGGAGCATTTCTGTAGAACTTTAATCTGTTTTTAACTGGGATCAGATTTTCAGAAGAAGATTATTCTGCATGTCTTCATGAGTCTGAATCCATCAGCGTCAGAAGAACCTGAATGTTCTGCTGTGTTCCTGCAGGTGCGCTGGATGAGATCAGAGAGATCACCAGCAACGCTTACGCCGTCGCAGGAAGGGTCCAGAACTTCATCCGGGCCCTGACAGACAGCGTTCGCCATGTTGGTCGGTCGCCGTCGTTCTTTACATGTTTAAATGCAGTAAAAACAGCTTCAGCATCATTTTCTATGATGTAGTCGTCCTCCAGGGTGTTGGAGAGTCGTTGCTCTGTTATCTTCAGGCTTTGGCTGATTTTTCCCTCATTTTCATTTTGTTTTGAGCTCTTTAACTGCAAGTTTTGGTTTTTAGTCTTAAATTCTCCCCCTAATTTGCATGTCTAAATAATTTTGACCCGTGACCCTGCAGCTCGCACCCTGAGGAACGTCCTCCACTTCCTGGTGGACATCGGAGACATCTGCAACGACAAGCTGGGCGCTCCGTACAGGAAGTGTCGGGATTTGTTCGCCCAGGCCCGGAGCGACTGCACCGACCTGCTCGGCGAGTTCAGCTTCCTGTGTGACATTGTGGACGGCTTCCTGCCGCTTTGCAACCTCGCTCGTGGTGCGTTCACTGACATCATGATTTGAGGTCTACAGGGACGCCGTAGTCATCAGACAGGATATCAGAAGCAGATGTGTTGGACAGACAGGACATCACAAACTGTCAGGATAGATTTGTGGTTTTAAACATCTTCCCAGTCCTGCCTCTCCTCCTGCTGATGCTGAGTCTGACTGATGTGATGCTGATTTTATGTGGTCCTGTTTCATCACAAGCGTCTCTTTCAGCTGGAGAGCTCTTCTGCATCGTCCCGTCCTACGTGGCTGCCCATCTGAAGCAGCGCCTCGCAGATCGTGAGTTTTTCTGTCTGGTTTTAGCTGCTGCTGGCAGTCAGCTGTCTCTGCTGCAGTTTAATTGGACTCTGACCTTTCAGCCACAGTTGCTGCGTTTAAGAAGATGATGCGGGAGTTCGACTTCAACATTTCAGCCTCCGTGAAGTTCCACCTGGACACCAACAGCAGCCGCTCCCTGCAGCAGGTTTCTCAGGAGATCATGGCGGAGATTTCCTCCGATCTGCGGATGTTTCAGAAGCTGAATGAGCCGCTGATGTACGCCAGCCTGGCTCTGCTGGGCTGGTCCTTTCTGAGGTCAGAGGTCACTTCAGTCTGCCTCCCAGTGAGCAGCAGCTTCTGCAGCCCTGAGCATCACTGGAAACATTTAGATCCCGGTTAGCAACGGCTGCTTCGCTCTTAGTAGGATTAGTCTCCACACAGACAGCTGGAACTAAGACGCAACAATAATTAAACCAGATAAACTAAAATAACTTAGATAAACCAGCTGGTTGTTCTCTGTTCTCTAAAGAACCTCTGAGGTCAGAACCAGAACCTCTGCTGTTCACTGACTATGGGACTTCTGTTAATTAGTCGGTCTTGATGTTATTTCAGGTTATCAGAAACTTCTAGAGCCAGCACATTACCGACGCAATCTTTTTAAGAAGATCGAAAAGAAAGAGCCAAATTTTAGTGATGTGAGCGGCTTTACTGATACGGACTTGATTCATAAATTTCGAATGACAAAGGCAACCTTTATGTGCGTCTGAACGGATCTCTTTAGCGCTCTCACGTAAAAACACACATCTTCATAGCAGCGAGTAAACGCGTTGCTGTGGGGCTGTACTGACTTGTGATAAGATGGGGTTTTACCGGCTTGCTGTTACATGTCTATTACAAACCCATCTTTCCCAGTTCCGGATTTGGCCGCAAGTGTGAAGACATTAAACGAGAGGTAGAACAGTTTAAATACATATTTAATTCATAGAAATTAAATATGGAGACAGCTTACATTACCAATCAAGATGATTTCACCGCGCGGTCGAGAAGTCTGTCTAAATTAAGCTCTGAACAAAGACTCTTTTTATCAACCTTAAACTCCTCCTGCAAGCTCAAAGGGAGGATGACTGACCCCCTCTCCTTCTGACCACCCCCTCGGGGCAATAAAACGCCCTGTTATTCTACCCAGCAACAGAGAAGGGAGACACCCCCACTAAGATATGTTTTTTAATTCTCAACAACTCCCTCTGTTTTGATTAACAAATCAAACCAATAACTAGGCTAAACTAAGTCCATGTCTTGAAACCCTTAAACAAAGTGTAAATGGTAAGATGTGATATTGTAACCCACTGTGCCCTCTGTTGGCGACTTATGCAATCAAATTAAGTTAAAATGTACCCCTTAAATGTAAAGTAACCCAAGTATAAGCTAATAAGCTATTAAACCTATCTGAATCTCGAACCTACTAGAATTAAGAAAAGTAAGCACCTTTATCCGAGAGGTGCAAGGCTAAGATAAATGTGCAACTACCAAAAACTATTATATGATCTAAATATGACTTTAAGAGTCCTAACCTAGATTAACAAAATGCTTCTTAGAAATAAAGATAACCCATGAAAGCACTTCACTCAGATCAAACCACAGAATAAAAAACAGATTTTCATGCAATGCAAAACCAAGATTCTAACGATACTAATATTGAACACCTTATGAATATGGAACTTATAAGACATATGCAGTGGTTACAAAACTCTCATTTTCTTTTTTTTCTTTTTTACACAATGCATTCAATTGTTGTCATGATGTCTTGCATCTCGGAGATGTCTTCTTCTCGCCTTTAAAGAAGATGGTGTAAAGAGTCAGTGTTCCGACCGCGGTCTCCACACAACTGTATGTTAATCTTTTTTTTTTTTTTTTTTTAAATAAAAAACGAAAACAAAACAAAATTCCAGCTGCCCCTCCGTGGGTGGCTCTGCGAGATAAGTTGTTCCGGTGATGTCTCCCTGGAACCCTCTGGTGGCTAGTACACACGGCTCCTGGAGTCTGATGGGCCCCTGACCTCTGGCCCACCACATCTGCTTGTCGATAACCTTAGCGTGCACTCCGTCGAAGTCGGGGGTTGGTGTACTCCCTTCACATTTCTGAACTCTCCTAATTTTATGTCTCCAATACAACCTGAAACTTACACGACAATCTTTTAGATATCAAATGTCGTGTGCTACCTGTAATTCCGGAGGTTGACTTCGGTCCCGAAAAGCTCCTTTCAGTCATATGGAATCATATCCTGTAATGAAATTAACTGAACACTCCCACAAGAAACACACTTCACATCTTCCATTGTTCCATCTCCATCCTATTTTAGAAATGTAATAGTTAATGAGACATTTTATCGCAATTTCACTTTCCCCGTCCTTACGCTGTCCTGTAAGAAAAAGCAACGACCACACAAATACGTTAATCTCTGGTGAAGATTCCCCTGTCTGTAAAATCAAAAATTAGTTAATGCAGTTGTGAAATCAAAGTATAGTAACAAGACGCATGTGGGGCCCATTCACCTAACTTGTCTCGTTTCACCCTCGTTGAGGATTTGGCACTAAGAGAAGAGGCAGTGAATTCAGAGGCAAAAACAACAGTTAAATATATATTTATTACAACTTGGAATTCCAAAGTGGGAGGCACAACCTTTATCACAGCATCGGATACCTTAAATTCTCTGCCTGGATCTGAAGCCTTTCTCAAAACGTACACATCGTTCCTTCCTTTTCAAACTTACATAGGCCAAGCGGGGGCTAGACCAACTTTCTTTTTCCTAAGTTTCTGCTGAGAACATCTGTCTCCTAACCTTTGACCCTTAAATGTGAACACTGTAATCCTGTAAGAATGTCAGAATGTTCTCTGAATTAAAGATTAAAGATTACCATTCAGCACACCACTCCACACAAAACCTTTCAGCAGTCACCACACCTCACTTATGTACCATTTACGCCATACTCAGATGTCTATGCTGTAAAAAAGTTCCTATTTTTTTTTTCTTATCATTTTATCCAGTTTTTACAAATCCTGATCCAGTTTACTGCAACAGATATACGTGGCTTTGAATCCTTAACAAACCTTCCTGACACACCAATGGTTTTAAAGTAAACTAAATATGCATTAAATTACCCTCTGTTTATCTCTGTTTTATCCAGTTTTTTGTAGTTTATGTAGTTTTTCTGTTTAATTTAACATTCACTTTTTTGGCCTGCTTAAACTTTTTAAGCCTTTATCCAAGAACCCCCTCATATAATCTATCTATAACAGATACGTGGTGTCTGACACTCCGCTCATTAAATCTAATTTATAGTTCTGTTTTGGGAGTCACTTAACAAACATTCCAGAGAGCCATGGGTAAGGTCTTTTGTGGGGGGTTTCTCTTTGTTTAAACAACCGTTATCTGATTTACAACGCAGTTACATACCTCCGTGGGGTCCTGCACAAGAATCCTTCCCTTAAATTACTTGTGCCAAGGGTTGATATAAAGTTTAAGATCTATATAACTTTACGATATAGTGTTATCATATAAATGTTTATGTCATATCCCTCTGCTTGGAACAAAATGAATTTTGTTACAAAACATTAACAAAGAATAGTATTAGTCATCACAGGGAATCAATTAACTGCAAATAATTATCTGAACTGAAGTATGAAAAACACTGCCCTATATCCTGGATTCAGATCAAAACTTAATGCAATTTCATAATCCCACAGATCTACAAGAAGTCCTCCAAAAAGATCAGTGTACCCGTTGAAATAATGATTATTCTAATGTGCTCACAGCAAGTTGATGGTATGAAAATGCTGAACGTTCCAAGGTACTTACATACTGATAAAATATTGGGTTTTACCTGAATAAAACACCTGGTAACGGCAAAGTCTGGTGAAAATCTGATAAGTTTTAGCATGCAACAGTTATATTGTACAATAGAAAAATCTCAATACTTAAGAGCTATTTAAGAAATAACCTAACAGATCCGTTTAACCTATGTTGTTTAGAAACAGAATGTCCCAAGCAGGACACATCTGTGCTTACCGAGAGGCCCATGTAATAAACCTGTCCCCTCAGGACGTTGCAACCCCCCTTGTGAAAATTTATGACATGCAGTTGTCAACCAGAACTCACAGAGACCTAAGTATAAGTGTAGCACATAAAAATATTCCCACCCCTGTGGATTGTCTGCTAATAATTGTGATGGTAAAATACACCTTCTGCTATCAATTATGAGCAATACGGTCCTGGACATAATAGAATTAAAACTCATGTTTAAAAGGAACATATCAGTTATATAGTAAAAAATTTTAAGAGACAGTAGTATATTTTTCAAAACCGCAAACCTGTAGTGTTCGTATCTGCCCAATCGGCTGCCTTAAGAAGTTATTACCTGCACCAATCCATTTGCCTTAACAAAAAGTCTGTTATCAGTCTGTGGTCCTTGAGATGGACTGGACTGACATGTTCAGCAGATCAGGCAGAAAAGAGATTGGAGTTTAGACGTCGCACTCACAGCTTCCATGTATGGAACTCCACATTTCGTCCCCCACGTGTTGCAATGATTCGCTGTCGATGCACCTCAGTGACAAAGTTCTGGTCCACGACTCAGAAACTGGATGAGACATTCAACTCCAGTGTATGCAGACAGTCATTTTTCTTTGACAGCTTAGGATCTGTGCTGTTCATAGGCGTTGGCCATCGTTCCAGGGTGAGGAAACCTTGTTCATGGGTGCGTTATCCCCTAGATGGGGCACTGACCTTCTTGAAGGTGAGGTGGTATTGGGACTTCTTGCCAGGATTTAGTGATGTGAAACAGTCCTTGGCCCAGTGTCCAGCGTAAGCAACTGTCCCAGATGTGATGGGTACCCCACGACACACATATCGGCTGTAAATGCTCAGTTTCATTCTTCCAACCCCAAATCGGCACCGATCTGCGTCTCATGTCAGACGTGTCCATACTCCAGAACGAACAGACCTGTAACAAAATTAAGATAGAAAAAGAAAAACAGGGGGGAGGAAGCTCCCCCACCTTAAATTAAAATAGAGACAGTTCTCGATGGAATCAGCTGCTTACTCTCACTCCTTCCTATATTGTTTTCCAATAACTGTAATTTTACCAACTTTTAGTAATTAACAAACTCAAACATTGTGTATCACCCTTCCTTTAAGTCACAGGCAAATGGTGTATCAAATATTGTCTCAGCGAGCATATCAAGATTTAAAATCATCAGCTGAGATATTGAAGAGGGCACGTTTTTTTTTAAACACTATTACTCTAAATAATTCCCCTAAATTGGACTGATTTATTTAGGATCCACACCTGTGTGTTTGATCCATCCTACTGATTTTTTCAGAAGATATCGAGAGTCCCAGTCAAACTCAGGAACCTTCTGCTAAAGTGTATAAAGAAAATGCTGTGTAACTCCATCTATCAAGGAAAAAATATAAAAAACACCAAAGGTACATTTTAAAACAGCTCTAAAATCAGTTATGCGCCTGTGTTTAGTAAATTGTTAAGTCAACTACTGCCGGCCACAAACAATCACCAGCAACTGATGTTGAAAAGTTCATTCACCAGAATTTGCACATTACCAAATGAACAAAGAAAAAGATTCCTCGGGCTCTAAATTACTGTGTAACAAGGGCATCTGCATTTTGTGGGACCATGAAAATGTGATTACATATAATGAATAATTTGGGGACCGTCCTGTGATGATCCCGTAATATTTTCTATTTCTACTAGGTGTTGGCGCTCTGCAATATCAGTATCTATAATAAAACAATGCAAACCAATAACATTAGTCATAAATTCCTCAATTTTAGCTGGTTCATTTGAGGATCACTTCAAAACTGACTCATGACTAAATGCAGTGTTAACAAAATCGATCAAATCAACCACAATATCAGTTTGCACACACTATTAATGTACAGTTTAACCTTAACTTCTAACTCTGTGTAGTTCTGCTTACTTGTGTTTTCCCAGGCCTGCAAATGAGCAAAAGTTTATAGGGTGGCTATTTCCTGCTCCCTATTAATCAGCTAGAGTTAAGTCTGATGAATTATATTTATTTATTTATCTATTATAACTAGGGCTATCAAACAATGAAAACCATTTAATCACTATTTAATCGCAAATTATATTTCATGTCTGAAAGTATATATATTCATTAGGCATTTTAAAACGCTATTTTGCAATAGATAATGCTAGTTAAAATTACACTCTAATAGAAGGCATTTTCCCTTTTTTGTGTTTTCCCAATTTATAATGCCTCAAACAGATGTTCAATGTTCTGCCAAATTTTTTAACAACTTTTCCAAACTTCTAACCACTTTCTAACTTTTAGACTACAGTTCAAAATAAAAAGTTTTCTCCAAAACTCACCAAACTGCAGGCCGTGGTCTCTCTCCAATGCAACTCACCCAATCAGCTTGCAGCCAATACCTCAAACGTTTTACTGCATTGAAATTCTCCTGCACTTCAACAAACATTATTAATGCATCGACCTTTTTTCTAATGATTTCCAAATTCCCCTTAGTTTTTCACCCATATTTTTACTTATCACTTTTACTTAACAAAATTAAACTGCGCCCCAGTCACCGCTCTTATCTTTAGGCCCACGCACGCGGAGAAATTCACACCCTCATGAAGACACACACACACACACACACACCCCCACTCTCCGCTGAGTTGCAGGGTACAACCAATCTCTCCTTCTCTCAAAACCATGGATCCCATATTACCGAGACATTCAAAACATCAGACAAGACATAACAAACATAACATTTAAGACAGACAGCCTTGCGCGCGCAGAGGGTCTTCTCCTTTTAATACCCTTCCACTCGACGAAACCAACTATTCATTTTAATACCACCTCGGTCTAATCGTCGTGCAATCAGAATCCCCGTTCTGATGCTAGAGAACAATGTAAATGTTCCCTTGGGGCCCCTTTTTAATCTCTTATCTACTTTAACAGCTCACTTTAAAGGTCTTGCTGTCTTAGCCTCAACTTTTAGATGGTTTTGTATTCTTGGCCGTCCTATCGCTGTGCTGCATTAGGGTGTCTCCTTCCCCAAAGAAAGCACTCCATCTTAGTCCTAAATTCACCAGACTCGTCAGTCATGGAGAGGGAGCGACCAACTTCCGAGACTATTTTTTATCTTTGTAATTTTATCTTTTTTATTGTCTTTTATTTTATTTTTCAACAGCCTCACCACTTGGCTTCTTGGCTGTTATCTCTTTTATCGTTTCTACCTTATTTTACATTTTTTTGACGTAGACATACAAATAAATCCCATTCAATCATTTCTCGGTTTCAACATAAATTCCATTCAAACCTAGTTGTACTGTTCAGCCTCTGATATTTTGAGAATTGAGTCTCTTAAACCACAGCACCACTTAATTTAGCCTACACATCATTTTGCCAATGGAGAAAAATCTCCTTACATTTTTCCGGTCGACCGGTGATGCTGCAGAATTAGTCCTCTTTTCGTGTCCAATTTTCAAACAGACCCTCACTCACAGCCAAAATCCGAGGGGTTTCGGCACCATGATAAGATGGGGTTTTACCGGCTTGCTGTTACATGTCTATTACAAACCCATCTTTCCCAGTTCCGGATTTGGCCGCAAGTGTGAAGACATTAAACGAGAGGTAGAACAGTTTAAATACATATTTAATTCATAGAAATTAAATATGGAGACAGCTTACATTACCAATCAAGATGATTTCACCGCGCGGTCGAGAAGTCTGTCTAAATTAAGCTCTGAACAAAGACTCTTTTTATCAACCTTAAACTCCTCCTGCATGGCTCAGTGGGAGGATGACTGACCCCCTCTCCTTCTGACCACCCCCTCGGGGCAATAAAACGCCCTGTTATTCTACCCAGCAACAGAGAAGGGAGACACCCCCACTAAGATATATTTTTTAATTCTCAACACTTGCAACAGCTGCTTGTTACCGTATCAATAGCCAACCTCTTTTTTTTTTTAGCCAACCTCTTTGGCATAGCCAGGTCCACCGTTAGTGACGTTTGTCAAGTATCAGTGACGTGTAGGTCGGATGAATGCGACCTGGCCGTGCAGACACAGGTCGCATTTGAAAAGATCCGATCTGTGTTGTTCAGACTGTCATGAAAAGATCAGATCCAGGTTGCATATGGGCAAAAAAAATCGGAATTGGCTGCAGTGTGAACGTAGCCAGAGAGACCGCAGGAGCAGAAAAACATGAAGAGGGAAAGAAGCGCCGTTTGGCTCTATTTTAATACCGTAAATGAAATCAAGCTGTATGTTTTGTAAAAAGCCGGTTAAATTCAGTGGAAACACAACAAATTTATATAAGCACGTGAAACACCATGGGCAAAAAAACGTTAAGCGACAGAAACGGAGAGAGGAGACGAAACTTCTCTAATTGCCCCGACAGACCCACAGACTGACGTCACTGACTGAGGCGTTTCAGTCCTCCAGAGAACATCCAGGTAGATAAGAGAGGTCATCTTCAGCAGCAGTTCATGGTAACTTTCAAAGTAGATGTTATCTATCATATGTTACTGGAGCCCACACAGAAAATGTAATTAAGACCTTGAAAGAACCCAATACATATATCCTATTAAAAAGTGTTATTTAAGATAAGATAACATTAGATAATCCTTTCTTTATCCCACGACGGGGAAATTTATAGGATTTAAGCAACAGGCAGGTGGACACAACACAGACAAAATTACATAAGGATTGAAAGATATAAGAGGTGGATTAGGAAAAAAAACACTATGAACATAACATTATTATTATTATTATTATTATTTAACTGTAATAATAAAATAAAAATCACAAAACCTGAAAGGTCAACAGTTTCATGATACATCAAGCTTAAATGTCAAAAGTATTGGTATCGTATCGATATCGCCGATACTGACCCGTATTTACTTCGGATCAGATCGATTATAAATTCCCAATATCACACACTTCTAGCGGGGAGCTGAGGGGGGGGGGGGACCCAGCGTATGTTTGAGGAGGAGGCAGAGAGAGCCAACAGAGACAGTGCAGGTGGAGAGGCTTACTGCCTGATTGATGCTCAGAGACGGATCACAGTGTTAATTTCAATGATCCCGCGTTATGGCCAACAAAAATGACTGGTTCTGATCGAATGAATGTTGTGCGTTTAATGGCAAAAAGGAAGCTTTTCTCAGAGATTCAGAGGGCAGAGAATTCCCAAAGTATCTAACATATTCTACTTCCTGCAATGGAAGGGAAAAAACTTGTTAGGGACTGGCTAATATACAGCAGGTCAAAAAAGGCCATATTTTGGCTGCAGTGCTGCTGTTCACTTATGAAGAAAAGATCAACTAGTGCACTAAATTAAATAGATGGGTTGAAAATATCCAGTATAAAATACAGAGATTTCCAGGGCATGAAGTATACAGTTAAGTTGACTTTTTTTGGTGTGTGTGTGTGTGTGTGTGTGTGTGTGTGTGTGTGTGTGTGTGTGAGTGTGTGTGTGTGTGTGTGTGTGTGTGGTGGTGGCAGGTGTAGGGGGGGGGCCCAAAAAGACAGTGTTGTCCCGGGCCCTAGCATAGTTGTCAGCTGGCATGTACTG
This sequence comes from Fundulus diaphanus, assembly GCA_037039145.1. Classification (NCBI taxonomy): domain Eukaryota; kingdom Metazoa; phylum Chordata; class Actinopteri; order Cyprinodontiformes; family Fundulidae; genus Fundulus; species Fundulus diaphanus. Next base: position 56,428,884 of record CM073130.1, on the reverse strand, counting down.
TGTGTATATATATATATATATATATATATATATATATATATATATATATATATATATATATATATATATATATATATATATATATATATATATATATATATTGGTCTTTCAGCAATGGTCCAGTTAATGATACTGCCGATTCAGTAACTAAATTAGTTTCCAATTGTCGTAATAATCAATTAATCACAATTAACCAATTCAGTCCTACAAATGTCCGGCACACTTTTCACATTTTATTTATAAAAAACTTTACAAACATGCATATTTTCCTCCCACTTGACAGTTTCATTACTTTTTGCTCCCCTGTTACATAAAATCCATCGAAGGAGACCAGATGTGGAGCAGAGGGTGTGAAAACTTTTGCCGTGTTGGTGTCATTGTGTCCAGGGCGGCGATGTACCGACGCCGGTACCTCCGTGACCTCAGCTTCGACAACATCTACATCAACGCTCAGTTTAAGGCGCTGGACCAGCAGGTGGCGTCGGAGGGCGGAGCTTCAGTCCTGCCGCTGACGCGCCGAGAGGCCAGGACCTACGTCACGCCCCGTCAGAGCCGCCGCCGCTTCACCTCAGCAGCAGCACACCTTTACATACGCTGCAGGTGTGTCAGCAGGAACCAACGCTCTGCCTCTCTCCCGCAGTTTCCCTCCACCTGTCCTACAGGGAGCGGCGGGCGGTGCTGGTGGGCGTGGCCTCCGTCCTAAGACACCTGGCCATCGGCGGCCTGCTGGTGGCGCTGGACTTCCTTGTCTTCTGGATTCTGGACCAGGTGCGCCACCAGGTGAAGGGGGACGTGGTCGCCAGAGGTGAGGCGTCGCCCCGTTGCGCTGGTTCTGTGTCGTTACCGTGGTGACGTCACCATGGTGACTGGTCTGCCCCATCAGCTCCAGCCCAGGTGCTGGTCCAGGTGAACGGGTCCGGATACGCCTCGGACATCTTCAGAGACCTGGTGGCTTCGTTCAACATCCTGCAGCGAGGCAACATCACGGTGATCAGCAGGAAGTGTCTGGTGGAGCCGTCGGCGCCGGACACCAGCACCACGGTTCTCCTCGGTACGGATCCAACCGGACCAGAACTAATGTACCCTACATCCAAAATCAGCTTTTATCTGCTCACATATCTGCTTTGAATCGACTATTTTTATTCTTTTGTCACGTTGAAGTTTAACTTCAGGAAGCTGGTCTCTGAGAAAGTTCTGACCAGCAGAACCGTATCAGTAGAACAGCACCGGGTCCGGTTGTTGGGGAATGAAAACAGACGGCATCAGGCCGGATCAGCAGTGGAAGTGTTGGGATTAAGCTGCTTTCCAGGAATGTGGGGAAGACCGGTTCTGCCTCCGGGCTGCAGACCGGGCCTGAACAGAACATAAATAACAATAACATTATATTCAGCTCAGGGTTTCCTCTGAGGAACGGCGACCCGTTCAGGAGCCTCCGAGTCCAACAATCAGAATAAGACACGTGGAGCGGCGGCCCAAACGTCTGCTGGCGGTTCTGTGGGGAAACGTTTCAGGTTTCCTGTGAGGAAAGTCTGATCGTTTCCTCCTGCAGATCTGAGCGGCGGCAGAGGAACTGAAACATGCCGGCCTCCTCTGAGGCTGCAGATTGACTCTGGTTCTGTTCTGTTTGCCGTGGCAGGGTTCCTGTTGGGCCTGGCGCTGGTCGTGTCTCTGACCGGAGGATTCGTGCAGCGCCTCAGACGCCTCATCTGCGCCTCTTATCATCCAGAGCGAGAAAAGGTACGACCCACTCAGAAGGTTCTCGCTGCTCCACAGCAGCTCGTTGCACCTTCATCTTCACAGCGTCGGCCTGCTGAAGTGACCCGATAGGCCCGACAGGCTCGGTCCGTCTGGTTCTGCATGTTGACGATAGTTTGTGATGCTGCAGACTGACAGGAGACAACGGTGGCTGGAAATGTTTAGAAACCTCAGAGGCTTCATAATCCTCTTTTGGTGCTGAAACCGTCCAGACAGCCAGTGGTTCTGATCTCAACCGGGCCTGACACACTTTGCATCAAGTCACGTTACTGAATGTTCTTTCAACGTTGGCCTGCATGAAAATAAGCAGCAGAAACATCAAACATGAGGTCTGAACGTTTGATGAATTAATTGGTAAATGATGTCATCTTGTAAAATAAGAAAAATAAAATTAGTTTTATTCACAGCATCAAACACATTAAATAGAAATGTTTAAACTTAGAAGAGATTAAAACAAGAATTTAAAATATAAATGTACATTTAAATTTTATACACAGATTCTGGTTTTGATTTCAAAAGTTTATATATTTTATATTTTTGGGCTGTAGAATTCAGTGGGTGGAGCTAACACAAAACAAAGCAACTGGACTTTTATGACTTTTACTTTTTTGTTTTATTTTTAACCTTTTTGGGTTGATCCTGACCTGATGACTGAGAATCCTCATCAACATAACACGGGTATAGACGTGATGATTGGTCTGCAGTTCACCAATCAGACGAGACGCTCGAGCTGTTTTAATTATTTCATCATATCTTGTAGAAACAAATATCTTAAATATGTTTTCAACATATGGTGAATTAAATGATAAATTATGGATGCGGTTAAATTTTATACTGTTTAATCTTTTTTTTATTTTTAGGTTTTCCATGGAGGTGAAGCAGCTGCTGAGTTATCAGCGTTTCTAATCCTGGTTTCTTTATCCGCAGCATCAAACTGAGCCTCTGTTGCCGGTTTGAAACCCGCATGTCTGGCAGCTGCTCTCGGTTTCCTGGTGGCTTCTTTCAAGCTCCAGCCGGAAGCATTTTGTTCCTTCAGAAGGTTCTGGATTACGGCCCCTGAAGCAGAAATGTTTGTCCCACCAGCAGCAACCTGAGGGCAGGTATTTTCCCTGTAAGCCCCGCCCCTCTGGCTCTGACTGAACGTGATGCTCCCTGACGCCGGAGCCAAGGCGATGAGAGGAAGATCAGCTGCTGTGGGTGAAAGGTCGCAGAGCAGAGAGGCATGTGAGGAATCTGCAGCATGAACGTCTGAGAGGAGGAAGCTGAAGGCAGGTCTGAACACGCTGATCCCAGACCTGAACGTGGCTCAGGCGCTCCGAGACCTCTGGACTTCCCCGAGATGTTCTGAACCACCCAGCCTGCAGAGAGAAAGCCAGCAGCTCCTCTCTGGATCATCAGACACGTCAGGATCTCAGCATTAAACGACGGGGCCTTCATCCGCTGCAGGGCTGCAGGCTTTGGTTCCTGATGCTTACAGAAAGCCTGAGAGCCTGGATGAAGAGGAGCCCCAGTCCAGTAGCTGCACCTCCTCTTCCTCAGCGTTCCTGGGCACGATGTGGCAGAAAATGATTTGGTGTTGAATCAAAGATCTTCTGAACGTCTTTGTTGGATGTTTTCTAAACTAGCAGCTTGAGTGATGAGAGGTCAGCAGTTAACCGTCTGATCCATCTGCTGCTCCACGCTGGCTTCAGCCTGAGATTCATTAACACGTTTAAAGTTTGAATATTATTTGAAAATAAATGGTTCGTGTTCCTCCTTCAAACTGATTTTCTTATTTTTTCTCTTTCTTTGAGCGGCGTTAAAGTCCTGATAGTTCTGGCTGCTCTCCCATCTGATCTCCCACAGAACCAGGACCAGCAGACGTGTCGCTCCTGCTGTGATGTTCCAACATGTCCGTTTATCTCCGGCATCTCGTGTTTGATTTCACAGCTTCTGTTCTCCACGCATTGTGCCGTAACAGCAGGCGTGGTTCTGGTGGCCCGAGGCCTTTCTGGATGTTGTTCACAAAGCGAGGACGTGACGACCCGACTGCGAGAGAAAGAAAGTGAAACCTGAAACCCTCCAGGTGACCCGTCCTTCATTGTGTTCTGCAGGAGAGGATCCGGTTCCTCCGGCAGCGGATCCTGAATGAGAGGAGGTCGCTGGGCCGGGCCCTGAGGAGGACCGTCGTCCAGCAGCTGGCTGGTGGAGGCGCCGTCCGGACGCTGATGACGCGGTACCTTCACGCCACTGATGTCTACCTGCAGGACGGCAGCTTACAAACGTTTAATCTTTTCAAAAATGAACATTTAAAGATGGTTTTTATGATATATTTAGTTCATTTCTGATGAACCTCACAGGAAACCAGGTATTTACACTGAATGAATCAGAGTCAGTTTCCTGTTTAAGGCCAGAAATTATATTCAGTTTATTCAAAAAATATATATTTTATTTTTATTTTTATAGATTAGCTTTAAAAGTTGTCTGAAGCTCATATGTTTACATACACTGAGCTGCACTTTGACTGTTTGGGAACCCCTGATGATGATGTCACGGCGTTGTAAGCTTCTGATTGGTTAATCTGAGTTAAATGGAGGCACACCTGTGGATGTATTTCACGCCAACACCTCAAACATTCAGGTTCCTTGTGTGACGTCATGTACAGATCCAGAGAAATCCTCCCAGATATCAGGAGGGGAACCGTGGACCTCCACAAGTCCGGTTCCTCCTCTGACCCGGTTTCCAAGCGCCTGAAGGTTCCCTGCTCCTCTGTCCAATCATAAGCAAGTATAAACACCGTGGGGACGTCCAGCCGCCATACGGTTCTGGAAGGAGACGGGTTCTCTCTGCGAGAATTCCTCTGGTTCTGGTGAGAAACCCTAATCAAGCCCAGAACCAAAGCGTGGCCGGTACCAACCTGAGAGCTGAGAGTCCAACGAGAGAAGAAGAACCCGGTCCTCCAGAACCAACATAAAACGGCAGATTGGAGCCGGCGGATGCGGTCAGAGACGACAGCCTTAATGTTTGGACCCGTGTTCTGAGGAGGCGTTTGGACACAATCCTCTCATTAGGAGGAGGAAACCTGACACCATCACCTCAGCTGTGAAGCACAGAGGTGGCAGCGTCATGTTTTCATAAAACAGACGGCATCATGGGTAAAGCTCTTTATGAGGCGTTCATGTGAAAACTAAGACGATCCATAAGAACTTTACGCTGCTGTCTGCTGCTGTCCAGCATCTGGTGAACTGTTGCAGCGGTCCAGCCGGTCCAGAACATCTTCAGTTGTCTTGGTGCTCGGCCTGCTGTCATCGTCTGACTTGTTTCAGCAGCTTTGATGAAGCTCAGAATGAAATCTGTCGTGACTCTTTATTCCATCAGGATACCAGGAGGAGGCTACCTGTGCCGCCTGCTGGACCGCTCCTCCCTCACCTGTCTGGGCTGCGGGGAGGCGGTGAGGGCGAAGGATGACGGCACCATCGCCTGCGACGTCCCGCGCTGCTCAGGTAGGAAGCTGCATCTTCTCATTGGTCAATGAAATGGCTGAACTTGACTCAGCCGGTCCGTCAACGGATTCGGACGGAACCTGAAACGAACGGAACCTGAAACGGTGAGACTGGATCCGCTGAAGGTGGAGCTGCTGTGTGTTGGCTTCCAACCTCGTCTTCCTCCTCCTCTCTGGACGTTTCCAAACAGCCGGCCTCTCAGTGTGGGCTGGAGGTTCTTCAGACATCACGAGTTCAAAAAGTTGGTCTGCAACGGGTCAGAACTGCAGCTGGGCGGGCTTAGGCAGAACCGCTGGCAGATCACTGAGAAGATGTTGCAGGGGTAGAACATCTGAACAATCTGGAACAGAAGGGATCGTCTGAAAGCTCAGTGTTTTTCTCCATGATTCGCCTGAAACTAGCAGAACCAGCTTGACCCGCTCTCTCTGTTCTTCTTGCAGGCGTGTTCTGTCGGCCATGTTTCCACAGTTTAGGAAACATGTGTGCCGTCTGCATGCGACCTCTGACCTTCCAGGAAGACAGCGAGCTGTGAGTGTCAGAACCAGCGCCAGAACCACAGTAGACTCTGTTTAGTGATCCAGAGATCCTGTGTTGATATTTGGTCTTGTTGAGCAGCGATCCAGAACGTCTTGAAAGAGAGAAACAGAAACTGTAGAAAACACAAACGGTCCAGAATGAGGAGGAAATAAGAAGCTCGACCCAAAAGAACTTTCTAAAACACACTGATGGCCCTGAAACGCAGAACTGCAGAAAAATCTAAAACGCCTGCATGCTGCAGCTTTGAATATCTGTAAAATGTTTCTACTGAACAGGAAACGCATCCAGAACCAAGGACACAGATTGTGGATCTGAACGGGTCAGACCTCCTGGTTCTGATAGAACTTCCTCTCGTTGTTTCTGCCAGAGACTCCAGCGACGAGGAGCAGCCGCTCCGTCTTCCTTCTGCAGCCCTGAACTCGCCTCTCGTCGCCGACCAAACCTCCAGGTCACCTCTGAGGAGGAGGAGGAGGATCTTCACAGCAAAGGAACCCTCCGGTACCGGCGCCAGAGGAACCGCCGCAGACGCTGAGGTTCTGAGTGAAGGCAACGAGTACTTCAGCGCTTACCCCGACTCGGATCTCAGGTAAAACTCCAGGATCCTTACCATCTGATCTCTGCTCCAGACGCGTTCTTTATCCCTAAACGTCTGTTTTCCCACGCTGTCGCCTGTCAGTGAAGCAGACGTGACCCACCAGGACCGACCCGGACCTTCTGACTCGGACAGCGGCGCCTCCTTTCACACCGCCCCCTCACCGAGCACCTTCCACCGTCAGGAGGAGGAGGAGGAGAAGCTCACTGAAGTCAGCGTTCACAACCTGGACCACCATGGAAACCAGCCGGCTTCTCCAGGACCTTCCAGGACCTTCCAGCCCTCACCTCCAGGAGCCAGAAGCAGCTGAAGTCTCTGATTAAAGTTGATGAAGCATGAAGCTGGTTGTTGGTGTCCTTTAAAATAAAAGCAGTGAACCAGGATCTGCTCAGGGAGCAGTGGAGAAGGTCTCTGAGGGTCATGGCTGCTGGATAGAGCCGCCCAGTAGACCTGGAAAAGGTTTATGATCACGTCAGTGGTCCTGCTCCAGTGATGGTGGTCCTGAGCGGTGGAAGGAGGAGGCAGGAGCTTCCTCTGTGGGATGAATGAACTGCTCTGGATGAACTGCGTGATCTCTGATCTTGTCTTTGTTCCTCAGACACGGATCATGAGAGAAGGAAGGAGGTCCTGGATGGAAGCAGCCTCGATGAGGAGCAGGAGATCTCCATCATCTGGAGAGGGGCTGCTGCTTCACAACTGAGTCGGTTTCTACGTCTGAGCGATGTGAATCTGTTGGTTTTCCAGGAACATCTCACTTGGAGGAGACCTGGGAGCAGAACCAGGACACTCAGGTCAGTATGGGATCCCCAGGAGGAGCTGGAGAGGAAGGTCCTCCTGGATCTGGTACCTCCATGATGGATGGAGGGATCATTTTAAAAAAATGCTTAAAGAGATCAAAACTGCAGATGTTGAGCTTGCTGTAAATCTGTGTTTATGGAGGTTTTTCCTGTTTGTAGCTGAGAGTTCGGACTCTGGGCTCTCTGCTTCTTTGTCTAAACCTCTGCATGTGTGAGAACAAACAACACAGAACATCTGGAAAAGTGAAGCCGTGACCTCTGGGGAGTTTTTTCCTGCTCTGCAGTGAGAGGAGTGGTTCTGCTGCTTCTGAATAATGGAGAGTTTCAGCTCACAGCTGAGAAAAACATCCAGCTTTCCTGCTTCCAGGCTGAGCTGCAGGAGAAGAACTCCAAATCAGTCCCTGCAGCGTCTGCAGCGAGCGAAGAGGGCGACTGAGAGCAGCTGGGAGAGTGAAGGGACGGAGGGAGAGGCTCTGACTGCACCATGACCGCATACTCCTGACATGCCGGGGTCCCTGAAGTCCTCCACGCCCAGCAGTGTTTTATCTGCAGCCTCATGGACGCGTAGAGCTGCAACATGAAGAGGAGGCGGAGGGGAGCGGTGACTCCATGATGTCCAGGAAACCACCGACAGCGCTTAGATCCTACAGGATCCCTTTAAAATGTCTGGTTTCAGATGTTTAAATGTATCTGCCACCAGTTTCTGCCGATTCAGCAGATTCAGCGTTCATAACATGAGCCACTCTAACTATAAGTTTTGTTTTTTAAGCCTTCCAGCAGGAGAACCGCCCTGAACACACATCCAGAGATATTATGAGCAGATAGAATGGCCTAGTCAAAGTCTAGATCTGAGTCCTTAAATAATTATGTTCAAAGATGCTCTCCATCCAGTCTGACTGAGTTATTTCAGAATAAACTTTTTTATTTTATTTTAATTTGTTAAACAGAGTCAGAGTCTTTTCAGCTCCCAGAAATCCTTAGTGGCAGATGAAATCCAGACAAATAAAAAACCCGCTGAAGGTGTGAATACTTATACCCCGCATGTCATCAGTGAGATCAGAACCACAGCCCTAGCAGCACCTTCAGCGGTCCAGTTCGGCCGGGTTCTGCTGCCGCTGTGGGTGAAGGTGTGTCTGAGGAGATGAGGCAGATAAAAGGCGCAGAGTGGGAGGACTCCTCCGGCTCTGAGCAGGAAGCGCTCCGGACCCTCGCCGCTGCTCGCCTTCATTCCCCGTCCTCTGGCCGCTGGTCGACGCTCTGCACTGATGGCGATCAAGGTAAGACCGAGAGCAGCAGGCTGAGCTGCAGACTGATCTCTGATCAGAGGATCCATGCTGGGGATCCAGGCGGATCCTGCAGGGCGCAGGGCTGGTGGGTTTACGCGGAGAAAAGCCGCTTTCTGCGCCGACAACCGGGTCCCTCTGCGGGGCTCTGGCTTCCACTGGAAATGGTCTGAGGTTTAAAACCCAGACGAGTTAAAATACCGAGTTATCTGCAGAGAGGCTCATTTTAGCCCACCGCTTTATTAATAAACGCGTTGGTTTAATCATCTGTGGGTCGGATTTGGTTCTTAGGATGTAATTTCACCCTTAAATGTAATTAAACCCGCCCAGAATAATTTGGCTCACATCAGGATTCAATGCTCGTTATGCAAATGACTCCAACCGAACCGGGAAGAGACGCTGCAGCTGCTCAAACCCAGAGAAACGAGCTGCGTTCAAGAGCAGCAGCTCTGGAAAACACCCAGGAAACTTTACCTCTGAGTGTTGAAGTGAAAACTTTTATTTTCACGTCTGACAAACACGAGGCTCATTAAGGAAAACTCCAGCTGAATAGTTTGGGTTTGCTGATGTTTCCTTTCAGGTTAAATAAAACCAGGAGACAGACAGGAAGTTTGGACAGACAGGCGTGAAGTCGGAGGCCCCTGGGGACAAAGACCTCAGCAGGTCTGCTGACTGGACAGACGAGCTTTGGGCCATAAATGTGCTGCTGTGGGGGGGGTATGGTGCTGAGGGCCGTCTCTGCTGCTGAGGTTAAAGTCTGCGGCTCCAAGCGAACCACAGACTACATCATCATCATCAAACCTGACCCACGAGGAGCTGATCCTCAGGGCAGGACGCCGCCTGCTCCGCTGGTTCCTGAATGAGACGGCGGTCAGACTTTGCTGGTTCTGGTTCCGATCAGGCGGGAGAAGTCAAATCTTTGGGGCTGTGCGGTGACCTCATTTCTAACCTAGAACCTGTTCTTTGGGTTGATGAGTGAAATCTTGTGTAAGGAGGTCGTAAAACCAACTGAAGTGAAGAGAATCTGAACCGAACCCCAGATCCAGATCCTCAGGAAGGCTGGACTGCTGCTGCAGGAGGTCCAGTCTCTGCTGGGCTTTCTTCAGGACATGTGAGGACTGGTGGATCTCAGGGTTGCCAGATCTGACTGACAACCCAAACAGCGTAAAACCCACCCAAGGTCCAGATCAAAAACCCAGTCTGAATCTGAACCTCTCTGGCCCAGAACTATTATAAGACTGCTGCATTAGCATTCATCTGCACTAAAGCAAGAAACGTTGCTCATACCGACTCCACATGCACAAAATCAAAATGTGCAATCAGGCTCACCTTAACGTTACATAAAAATTTACATTTTTCATGCTTTGTCATTTTTAAATCTATATAAATGCAGGTGGGACTAAAAAGGAAACACAGAATAAATTACTGTTTCAGATGCAGCTCAGTGGTGCTGGTGCTATTTTTTTAAACAGGCCCCAGGGGGGCCCCTCATGGGGTCCTTGGGAGCTACCTGGTGCCCACGGGCGCCATGTTGGTGACCCCTGGTCTAGATCAACCCAACATTTCTCTTTCACCTTCAGGCCTAAAACATTTGAAGTCAATCAGTTGAACTTAAACCCCATGTTATACTGACACTTGATTAACTAGTGACTATTAATCGTTGATGATTTCAGGTTTAACTGGTTCTAAACATTTAGAAATAAATGAATAAAACAAAAAACAGCATTTTATTAAAATGTGCAGTTTTTTTTTTACTTTTCTGCCACATAAGGACTATTTTGATAGAATTTTCTTCTGAATACTTCTTAAAAACCCGCCAAACATGAAAAGGAGCTCAAATTTTAACATCCCACCCAGCTCAAGTCCCGCCCAAGTACATCTGAGATTCAGGTATTGGGCCTCTGAGGACACCGTTTCATTGATTCCCATGAGGTGGCTGTGCTTATACGGCATGTCACGCAAAGGATTGTGGGATACCTCAAGGCTCCTTAGCGCCGGTAAGGGGCGTTGCTCCTTTCCTTACCTCCTTCCTTACTGACTGCTCATTTCCTCCACTGTTCAGGTGGATCAGCCAATCAGCTCTCTCTGTTCAGGTGGATCAGCCAATCAGCTCTCTCTGTTTCCACCATCTTCCTGCTTCAGACACTCTGAGGCACTAAAGGTCCTCTCTAACATTTTTAACTTTAGGCGCTCTCTGAAGTCCTGAGATGCTTTGAGAAGAACTTCTATCTCAACAAGGTAGAATTCCTAGACTGATGACACTAAGAGCTACTTTCAGTCTGAGGAATCTTTGGTTCAGTCCGAATACCTCGTTTGGGTCAGGTCTCTTTAGCCAAAGCCGATGTGCATCAGCGGTCGCCATGATCAGAGTGTCTGAGTAGTGCAGTCAGTGAGGAAGGAGGCAGTAGTAGTAGTAGTTCATGTCCAGAAGGCTGTAGGCCTTCTGGCTCCATCCGCCATGTTTCCGTCCCGTAATGACATCAGAGTTAATGGCTGTCCAAATTCAGCACAGCAGTCTGATGCTCCTTTCCTCCCATGATGGAGTTCTGACTGTTGACCCCGTGAAAGGTCAAGGAGATAGGATCTGTTAATAATATTTGGATGGAGCCCTCGTCTCAACTGCAGTCCTTCACGCCACGCCAGAGTCTTATCCAGTTCCTGATTGGTTGTCCCAGCGTGACAAGACACAAAAGTTCAGCTTTTTCAGCTCCTGCAACTGTCGCTTCGCCTCCATCGCAGGTGTCGTGTCGCTCTGGCTTCGATTTATTCGCCATAATTGCACGTTTTCCATCACTAGAATTGCCTCTGTGGCCTCGGTTAGCATCGCTTTGAGTCATGTCGGGATATCGGGACACATTCAGGTTCAGTGTGAACGCACCTTTAAGCTAAGACTCCTAAGATAGAGGCTCTCTGGGAACCTTTGTGAACACGGCACTGATTTAGAGGTTAGGATTCCTGGAAGAACCCCAGCTTTAGGTTCTGCTGACATGGGAACCATGTGGACCAATTAGAATTCTACATTTTGATAAAATATTTTGAACTGTTGGCAGGTAAACCTTAAGATGATGAAATCTAAAAGAAACAAAGTGAAGATCTATAAAGTTTGGGGGAAATCCAACATGTCAGCAAGTGGAAACCTCAGAGGAAGCTGAGAGACAGTTAAAAACGACGTGATCGATAAAAACCGGAGTCCTTCTCAGCTTTGAATACCAGAGAAGATCCAGATTGTTGCTTAAATCTGAGCTGCAAACTCAGACCGGACCAGATTGTTCTGATAACTCAGCAGAGATCCTGCAGATTTCTGCAGCCGCCGCCCTCTTTCACAAACAGCCTTCAGTCCCTCAGAGAGTCCGTTGGGCTGATCTCATTCCTCTGGTTCTGCCTCGGCCCGGCCTAAACACACCCAAACAGCTCAGAGCGGGCCCCTCGGACTCCAGGGAACCCGCCGACCTGCAGTGATTACAGAGAACGTCCCAGACTGGGCCAGAACCACAGCAGCGGATCAGACTAAGCCTGGAGCTGGAGGACCGTTTGGATCAGGTTCTGGAGATCAGAACTCAAAGCTGTATGAGCGTGAAAGTGGACCTGCATGACGTTTCATTTAATTTGGTCCCGTAAAGTTTCTCCTCAGGCTGAAGCTCAAACCGATGATTAGCTTTGATTCTTCACACTTTAAATAAAAGCAAATAAAACTGCAGCCTCTGATTGGCCGACCCGGTACCGGTCTGTAGGTAGAAAGGTTTATGAGGAACTGGACACAGAACCACTGATCAGGGTTCATGAGATCATTTAGGATCAAAACAAATGTTAGTCTGGGCTTCCTGCCTCTTATAGTTCCTGTGAACTGATCCAGGGTCAGCGGTACCGTGTCTCCTGATGGACATAAAGGGGGAAACCCGGAGCTGAGACGTGAAGTTCTGGTGGAGGTTCTAGTTTTAAAGGGAAGCCAGAGATTCCCAGAGGGAGCCGGACTCCTCGCTGTCGCTGCCAAGCTCTTCACACATGGATGACAAAAAGCCAGGCATTCTGGGAGTTTGAGTTCATTCTGGATTTTAGCCAATTAAACATGAGGACGTCAGAAGTTTATCATGAAACGGTTTCGAGGCGAAGCGGCCAGAACCAACACAGACCGACAGACGCCATCCTAACACTAAACGGCCACCAGAGTCACAGCAGATAAAGACGTTTACTAAAATTAAAATTAATAGAATAAAATAAACAACTGTGGCCAGTTATCAACCATCTGTCGGTCTGAGGTGCAGTTGTAGAAATTTCCACATCATTCCACCTTTCATCGATGCAGTCTTCCAGTGAACCTCCCCACAGCATGACGCTGCCACCACCGTGCTCTTTTTATTTCATTTAACCTTTATTTACATTCATATATTATATTATTGAGGAGGTCCTGCTTCACATTAAAAGCCAACAAGCTGGAACCAGCTGATTAAAACAGCAAAGGGCAGGGGTGTCCAAACCTTTTGTTAAATGGGCCAAAATTGTCAAGTCAAAGGAACTCAAGGGCCACAAAATGAGCACAATTTTTTTTAAACCAAAAACATGTTAATTTTTGACCCGCTCTACAAAATCTGATCATTATAAATAAATTAGTCAGATTTTATTGGCAAAAATGAATGAGTAAATTAATGTAGATCCAAAATTTAAAAAAGTGTTTTGCTCATTTGTTGTATTAAAAGATGGTCATCCACTTTGCAAATTATTTTGAATAATGTAATTTGACTAACAATTTTAAACTCACCTCTTTTTGGTCTAGCAATATAATAACAGTACTTGGGTTAGTTGTTCTTTGAAAACACTGTAATTAGCCAATTTTAATAATTGGATTGAAAGCAGATTTTAATCCACCAAAGTCTACATTTGAGTCACTAAATGTCATTGGATAGATGTTACTATGAAATTAAAGATGCCAAAAGTGTGATTATTAAAAGATCAATACTTTATGTTGTACTTAACATTTTCCATTGTGGGCTTTTAACTTTTCTGTACAAATTTTGTCTTAATTAGAAACTAAAATCTTCAATCTGCATCAGCCACCGGTGGACCAGATCGTTCTTGTAATGCAGTTGGGGGTGGGGGGCCGCACTTTGGACACGCCTGCTCTAGAGTCACCAGCAGCTTTCAGAATCAGAACATCTTCATCCAGAACCCAAACAGTTCTTGATGGAATATCCATGTTTAGATGTTTCTGTAGCTCACACCAGGACGGGGTGTCATGTAGGTCATGCAGACCTCAGATTATAGCTCCTGGTGACAGAAAATCAGATTTTTCTTCTTATTTTCACACTCAGCAAAAAATATTAAGTAAGAAAAATCTCCCAAATATTGTTTAAGTTAAAGAATGTTTGAAATATAATGAATGAATATAAAGGTATGGAGTAAAACCCTGTGGGAAGTGGCAGACAGGTGAAGCAGGACTCCTGGGTGATCCACTGATCCTGGATCCTAACTCTCTGTTGCAGTACTCTGAGCTGGAGCTGGCCATCAACACCATGGTGACGGAGTTTCACAAAGCTGCAGACGACGCTCCCACCATGAACACCACCCAGTTCCAGACCTTCGTCTCCAAACAGATGCCCCTCATCGCCAAGGTACTGATGACATCACGCAGGACCCTCCAATCACAGCTAACCTTGCTTCACGGCCCAGAGCTCCTCTCTTTGGCTTAACTTCACAAGCAATAAAATCATCTTTTTAATTTTTATTTTCTATCAGACGTTTGAATCCTGATAACATTAAAGGAAAGGAAAGCAAACGTCCCTCTATTAAAACATTTACAGTCGCTTTTTAGCCTCAAAAGACAGAAATGATCTGATTCTAGAATAAAATTTCAACTTCATCAGCTGTTGAACATGAGGGCAAAAGATAAAGAATCATTAATTGAAAGAATCCTAAATGTTTACACTGTGAGAGTTTTTCCATTTCCAAACCTTGAGCTGTAGTCATGACTGGCAGATCCTTACTTTTTAATCTCACATCAGAAAACAGCTGATTTATCTGCGTTTAAAACAAGCTAAAGGTGATAAAAGTTTGTCTGTAAAACATTTAAAGCTGACTGTAGTTGATTAAAAGCCGTTATGACAGGAACCAGAACAATATCCAACGTCTGCATAACAATTAAATCTGGTCTTTGGCTCAATTCAAAGAAATAAAAGTCAAAAAATAAAACTGCATGATAAACATATCAATATCAGCAACTGTAAAATTAACTTTAATATTCAAGACTGATGTTTATATTTATTTGCTCAGTTTTCATTTAGATTCAGTCATGTTCATATTTATTAATTTCTCAGTGTTTTATTAATCTGATTGTTCCAGTATTGTTTATGTATTATTAATTTTAAAACAGAGTTGGATCATTGTTACAATAGGAGTCAGTCTGCAGTCAGATTATAACATGAGACCTCAGAGACACTGAAGTTCCTGCCGCTGCCAGCAGGGGGCGCTGATCCGCAGTCAGGGTGACGCTGCCTCCTCCCTGCTCTCTCCAGATGAATTCTTGGGATGTTTTTCTGTCTGACATCCTTTTCCTGTTCTGAGTGTTTCCAGATGTGCTGACTGACTTCCTGCTTCCTGTCTGCAGACAGTGGAGACCGAGGAGGGGCTGAGTCAGGTTCTGCAGCAGATGGGCATCAAGAACGGTGAGAACATCTCCTTCACAGACTTCTGGAAGCTGATCAACAAGCAGGCCGTGGAGGTGTTCAACAACACGGACAAGCAGGAGGACGTCAAGTGTAGCTGCCTGCTGCAGTGACACCTGCAAGCACACCTGAGCCTGAAACACCTGCAGCGCTGCTCTGACCTGACCACAGGGGGGCGCTGCAGGACCACAGTCAGCCATGAAGACCCATAAAAACTAATTCACTAATTGTTTCTGTTTCCATCAAACCTAAAAATACATTTTATTTTTTATGTGGTGGAGATGTGAAGTACGGAGGACCAACCATGACATATTAGACAGCAAGTAATTTACTGAGATCAGACAAGAATAAGAGATTTAGATCAAATCTATTTAGATTTTACTAAAATTAAAAGCTGCAGAGCTGCCACTGTGCACCCCTCCTGTCTACCAGGTTAAATCAAATAAATTACACATCCTGAATGAATAAAAAGTCATTAGAACAAGTAATATTTAAAAAAGGAAATTTAAAAAGCCTCAAGGTTTAAATTTAACACCATTAAGAATCTGTTGGGATTTCCATAGAATTATCCATAAAGACTTTAAAATGTTTCAAAAACTAAAATGATCAGTCAATTGTATGGAAGAACAGAAAACCAGTAACGAATGCTTTCATTATTATTATCATTAATTACAAAAAGTTGTTAAAGTATGATTAAAATTTGTCTTTGAAGGTCTTTTTATTCTGTTTTATTTCTATATTTGCCCTTATTCCTATAATCTGGTCCTCTTTGATCCTCCGTATATCGACTGAAACACATTAATTAATTTTTTAGCAGAACAAAAATATTTAGACAACTTTTTTTTTAAACTACATAAATATGTGATGCATGTTTATCAGTCTCATTATTGTTGATGTAATCCTGTCATTTTAGTGCTTCAGCTCTTAGTTAATCTCGTTGGAGCCTGAGGAGTCGCAGCTGGAAGGAGTCAGGATTATAGAAGCTGCTCAGGGGGGCATAGATCTAGGTGACATAGAGCCGATCCCTGATCTTAACGTTATTTGGCCGTTATTGGATTTTTCTTTAATTATAATTAATCTGACAAAAGTTTGACCCAGTCTTCCTGACGCTGTGCTGCATAATTAATGCATTTATTCTCAGGTTCGCTGTGACTGCCAAAAATCTTAATGCCACTCATTGTTCTCTATAATCTATTTTCTATACAGAAGTAGAAAAGCGACTCGTGAGAAAACAACGTTCCCCTTTTACATTTATTCATCTCATAAAGCAAACTGTGATGTTTTCATATTTTTATAATATGTTTATGATAATCTGTCTGTAGATTAAATGATAATTAATCTGTCTCAGTGTCTGACTTCTGTTGAGTGGACCCTTACAACCCAACAACGTTTGCACACATCCATCCATCCATCCATCCATCATCCGTCCATCCATCCATCATCCGTCCATCCATCCATTCTCCAGATCACAGCGATCAAACCAACGGTGTGATGAGGGACAATTCTGGGTACAAAGCTGGTCCAATATAACCTGACAACAGCCAGCTGTATGTCGTTCCGCCTAGCTCCACTCACATACATCTGGGACACCTCCATAGGAATTGCCTTTACAGAAGGCTGGGCCTTATCAAAAATTCTTGCATATGATTGGATAAGCCACTTGTCTGTCATCTTTATTGACGTGCTATTTCAACCACTCACACCGAAGCTAACCCGTGACGCTGATCATAGCGACGCAGGAAAAAAAAAAAAAAAATAATAATAATAATGTGTTTGCGGCTCTAGTGGCATGCGTTTTATTGACAGTGAAGAGGGGGGAAGACAGGCGGCAAAGCGCCGCGGGTCGGAGTCGATTCCGGGCCGACCGCGTTGAGGACTAAAGGCCTCCTAACATGGTTAGCGCTAACCGCTAACCGCTCCGGGGCGCGTCCGCGTCGGCACGTCCGCTGGCCCCGGAAAACAAAACTTGCCAAATCCGGTCGAGAGAAGGGCGAAAACATGGTTTCCACCAACAAAAGCCTTCAGAGGCGTTCTCTAATGTTCTTTTAATGAAACAATATTAGGTAGATTGGACAACACGGAAGAAATAGCAGCATCGACTAGCCGCCATTGCTATCAAAACAGTCTCACGTCATGGTCGCGTCTCCACTACGTCACATCTATGAAACTCCAGCCCTGCGTCCTGATTGGCCAGACCATAAATTTGGTTGGAGAAATCACTGTCTACCGGCGGTGTCCCAGATGTATGTGAGTGGAGCTAGGCGGAACGACATACAGCTGGCTGTTGTCAGGTTAGGTCCAATATGGTCTCAGACCCGTTAAGCAACTTGAAGTGATTGAAACTATTTTTAGACCCGACTGGTGCTGCTGATCTGGGTCGTATTTAATCAACTCAAACTGGCTTCGTTCACAAAGTTCATCATGAGCCCAGACCCACCAGAACCTTCCCAGCCTGATCTAAACCCGTACTGGTCCCACAAACAGATGATGATTGGGCTGCAATGTTCTTCAGTCTGGAAATCAGGTTCTGGTGGGTTCTAACATGGTGAGCCAGAACCTGAAATAATGCTGCTGTAGAAAATAGACAAAATAAACAGAACCATGCTCCATGTTGTAACTCGGACCTCTCTGACGGGCCAAACCGACCCGGACCTGGAGTCTCAGACACTCCTCTTTCAGAGGAACACCCCTGACCCACTGGTTCAGATATGTGGACGACACGTGGGTCAAAATCCAGGCAAAGAAGTAGAAGCTTTCACCAGACAACATCAAGTTTACCAGAGAGGACGACAACAAGCTACCTTTTCTGGACTGCTTGGTGAGCATGGAAAGAGATGGAAGCCTCGACATTGAAGTCTACAGGAAAGCTCCTCACACAGACCAATTTCTTCTTGAGGTTTGGCAGAGAAATAAACAGGGAAAGTTTAGAATGGTTTACTTAATGTATTTTCACCGTATTTTTAAAAACATCTGGAGCTAACAGGTATTGCTCCTGCTAGCTCCTTTGAAACCATACTATGCAGCAGTGACGTGCGGTAGGGTTCATAGCTGGTGAGGCACTGACGTCATCAGAGTCAGATTTACAAATATATACACTCTACAGAGTAGACTCGTTGCAAAGTGCTGAAGGAGACTGATTGAGCCAAATAAATTCACCAAGAGACATGGAAAGAATATTGATTCTTTGATGAAAAAAATAAAACTAAATTATTTGTCATTTGATTGGTAACAGTTTATGAGTTATGATGGATTTCTGCATTTGTAACACATTTAAAAACTATAACCCACATTACGCGCATTTCATTACAAACACAAAACATGAATAATTATCGCTGTCTTACCTCTACTTATAAATGAAGTCCATGCGGCGCTCTTTTTGCACAAAATACATCGATTACTTTCCAGTAAAAGTTCTCTTTATCTTCTTCAGTTTTAAAAGTCTCTCAGTCTCAATGGAGCTCACTGCCAGGGAGGAAAGCCTTCCTTGATCAGTCCTGTTTCAGCTGTATGTTTAGAGTCTTTTTAGTGCTTTACTTGTTCAGCATAACTCGCTAATAAAACATCCATAACTTGCTTTCATTTACAGTTTTGGGATCAGGAGCGGTTCTCCTTGAGCGCCCCCTGCCTAGCGGCCAAGGAACTGCCGGCCTCACCTACAACCAGTTCTTTGCTGGTTATGATCGCGCAGCAGCACGAAAACATGTTATCTGCACACAGTTTGATGACCAAAACACAATTCGTAATCCACATATATTAAATGATGGAAAATCAGGTCATAACTGTATGAACAATTGAATTTATTATCTAGAGACAGGAAGATGCATCACAGAATTAGGGTGACCACCTGTCCCGCGTAGCGCGTGCGCGCACAGCGTTTGAAGCCCAATTCATGCGTCCCGCAAATTGAGACCGTGTCACGCATAATCAATGCTTTCTCAAAAAAAAGTTGGTCGCTCTATCCACCTTATTTTCGAACGCGGAAGTAACTATGGCCACAGCTTCAAACTATTCATGACTGAGAAGATGACATGAAGAAGTGCCTCATAACGTACGAGGACATTTTAACCTGTTTTGTGTCACTTGGTGCGGACGGCGCTGCAGCAACTTTACCGAAGCGAACCTCTGCAGTGAAAGAGTTGAATCGGTGTTAATAAATATCAACAAGGATAACCTGGTATTCATGGAGGCTGTTGGCCGTTCAAGCCAAAACTAGTCCGACGTTCACGCTGCTGGATCCTGACTGCATCAACCGGCTCTACCGAGACGACCGGAGCGCTCTGGTGCTGCGGCTCCAGGGGAAGCCTTCAGTCATGCAGCGGCGACCTTATGGAAGGTAGGCTGATGAATGGTCTGATTCAGAAACATACTGGCTGTTGACTCGTTGTGATTAGATTGCTGGTCAGTTAATTTTGTAATGTTTTGGATTAAACTGATGTTATAAGTGGACATCTAAACATTCTGCCCACTTCATGTTTTGGCTTGAAAAGGTTTGAGTCCTAAAGGTGACCCCAAAGTCCTAAAAGTGTCCCCAGAACACTGAACAGTTTTTTTTTCCCTGCGCCTGCCTTTACCAACATCCAAGTTCACCATCCTTCCTCCCCCTTCTCGTTCTGTGAACCTCTGGAGTCATGAGTTAAGACTTTTTTACAGTTCCTGTGGTGTAGAGCAACTACTGTTAATCCTTTAATTTTAAATTATAATATATTTAAAGTGAATAAATTGTAATGAAAAATAAATAAAATTAAATAGCTAAAGTAAATCGGAATTGGAAGTGCATCTGTTCATTGAATGTTCAACGTATTATGAATCTTTATTTAGAAAGAAATACACATTGGTTGGCCTATTCATGAGCATACATCAGCAATTACACATGTTTATGGGAATAGGGCATTATTAATATACCATGTAAGGTGGTATGTGCTAGAAATGTGTAAACCGCTATCAGTGAGTCTGCCCGTGAGGTGGGGGCACCGCCGCGCCAAGCAGTGTCCCACTTTGTCCCTCAAAAACATACCCCTTGTCCCCCCTTGGGCTTATTAGCAGGTGGTCACCTTACACAGAATGGAAGCCAGCGCAGTTAACATGGGATTGCGCAATCCCAGGGAAGGCCAAGCTCGCTGCAGCCTCACCGGCTTCGCTATGAAGCACCACCAAGGATTTACATGAAAAATAGTGAAAATTCCGCAATTTTGAAGAAAATATGATCAGAATTGATAAAATTAGATGAAAAATTAACTCTTTATTACAAATGACTGAGTGAATCACAATTTATATTTTGTTATCATCATTATATATTTTCTTTCTTTCCACGATGACCTGGCCTGGCCTCACTTGCCTCCCCTGACTTCACATCACTGGTATGCAGATGTGATTTGAGAACGTTTTTAAGGTTAAAAGAAACCTTATTTCCATAAGGGTTTTATACATTGATGGGATATTAATGTTTGTGTTGTCCGGTCCGTTCATTACGACCAAATGGAGCTTAAAGTTTTTTTTAATTTGCACTGAATGTCCGCTAGCATAGCGCTATTAACTTCCCAGGTAACATTGTTGCTATCACCGAGTCAATGCAACTAAGGTTTGGTTCAAACATAATGTTTTCGTTTAACTACACCATCTTTCAATGCTATGTGCCTTACTACATCATTAATAGGGAAGATTGATGTCGATTCAATGTTGGTGTTTTGTATAACTTTAGGATTAACCCATCGAGCGATCGATCGCTACAGCGACCCCTAGCTTCCCAGAGGAATAATCGTATTAATAAAATTAAGCGTCATAAAGAAGTTGATTTTCACTGTGCAAATCATTCTTTAACATGTTATTTTCTTGAATAATGTTTTGTTTAACTCAGGATTTGCATTGTGAATGGGTTAAAACACATACCAAAGGTTGTTCTGAATTAGTTAAGCTAATTTAAGATCATTCCATGTTCTTTAAGATTAACTTTGGTTCTTTAACTCAGATCTGCAGTGAATCAGGATTCACTGAATCATTCTGATGATGATCAACCACTTTTTTGTCTTTTGTTCTTTTGTTCTGTACATAGTTCCTTAGCTTCTTTTTATCTTCATGTTGCTTAGTAGTTTTAGTTAAGTTTCACAGCCTGGTAGAGAGGATTTGTTGATTGAAATATAGAGTTAATTCAGTTAAACAGCATTCTATAGTGATGTTGTCTGGATGTTCATTTTATTTATGTTAATAAATTCTTGAAGTTGAAGAGAAGTTGTCACTCCTTATTCTATATGTGTGCAGAGTTTGCTGTTAAAAGATCACCAGTGCTTGAATCATTCCTTTCAGCTATTTAACCTGACATTGTCATTAAATCGGAGGCAACCGGATATTCGTTCTGTTCTTTCTGAAAATGTTTACACACCTATCCAGGAGGTTCTAGGAGGATGGACCTCCACGTCCTTAAAAACAGCAGCACTCCAACTGCAGGTTGCTCAGAGCCTCCAGAAGTGACAAAGACTCCTGGATCGGTGTGGAAACATTTTCAGAAAGAACAGAATCAATATCCGGTTTCCTCCGATTTAAGCCTGATTGCTGTTGCGATGACCCAGATAACTGACAATTTGCACAGCTATATATATACTGATTTTGTTGAGCACAATTATTGTGGATAGGGAAAGAGCTATACAAATAAATTATTGATTGATGGGAAATCTGAAATGTAAACTCAGCTCATAAATAATAAAATGTCCATTTTGAGTCATTAACAAGTTTAACATTTGTGAAATTTCCTCAGGTTTACCCAACGCTAGCTTCAAGATCTTGCAAGGAGTTTCCTCACTGGCTGTTTCTGTCAGACATACAAAATGTGCTAATTTTGCATGTCAGGATCACAAAACAGAAGAATCTAAAAGATAAACATGCAAGTTTCAACACCGAGATGGATATCTGCCAGAAAATGTGAGAAGTTTCACAGCAAGGTGAATTAACGGCTTTAAACCAACTCATTATTGCTTCAAACATTAAATGATCTATAAACCTAGTGTCTATATATTCAGGTGTAGAAATGAAAGAAATTACAATTAAATCCCATTTTTTCTGAAAAAATACAATAATTGAAAGCTTGATGAATAAAAGTGATGTAATGAATTAATTTTTTATCTTAATTTCCAGGTCAAATATTTCTCTAATAGGATCATTTTACTTATAATGAAGGTTGTCCAAAGGATCAGCTGCTCCTGCAATAACAGGTGAGAGCGTTTCCATCCAGTGGAGCAACTCAGTGACCTGAAGGGTTATTCAACACAACAGCTCCACCGTGTTAAAACTTCAGCTGGTTCTGCTACCAGGGAACAGAACCAGCACCAACCTCCATTAGCCCAGTAGAACTGCCTAATAATGTATTTAATGACCAAGATTCCTTAGATTAGTCAGCTCTGCTAAAACAACAAGTCTCAGTTCAGTTTATGTATCTGGAGCATTTTCATAACTAATAGTTTCATTACTACAACCCAATCATCTACAGGGCCGTGTTAAATTGTTTCTCATGTATTCACCTTCCTAACAGCTCCTACACAGAACAATCTTTGGCTTTTCCCCAAACAGGCCCACATTTCCCCCGCCTGCAGCTTCACTGTCTTGAAGCAGCAGGTCCAGGCCTTCACACCTTGCTCTGTTAGCTCACTCTCTGCCTGTTGATTTAGATTAAAATGCTTTTCTAAGCATAGCCTGAGTATCAAGATCAAATGTGTTAACAGACACTACAGGTCTGCAGACCGCTGAAGCTGAACTCTTTATATCTGGACTTTCACTAGGCCATTCTAAACCATCCCATAATATCTCTGGCTGCATGTTCATGGTGGTTCTCCTGCTGAAAGGTGAACCTCCACCCCAGTCTCAGGTCTCCTGCAGCCTCTAACAGGTTTTCTTCCAGGATGTTCCTGATTTATCTCCATCCATCGTCCATCAACTCTGACCTGCTTCCCACAGCAGGTTTTAGTGTTGACTGGTCATCAGAGGCAAGTTGGGTTGTCCCTCTGCTGTATTTCAACCAGTTATCCACTTAAAGCACCATCATCTGCTCTCTGGGCTCGTCTCTTACTCTTCATCCTGATTTGTTTTGAGCTTTCATGTTTTCTGTTTAGTTCTGTAGTTTTCTAATAAAACCCAAACACTGTTCCCTGCCAGTGTTTGGGTTGAAGCTACTAGTTTTTTCTAAACAAGCTGTGATTCACTGTATCGGGTAGAAACAAAATGAGAATTTCAATTCAATTCAATTCAATTCAATTTTATTTATATAGCACCAATTCATGAAACATGTCATCTCAAGGTTCTTTCCAAAGTCAGACTCCATCAGATCCTCCAGGTTGGTCAGAAAGTTTCCTCTCTAAGGAAACCCAGCAGGTTGCATCAAGTCTCTCCAAGCAGCATTCACTCCTCCTGAAAGAGCGTAGAGCCACAGTGGACAGTCGTCTGCATTGTTGATGGCTTTGCAGCAATCCCTCATACTGAGCATGCATGAAGCGACAGTGGAGAGGAAAACTCCCCTTTAACAGGGAGGAGAACCTCCAGCAGAACCAGAACCAGGCTCAGTGTGAACGCTCATCTGCCTCGACCCACTGGGGCTTAGAGAAGACAGAGCAGAGACACAGAAAGCACAGAAGCTCACATTGATCCAGGAGTACTTTCTATGTTAGATGGTAATAGAGGATGATCTGCCTCCCCTGGTGATGTCACAGCTAACAGAACGCCAGACCAGGTGTACCTTCTATGAAGAGAAAAATGACAGAGAACAAAAAGTTAAAAGCTGAAATAATGACAAGCAATGCAAAATTGAAGAACAGTAGAAATCAGTAGAGTGAGAAAAATAGACCCTGATGTCCTCCAGTAGCCTAAACCTATAGCAGCATAACTATAGAGGTCTAAAGGAACCCCATGTTCTCCAGAAAGGTACCCTAGGAAATACAGGGATCCCTTGGGGGTCATATGAAGTAGTTTAACCTGTAGTTAAGCTGTAAGTACTCAGAAAGTTCAATTCAGTTTCCTCACTTAATGACATTAAAAAAAGCTTTTTGCACAGCAAAAACTTTGCAAGGCAAACAAATTAGATTTATACATAGGAATATATCATAAAATCACTCCTGATTCTAATTCAGCTACTTGCATTTTAATTTGATCCTAGTGATGTCACTCCCTTATTCTGAGCATGCATGTGGCGATAGTGGTGAGGAATGAGCCCTTTTTAACAGGAAGGACCTCCAGCTGAACCATCTGCTGCACCGACTGGATGTTGGATGTCACATAGCTGTAGAGAATTCACCAGGAGAAATACCTGGATAAGGTACGAAACCTGGAAACAAAGCTTTCAGGAACAGATCTTAGGATGGACCCAGACACAGACAGGTGAGTTAAGATGTTTGTTAACTAAAGAAATGAAATTACTTCTGGCAGGTGAAACCAGAACCAGCCTGACTACTAACAGGCTTGGTGGGAATGAACAATAGTAGACACCCCTGAGGAGTGAATGAAATGACAGATAAAGCAGAGGAAACCTGTGACTGGCAGGAGGTAGATGAGACTTCAACAGGTAGACTGATAACGCTTAACTGGCTGTGGCTGTGGCAGAGAGTGGCAGAGTGAAATAAACATGAATGGAACTGAATAGAAATATGAAGACATAATCTGACTGAGAACACAAACACAAGACTCCAAGAAAAAATGAATGCAAGGATCAACTGGAAGGCAAAAAGGAAAGAAAAGCAGCAACCAGGAAAAACATGTAATAAATCTAAATTATGGCAAAAATAATAACTGGGTTATTAGCAAGATTTATAGAACATAAATAAATTACAAGAAAAACATGAATCTATATCAAATCCATAACCAGATGTCTCAAATAATCACAAAGCCAGTTTGGAGTTAGTAAAAAATACTTTTTGGACAAAGACTATCAGTGAAGTAAAATAAACCATTTTCCATCTTCATTTTTCTACTGTGGTCTTTATGTCCACAAAGAAAAGCCTGAAGTTTTGGTCTGTAAACAATGAGTTTAATGAAATGTACCATGAACTGACGCAATATAAATAAAATTGAATTGCACTGAATTGAGGTCTGCAGTCCTCCCTGCATGCAGATGACTGCACTGAGGTGTTGATAAGCTTCCATCCTGTGATTGGTGGCTTCAGGTCCAACAGGAAGCTGTGAGCAGAGTTTAAAAGTTCTGCAGGACTGCAGACGTTCACGGGGATCTGGACCACAGCAATGGCTCTGCTGAAGCTTCTCCTCCTCCTGCTGGGGCTTGGTGAGTCAGGACATCCTGTGGACACTTCAGGGGACACTGATCCTTTAGCTGAGACCTGGACGTCTCAGGGAGCTTTCTGTTCTCTGATATTTGTGACAGAAATGTTTGATTGTTTCTGGGTTATGGAGTATAAACGTCACTAAAGTTATGCTGACTTGTGTTTTAATTTTAAGCCATTTTTTTCTGGATGTTTTTTTGCCTAAAGCTAAGATGTTGCTGCCTTATTTCTGATGTGTGGATCTTCTAAAACAGCGTGCTTTCCTCTTCGGGTGTTGCAGTGAACTCAGACTCAGTGTCTCTGCAGAAGAGAATCATTGGAGGTCATGACAGTCGTGATAATGAGCGCCAGTATCATGTGGTGATCTATTCATTTGGTAACTTTATCTGTGGAGGATCTCTGATCAGCAGTCGGTGGATTCTGACAGCAGCTCACTGCGCGGCGCCATTGTGAGAACATTACCAGCAGTAACCATGTTTCTGTTTTGATTTTCTCTAACCAAATCTTTTCAACAGGGGCCTTACTGCAGGACTGGGAGAACATCCAGTCAATAACAATCAAATCCCTAATAATAATCAACACTCTGTTCTGGATCGGATTGAAATGTTTGGTCCCTTCCATGACATCGTTATGGTGAGGCTCCAGACACCAACAACCATCAGGCCCGTCCAACTTCCTGATTGTAAGACTCATCCTCTCAGAGTGTAAGTCAGTCTCTGATAAATCAGGAAACTGTTCAGACTGTTGATCAACCGCTAAATCTTTTGTGTTTCAGAAGCAGAGAGATAAACTCAGGCTCTGGATGTAGTTGTTTTATTTTGGATGTTTTACTCTTCCTGTGTTTCAGCCGTGGCAGATTCCAGCTTGCAGGACATGCAGCAACAAGGACAGACACTAATGATGAGCGAGGTAAGAAAAATGTTTCTCATTCTCAGCAGATCATCTTTGGCTTAGTCGTGTCTGTGTCATCACCTTCAGACTGGAAGGTTTGTGAAAATCATTTAATGATTGTTTTGCTTCCTGCAGTCCCAATGGACCATCTTCCGTGTGTCGACATGTTTGTTTATCACATTAATCGAAGAGACTCGAAGGGTGGACACATCTTCACTGTCTATGCTCAGAGCAGGGACATACGCCATGTAAGTTAATGTCTTCACCAGCATCAGAGGATGGCAGCTTTCTCTGTTTCATTACAAAACCAAACATGTTAACATGAAATCTGAGGAAGATGTTTGTTTCCCTCAGGATGACTCTGGTGGAGGAGTGGTGCACAAAGACAAGATTTATGGTGTGATTTCTACAGGTGGCGAAAAAGCATTTCATAAATTAATTGGTGTGATGGATGTTTGTGAATACATGCCCTGGATCAACCAAGTGCTCGCTGGTCTGTGACAAATCAGCTAGGAGCTCTGTGGTTTGGCTTCCAGGAATGAAACATTAGTGAGAAATTATGTTTCACAAGAAGATTTTGAATAAATCCACATTTTAAATACAGTCTCCACTGTTGCATAAATAAAAAAATAAATGAATGCAAATAAAATAAATGCTGCCTGGCTGTTGACTGGATTATTGTTCGTTCTTCTGTCGTTTATGATCAGTTTTAGATTAACCAAATGTCATCTTATTTTAAAATCATTTGAACCTAAACACAACCACGCCAGTGGTGGCTGGTAAAAAAAAATTAGAGACAGAAAGCGTGAGTAGATTAAATTTGTATTTATCTTTTAAAAGGACAGTGTACACAGTTTAATTCTATACCTACAGATATACTTAACAAAGACAATAATAAATACAAATTAAATAAACAACATATGAAGACGGACAAAAACAGGTAAAACTGCACACAAACAGACCAACACAAATGCTGAAAAAATAATTAGTAAACAAGGTAAAAGGTTCTTATTTGTAAAGTAATTTCCCCCGTCTGTCTTTCTGAGCGGCAAATCTCTCAATATGTCTGGTGTTGAATTCAGGAACGACCCGTGTAAGTTTTTCCTTTCCTATGGAGAGCTGAGCCAGAGCACTGAGCTCATCTGATGGTGTTTCTAAGGAAGGTTTTATCCATTTTAAAGAGGAGAAACTCCTCTATGTGTC
>CM073130.1:56331438-56398938 GCA_037039145.1 Fundulus diaphanus | reverse complement strand
CATAGAGGAGCCAACACAGGGAAAGCTGTTTCCCCCACCTGAAGAGGAGAGACAGGCCCCAGGAAACACCCCAACAGCCACAATGCTTAAGCCCCCTGGAGCTGCTGGGAGGAGCCGCGGGCCAATCCACCCGCAGATAGTGCCAACATGAAACAAATGGGCTAACCAACCAGAGCCCACCCTACTAATCCTGAGGTGCTACCTCCCCCAAACCGTAAACCATACCTAAGCCCTCCCCCATATTCCAGGGGGGAGCATATTCCGCCAAGGACCCAACGTCCACCCCCAGCCAACACCTCAACTAGATGGCAATCGGAGAACAGGGGTGTAAGGAAGACCCCAAGCCTGCCTCCGCCTGGTGTTGGATGTTGTTCCCAATCTGTTGATTAGAAAATAATTATTCATATACTAAATTTTATTTCACAAATGCTTTAAAGCCAATATTTTCATCAGCTCTTTAACACT
Organism: Fundulus diaphanus; assembly: GCA_037039145.1. Taxonomy (NCBI): domain Eukaryota; kingdom Metazoa; phylum Chordata; class Actinopteri; order Cyprinodontiformes; family Fundulidae; genus Fundulus; species Fundulus diaphanus. The sequence continues at coordinate 56,398,473 of CM073130.1, read as the reverse complement.
GATACCCTAAAAAATAAACTAGTAATAAAGTTGCAGCTTCATTCTAAAGCTAACTTACATTTTAACGAGACAAGCTTGCATCAAGAGCTTTGAGACCACATCAGATTGGTACAATTTCAAACTTCAAACATTATGAAGTAGGCAAAGCGTTTTGATATCCTATTATAATCAGTTCAATCCCAAACATTTAGCACTGCTATCTTTGCTAAATTAACTGACCAGCAATCTAATCACAATGAGGCAACAGCCAGTAGGTTTTTGAATCAGACGATTCACTAATCTACCGTCCATAAGATCACCGCTGCATGACTGAAGGACTTCCCCTGAACACCAGAGCGCTCCGGCGTCTCAGAGCCGGTTGATGTAATCAGCCGTCCAGCTGCACCTCAAGGATAAAGGAGACTCTGTTGAGACCAAACGAGACAGCAGGTAGCAGGTGGACTGTACGCTCACCTGCTACCTGAGCTGTTCTCAGGAAATATGGGATGGTACCAAGTGGACTAGATGAGATGGCTGCAAGTAATCCTGGTTCTGCCAGCTGGGCTTACATGTTCGACTGCAACAGGGTGATGTTGTGCTGGGACTTCTGCTGCTTTGCATGTGATCAGTGAACTAGAGCTTCTAGACACATCTCTCCAGAAAACGACTCAGACAATTGAGGGAAATTAAGAAATGTCTGGGTGTATTGGCCTCCTCTGTCAAACTAAGCCTCAGGAACCTTGATTCTGCCGTGTCACTAGAGTATCATTCCTGTAGATTAATTAAAAACTGCTGCTTTCAGCTAAGAAATATTTCTAAGCTTGGAACTTTGGTGTCAAAGGCTGAATTAGAGATGATAATTTATGCTTTTATTTATTCTTGTCTTGACTATTGTAACAGCCTTTTATGGTAATCTGCTGTTAGTGCAGAATGCTGCTGCAAGACTTTTAACCAACACAAGAAAAAGAGATTACCCCTGTCATATTCTGGGATCGGCGAACCCAAATTCAGCCACACACAGAGTTTTGGTTAAGCAGTTTATTAAGAAGGTTGGATGGTGGAGAAGGTGACCAGGAAAGAGTACCGGACTGGAGCTGGTGGATGGTGACGACAGGAGCCGGCAGACGTGAAGGAGCTGGAGCAGGCGGATGTGAAGGGATGAAGGCAGGCAGGAGGATGAAGGACAAGGGTAGAATAAAGACGAACCGGTGGGGAAGAACTGGCTGAGGAGGGTTTATGTAGAGAGATTGGCAGGTAGACTGAGTCTGATTTGATTGGAGGCAGCAGGTGGCAGTGATCAGGCGTGGAGTGGAGACTGGAGGTAACTGGGCTGGATGAGAGGTGGAAGGATCTGGAAACTGTCCAAAGCTGAACCCTAACAACCCCAGATTTAATCTCTTTACATTGGCTACCGGTACATTTTCGAAGTCATTTTTACATTTTAGTCTTTACTTTTAGAGCCCTGAGTGGCCAAACTCCAGCTTATATCACCAACCTTTTAAAACCTTCTTTTAGTTTGAGATCCAGAGGGGATCGGTCTGTTAAAGCTGTGGCCCCCAGGCTGTGGAAGGCGTTGCCTTCATTTTTACGTTGTCTTTTCTCTGTTCATTCTTTCAAAAAGCAGCTGAAGACCCACTTGTTCCGACTGGCTTTTTACTAGTTTTTAAATGAAGCTGAAGCGCAAGTTCAATCGAAGAAACTCATCGCCTGCCTCCATTCAGAGTCCGATCTGCCTCTGATGTGAGCCAATCAGCTACGAACCGCACCTCCATGAAGCCAATCAGCATCCCGCGCTCATCTTAAAAGCAACTTCAAATCCACGTCTCAGCCTGCTAACCAGCAAGCGCAAACGGATTGCATGTCGGATTTCGAATCAGATGTCCGATTCAAGACAATAACAACTTATCCTCAAATCCTGCTGCTCATAGGAACGCCATCTAGCCGCGCATCCATCCTCTGCAATCTCTGTATTCGCTCCAGCATATCTTAACCAGCACTGACCTGGATTCGCTCTCTTTGCTGGCCTTCTTCCGCTGTGGCGTCTCATCCCGTCACCCAACCTCTGTTTTCATCAGCTCTGATTCCTGGCGCTATGAACTTGCAAATCCCCGCTTCTCGCAAGCGACGTAGACGCCGTCCCAACTCTACCTGAGCTCCGGTCCCGCTCCGCTTCGTAGCCGAGAGGCCCATCCTCCCTTATCGTCCCTACGCAACTTTCAGCGGATCTCCTCTCATGCCCGCTCCTAGCAGCTCAAGGTAACATGTATCCACTCATGTTTTCATTCTTATTACATGCATTTCGCTCATCATGCTCCTGAACTGTCCGTCTGTTAGGCAGAAGTATCCCATCCATTCTGTTTGTTTTCGTTTTCTTCTTCTTCTGGTTTTGGCGGTTGGCAACAGGCTTGTAGTAGCATTACTGCCACCTACTGGTTGCAGTATGGTTCGTGATGGACTCCATATATCTTTTCTTATTTCATAATTATGTCATTCTAATTCAACTCATTGTTCATATTTTCTACAGTCATTTCTTGTCCATAGTATGCTTGATTTTAAGTGTTAATTAAGTTTGTAAGCTGAAATGTTAACCTTATCATTCTCCTCTTTTTGTTTTTTCCCATTTCTGTGTTCTCCTACTATCTTTGATATGGTAATGTTCTTCACTTCTCCCCTTTATCATCAACCTGCAGGCTGTATTAGCAAATGTCTCAGCATTTTAAATCTCTGATTTTGTCATTCAAAGACTTACTATTGGCAATCCTTCCGCATTTAAGTACCTTCATGTCATTCACGTTCAGTTTAACCGGACAGTAGGGTTGAGTTGTTACTTAACCCATTTTATTTCAGAAGTGCATTTTAAATCCAGCGATTTATACCAATTGTTGTTAAAACCGCTGCAACTCTGGTGCAATTCGGCGTTCGTTTGGAACGGTCTGTACTGGTTCAGACCTCTTATTCATGCTGACCAGGCCACTTGTCACTCTTGTCATTTCATCGGTCAGTTTAATGTTTTGCTAATCAATTACTTCAGGTGTTGTGAAATTATACATGTTAAAGTTGTTTAAATGTTCTTGTTTGTAGGTATTGTCTGATAAATGTCAGCTGGGAGCTGACGTCAGGATGGCCGTGGGGGATGATTTGAGTATTGGCGATCTTTTAACAGCAATTGCTCATGTATTTTAGGGATTGACATATTTCTTTTCAGGTTCAAGAATTTATTTTAAGATGAACATCCGGAGAGAATCACTGTGGGTGCTGTTGTCTGGTGATAGTGTTGTGCAATTATACACTGTTTAAAGTTATTTAATGTTCATAAATAACTCTGTCTGTTGGGTATTGTCTGGTGATGATCGGCTTTTGGGCTGATATCGAGACAATGGTTGAGGGGGATGAGTTCGAGCACTGGCAGTCTTTTGACAGTAGAACCTGCACACACAGGGTAAAGGAGTAACAGCTTCTTTTCGGGTTCAAGAAATTAGTAACAGGTAAAATGAACATCGGAGAGCATCACTATGTGATACTGTTTGGCTGAATTAGCACAATGTTCAATTGGTGAATCCTCTCTGCTAGGCTGGTGAGACTTGACTGGGCTGCTGGGCAAAATGAAGATAGAAAGAGGCTAAGGAACTATTTGCAAACAAAACAAAGGACAAACCAGGGTGGTTGATCATGATAAGGATAACCCGGTGAATCCTTGTTCACTGAGGGTCTGATTCCAAGAACATGGAATGGAGTTGAGACATTTGCCATGTATTTCATCCATTTACAATGCGGGACCCAAGTTAAACAGAACATTATTTGTTGAAATAATGACTCTGCTGCATGTGGTCGGGTCGGAGGCCTGGTGTGAGCACGTTCTCTGAACCGGTTTCGGTCCGATTTGAGCAGGGTTTTTCCTCAGAATTCCACAGCTTTCTGCTCCATCTGGGTTCGCTCCTCGGTACAGGCTGAGAAGAAATACACAGAGCTGTTTCGCATGCAGGATCTTTGCTCCTGCTACGGTTGTGAGGTTAGGACAGCAATTTAGCTCTGTATTTGCCCGGACATGTTCTTCAGGCGATGAGAGCCTCTCCAGATGCTGAAGCAGGCAGTCGAGTCTAGCAGACCCTGGATAAAGCGTGGTTGGCCAGGCACCTTCCCTCAGCTGCTGGCTTGTGTGTTGGTCAGGGCCGACCAGGCCTCATGGTTTGGCCTTCTTTGTCTGCTCTGAGAGAGCTGCTAAAGAAGTCTGCAGGAGTGAGCTGAAGAAAGAGAGCTCTTTGTCTGTGGGAGGAAGGTTTTATTTGTAAGGAGGGTTCTCAGCAGGACCCCCGGTGGGAAGAAAGGCTGTCCAAGCCTTGAGGGTCTCATGTTGCAGCAGGCCAGATTTCCTGTTACCTTCCCCATACCACAGTTCAGAATTCAATCCGAGATCAATTATTTATCATGCCGTTATTGCAAAACATAAGTTTTCAATTACGGATCCTGTCTGTAGACTGGTGAGTAATGAAGATCACCAGTTTTATCAGAATGTAGTGCAGAATCTAAATAAAGTATTAATTTCATTTCAAACATCATGGAATGAGCTTAATAGCTTAATCCGTTCATGACAGCATTTAGTATGCGTTCGGCAGTTTATGCATTCATGAGTTAAGCAAACATTATTTGATAATTATGTCTTAAGACATGTTACCCATCTTCATCCTCTTCATTCATTCATCTTGTGGTCACTTCCTCTCATAGATCTTCCTTTCACTATTCTCAGTTTGTCCTGCCTCAAATTAAACCTGTCGGACTGCAAATTGAGTTCTAGGTGTTGATCTCAACTTGGTTCCAGCATGGCTTCCCGCCTGCAGTTCAGCTTTCTAATTCACAAGATATCAGTCTCATCCCATATCAGTTATTTCCAACCGTCAGCTGCCTCCTTGCTCGGTCACCTCAAACTCACAAATGCATCACTGCCAGAGTCACGCTTTATTTCCAGGCAGCGAGAGTTCGCTAAATTTGTTCTTTCCTTCTTGAACAGGATACTCTGGTTGAGAGCTGCCGTTCTGACCGTCTGGTCTGCTTCTCGCCTGATCGAAATATATTTCTATAATGCCTTTCTGTCGTGGATGTGTTTAAAAATTTACGGATGCTGCCATCCGTAGGTTTTGGGGGGGTTCTTTATAATTGTTTCACAGATTCCTGATCACTCAAACAATGGGCCATGGTCATCATCATCATGCCTCACACATCGTTCTGAGCATCCATTCATTTTAGCTGCTCAATGCCCTCTCAGCTTTAAGGTAATCTAACTGCAAATACTGGTGGTGGATTGGAACCTTTCACATGTCTCGCCAGACCCTTCTTTTTTCACTCTTTCAAATTGAGTTTATCATTCATAATCATCACAGTCCGTAACTCTCATGCATGCGTCAAGCATTCTGTTATGCATCCTGTCATGCATCCTGTCACCTGTGTTGCATCTTGTCATGATCACTCATTTCTCTATGTGCATCATCTGCAAGACATCTTCCGCAAGAAAGCATAAGCAAGACATCTTCCGCAAGAAAGCATCTCTGCTCACTTCTCCTTGTTCATTTCTTTCATTTCATTCACCTAATCATCTCCCATTCAAATCACTATCCCGTCACACTGCCTTATGAGTACAGGCGCTCTGACCTCGGCATTTTTGGGGGGAACATCCCTGTTCTCATACATCTACTTATGCATATTAAAGTATAATTCAGCATTAATGTTCCTGCCGAGGTCTGAGCACCAAAGACTTAAAATATTGTGTCAATAAAATCCTTCTAATTGCCATTTCTTTCTCTGTGAGTTTTTCAGATTGAACTAGTTTTATGCTATGTTGTGGCATTTATGCTGTATTTTATGTATTTTTTTATCTGTATTTTTAATTTGTCTTGTTTTATGGTTGTTTCATTGTGAAGCACTTTTTGGTTCTTATCCTGTGAAATGTGCTGTATAAATAAAGTTTACTTACTTACTAACTTACTTTCTGCAGTCTCCCTTGTCCAAGCCAGCTTGAAATCAAACACAGAAGACTTTGAGGCGATCTTTAAGGGGGATGAGGACAGAAGTCTCCCTCTAGAGCCCATTGCTCTACAAAGGCCCCTAACAGACTTTCTAAGGAGGCTCCTTCAGAATAAGAATCAGAAATACTTTAATGATCCCAGAGGGAAATTGCTGTTTCAGTACAACCGCCATCACATACATTACAAACATTTCAGGGGGGGGTGATTTACTGAGGCCATGCTGCCAAGGACACTACTGTGCCCACAGGGTGCTGCCATTGAATCTGTGGAAAGATAGAAATAGGGGAGAAGAGGAAAAATAGAGAGAAATAAAACACACCCTATCCTCTCACAGTACAGTGTGAGATATCTGAAAAAAAAAAAAAACTCTTGCACGAGAAGCACAAATAAGACGAGACACATTTAAGCAGAACGGTAAACATTTGAGACTAGTCGTGTGTAAGTTCATCTGTTTTTATGAGCATCAGTTATGAGTGTGTGTTTGGGTGAAGTGTTTATATTTCCGTGAACAGTCTCCAGAGGCCATTGTCCTTGATGTCATCACCGGCCAACAGTTCAGAAAGCATCCGCAGATGTCAGCGGGGAGAGTTCTGAGCTCTGTCGACATAACAAACCAGGAGTGACTAGTGATAGGGAATGCATAGTCCAAATACTTTATTTGTTATGAGACAAGCTGCTCTGACTTTCCCGTCAGCTTTAAGTCTTATCTGGCTCCAAATGGCGAATCCAATATTCCAAATTGTTGGGCTCCTCTGTGCACACCTGGATCAGCTCTGTAATATTACAGAGGAGATTTCAGCTGCATCCTACACAGTAGAAGCACACATTACAGACAGATTTAACCCCTAACTTTAGGGTTAAAGATCAACAGATCTGCTAGGAATACTTTGAAACAAAAGGCCCCTGAGGTCCACGGCCTGTTTGATTCAGTAGAGACGTTGGTGAGATTGTTGCTGGAGGTGTGAATATCATCTGCTGAGGCAGAGAGTAGTTTTAGTCGACTACGCAGAATAAAAACGTGGTTTAGATCAACCATGACTTAGAAAGAGTTAATGTTGTGAGTCATATTCATCAAGAGAAGCTTGGCAGACTATTCAATTCAATTCAAATCAATTTTATTTATATAGCGCCAAATCATGAAACATGTCATCTCAAGGCACTTTACAAAATCAAGTTCAATCATATTATACAGATTGGGTCAGATTATACAGATTGGTCAAAATGTCCTATATAAGGAAACCAGTTGATTGCATCAAAGTCCCGACAAGCAGCATTCACTCCTGGGGAACCGTAGAGCCACAGGGAGAGTCGTCTGCATTGTACATGGCTTTGCTGCAATCCCTCATACTGAGCAAGCATGAAGCGACACTGGGAAGAAAAACCACCCATTAACGGGAAAAAAAAACCTCCGGCAGAACCGGGCTCAGTATGAACGGTCATCTGCCTCGACCGACTGGGGTTATAGAAGACAGAGCAGAGACACAACAAGAGAGACAAAAAAGCACAGAAGCACACATTGATCTAGTAATCTGTTCTACATTAGATGGTAGTAACGGGTGAGCCGTCTTCTCTGGATGATGTCACAGTTAACAGAACGCCAGACCAGGTGTACCTACTATGAAGAAAAAGAGAGAGAGCAAAAAGTTAAAAGCTGAAATGACGACAGTCATTTCAATGTAACACAATGCAAAACTGGAGAACCGTAGAATGAAGAACAGTAGAACTCAGTAGAGTGAGAAACTGGCCAGCAACATGTTCAGGGTAGTGACAGGATGTTTCTGGGTCCTTCATCTAGTCTACTTCTAAAAAGTCAATTTGTTAGGCTGCACTAAAGGGAACTCTTGAAATGACTACACATGTGATTAAAAAAGTGAGTTTCAATTATAGTATCTGTCATGGTTTTGAGGTGTTTAACCCACATGCAGAATACACTCAAGAGGCGCGAGTGTATTCTGTAAAATGTTTATTTTACACAAGGTTACACGAGGAAGTTGTGGTAAACCCACGATAAGCAAAGCCAGAGGAAGAACGCGCGGCCAGGCTCGGGCGGTCTGTGGATGAGAGAGAGAGCGTTAGATCTCTTCACAGTGAGCGGAGGAAAACGATCATCGTAAGACAGGCTTACCGCCAAGCACCACAACCTAGCCGGGGGAAGTGGAGTGGAGAAACGGACCCAGTTAGACATCCTCCGAGATGGTAGCAGGTGGTAGAGAAATGGCGGGCGGTCGGGAGGAGTCTGTGAGGGGCCCAAGCAGCAGCGGAGTGGGTGGGTGGCACGGAGACAGCTGGAGGAACCAGGGCAGTCTGGTGGAAGTCCTCAGCCCGGCTTGGTAACACCAAGAGAGCATCGGAGTGAGGGTTGAGCACGAGGAAACGTCAGAACACAGAGGAGCGCTTGGAACGAGAGGCGACCTGAGAGACAGGAGACAAGGATTAAAGCTGGGAAAGACGAGCTGTCACGAGACACTGAGGCATACCAAACAAGATTAACACTCTGGCGTCCTCCAGCTGTCAGAGCGCAGTTCTTATAGCGCAGCCACACAGCGCTGAACGAGCCGCAGGTGTGTACCAAGCCCACCTGTCAACTCCAGCCACCTGTGGAGAAAGCAGAGAAGGCAGGATCGGCAGAAAACTGCACAGCACTGCCTCCTGACAGTATCCATACTTATTTTCATTGTTAATATGTTGTTTCTGAGTTCTCACACAAATGTATAAATAGAATTTATAACAAAGGCTTGATGTTTTGGTTGGTACATGATTTTATAATGTTGATGTTGAGCACCATCTGGATCCAACAGAATTTATTTATTTATTTGACGGATTCCTTATTATTTCTCTGGGCACGGTGCGACCACTTGGAGTTCACACAGGATTTGCTGACCGGGTCACAAACCAGATCTTTGGATCTTGGTGAAGGTTTGTGCTTTCCAGGAGCTTTTCCAGGTTATCCATGACTCCAAATAATCATGGATGAAATAAAACAGAGTAATGCTGACATAACAAATGTGATTTCAGAACTTAAAGGTCGATATCCTACTGATTATATTTTGATGGGGGGAGATTGGAACATGACCCCCCGAGGAGTGGTTGGATAGACGGCCCCCAAGATCTGGAAGACCCCAACTTAACTGTATAATGAATAACTTTATGATGAACAATAATCTGAATGATATTTGGAGACTAACGAGCCCAACGTCACAAACCTCTTCATGCTTTAAGCCGAATGGAAGCTGTAAATGTAGGATTGACTATTGGCTGAAGAGTTCCTCAGTTTAAAATAAGAGTTCCTCAGTTTAAAATAAGAGTTCCTAAAGTTTAAAATAAGAGAATTTAGCATCCAATTTAGTAAAAACCTCAATCACGAGCAAATAAATAAATAAACATGAGAGCAATATTTTGAAAGAAATACATCCTTGTTTTGTCAAACATGATTTAAATAGTGAGGAGAAAAGTTCACTGTATGGAATTTCAATCTGAAAAACTCACAGAGAAAGAAATGGCAATTAGAAGGATTTTATTGACACGATAATTTAAGTCTTTGGCGCTCAGACCTCGGCAGGAACATTAATGCTGAATTATACTTTAATATGCATAAGTAGATGTATGAGAACAGGGATGTTCCCCCAGGTCTGAAACTGGTGGTGGAGTGGAGATAGAAGAAGTTTGTTCAGCCCATATGATGATGATCAGTTTAAGATAGATGTCCAAATTGATAAACACAAGTTTGCATGAACTGTCCATGATGAGCAAGCTTGAAGCGACTGTGGAGAGGAAAAACTCCCCTTTGGGAAGAAACCTCTGGCAGAACCGGGCCCAATATGGTGGTCTTCTGCCAGACCAATAACGAGGTGATAGGGAGTGCTGAAGACTGGGAGAAAACACTCTGATGGGTTGAGGATGGAGGAACGTCATGGAAGCTAGATGAACTCAGCTACGATGGTGGAGAAGGGGTTGGGGGTGGGTTGAATCGGACATCTGATTCGTAATCCGACATGATGCGATGCTGTTTGCGCTTGCTGGTTAGCAGGCTGAGACGTGGATTTGAAGTTGCTTTTAAGATGAGCGCGGGATGCTGATTGGGCTTAATGGAGGTGCGGTTCGTAGCTGATTGGCTCACATCAGAGGCGGATCGGCCTCTGATTGGATGGAGGCAGGCGATGAGTTTCTTCAATTGAACTTCTGCTTTAACTTTCATTACAAACTAAATTAAACCAACTATATTTGGACGGAGCTCATGGTGCCTTTGTAAGATCTCGTGCAAAATGGATTGAGGAAGCGGAAAAGAACTCGTCTTATTTCTTTAATTTAGAAGGCAACAGACAGCAAAGTAACTGAATCTCAAGGCTTCTAATAAATGGTAATGAATGTAAAGGTCCTAAAATGATAGAGAAGGAAATTTTTCTGTTTTATTCCAAACTGTACTCAGGTAATTACTCAGAAGTTGATTGTAATGCCCTTTCCAATTATATTTCCACTCTAGTACTGCAGATCGAGACAACTTTTAAAAAGCAGCTGAAGACCCACAAGATTGTGATGCTGATTTTAAAACTGAAGAAAATGTCATCAAATAAATCCCCAGGGTCTGACGGTGTCACTGTTAATTTTTAAGTTTTTAGGTTTTTTTTAAGTTTTTAGGAGAGAGCTGTGTTAAGGAGGAGCACACTGCAAAAAGGGAACTAAAAGTAATCAAAATTTTCTTGAAATTAGATTATTTTTGTTTGATTTGAGCAGCTAAATAAGTTACCAATGGAGTATTTTTATCCCCTAAAATAAGACAATTAGATATCCTGCACTTGAAATAAGATGACGGAGATGAAATGTTCTTACTTTAATTGCAAAAAATCTTATTCCGTTGCCAAATAATCTTATTTACCTTCTCAAATCAAGGATAAATACACTAATTTCCAAAAATTGTACTTACTTTTAGATTTGCAGTGCAGACTTGGGAGGAAGAATATTTAATGTGCCTTATAATCCAGTACGCCTTATGGTCCGAAAAATACAGTAAAATGTTTGCGAGTAGTAATAACAAAGGATGAAGCTATTTCTGAGAAGATAAATATTTTGAACAATATTGACAAATGTAAGTTGATTTTAAATAGGTGGCTACAGTGGGACATATCAATCTTTGGTAGGTGTGATAAGAATATTATTCTGACGTCGCTATGGCCTCACGCCACTCGGACATGTGAGCACGGACCGCTGACTGCAAGGCCAAATGCTGCTTAGCTACTGTGCGGGATGATGATTGTCTAGGATAGACTGTCTTTGTTTTGTCTCATGCCAGGGCCACTATGGAGTATTAGGGGAGAGCCGAAAACGAGGAGGCGCAGAGACAGGCAGACGCAGACAGCAGCGGGACCGTGGGGTGCTATTACTTTACCACAATGTGATCTCTGCTCTGTTTCTCAATAAAAGTGCTGGAACTTCATCACTCCACCGTCTCCTTATTCAGTAACTCTGGGAAGTCAGTTATTGTTTAGAATTCCATCCACATTTGGCGTCAACGAACAGAATCTCCGACCGACGAGCCGGGGAGTCCGAGGACAGGAGCAGCTTTGGCCGGCCCGGAGAAGTTATCCAGCCTCTGGTACCCCAAACGGATTCAAGGGGCGAGGAGGATTATTTTCACCTGGAAAACTGAAGACCTCTTGTTGGGGACAAGGGGCTGTCCAGCATTGGTGCTGGGATGAAAGCCGCAGATGTGCTTAAAGCATCTGACTTCTAGCTAGACGTAGTTAGATTTTAAAAGGAGAATTATGAGGGTGAGAATTGAGGTGATGATTATCATCATCTCAGTTCTCACCCTCATGCGGGTGATCAAAACATCGTTCCTGCAAGCCAGGCCAATAACAACCCTAACGACTCCCAGTTACAGAGGAGTGGAGTGGACCCGTTTCGGTTCAATCTGCTGACTTAATGACTTTAACGACTGTCCATTACTAAGGGGTGGACCTGTTTCTGTTGAATTTGCATGTTATCTAAGCCATTACAAGGCCTTTGTTGGGCAGGAGTATAAAGCTTGATGCTCCACATTACTCCAGACTTTTTGAATTGAGAAAGCTTCCTGGAGAGGAAGCGAAACGTCTTCAAACTTCAAACAAGTCCAGTTGGACTTTTTTTTGGAATGACCATGACCTGGATGACTGAGAATCTTCACCAACATATTTACTGATTGCCCTTATTCCTATATTCCGGTCCTCTTTGATTCACTGCATTTCGACTGAAACACATCAATTAATTTTTTCAGAAGAACAAAAAATATTTTGTTTAATTATAATGAATATGACAAAACTTTGACTCAGTCCTCCTGACTTAGTTCTCTGCCAGAGGACTCCTGATTTAATGTGAACTGTTGTGTGAAATAGTTTCTGGTGCTGTCCACTCCAAACACACCCACAGCATCACAGACCCTCCGCCGTGCCCCTCAGTGGGCAGATTATGCTTTTCACAAACATTCCTTGTTTCACAGCAGAAACTCGTTGCTCTCAGCGCCAGTAGAGGTGAACAAACCCCATGTTTACATGTGTGATGGTAGGACCCCTGAGATGCCGATCAGCGGCCCCCAGGTCCAGTCCTGGAGAGCTGCTGTCCTGCATCCCTTCTCTGCTGGAGAAACCGTCTGCCGGCTGTTTTGCTCCAGTTCTCCAGCTGTGAGCTTCAGGGTCTGTTTTAGCTGCTGGCTCCATCCTGGGGTGGAAACATGGATTCTCTTTGGGCCTTTTTCCATCACAGCTCAACTTTTTCATGATCTCTCTGACTGCAGATATGAGCAGCTTTAGGCAGATTTCATCCTTCCAGTTCCTGATTTATAAAAGTCAACCCAAAATTGTTATGATATATTTTTCGAGGATGAACCCGGACACAGCACGCACACACAGAGCAAGTTCTTAGGAGTGAGTTTTATTGAATGGTGTGGAAGATGGATGATGATGGGACCAGAGTCTTTCAACAGACGGAGGTGTAGGGTGCAGAAGTTGGCCGGCAGGAGGCGTGAGGAGAGACTGACCCGGAGGAACTCTGGAGCCGAAGACTTGAGACCGGAGCGTCAGAGCCGAGGACCGGAGAGCAGAACGTCGGCGCCGTGGGCTTGAGAGCAGAACGTCGGCGCCGTGGGCTTGAGAGCAGAACGTCGGCGCCGTGGGCTTGAGACCAGAACGTCGGCGCCGTGGGCTTGAGACCAGAACGTCGGCGCCGTGGGCTTGAGACCAGAACGTCGGCGCCGTGGACCTGAGACCAGAACGTCGGCGCCGTGGACCTGAGAGCAGACCTTCTGAGCCGAATACTGGAGAGCAGAACATCTGAGACGAGCACTGGAGAGAACAAAGCTGACGGAAAGTCTAAAGGCTGACTGTAACAAAAACCAGGTTGAAAGGTGTCTTACGGCTGACGGTAACAAAAACGGAGCTGACAAGAATACTGGCAGAGACTGAGCGGGAGTGAACGCTATGGACCAGCGACGAGAACACAACTAAGGTGAGTTAATAAAGGGAGCTTGACAGGTGACGGGAATAAAGACTAATTAGTGTCCTGACAGGTGTGACTAATAGCAGAGCTGAGTGAACTGCAAAATAACAAAAAAGAAGCCAGATACAACTTAAACCATGACACTACCCCCCCCCTCAAGGCCGGACACCGGACGGCCCAGAACCTCCCACACTGGGTGGGCGGAGGGGGCCCAGGAAGGTGGGCAAGAATCAGGCTGAACACTGGGGACCAAAGAGCCAGCGAACACGGGGAACCGAAGGCTAGAGAACAAGGGGAATCTAAGCTAGAAAACACGAGGAACCAAAGGGCCAGAGAACATGGGGAACCAAGGAACTAGAGAACACTGGGGAACCAAGGAGCTAAAGAACACAGGGAACCAAGGAACCAGAGAACACTGGGGAACCAAGGAGCTAGAGAACACGGGGGAACCAAGGAGCTAGAGAACACTGATGTGCCAGAGCACAACCAGGGCGCGGCACATCAGGGAAAGAGCGAGCGCTTGACAGCGCCGGGGGAAAGAGCGAGCGCTTGACAGCGCCGGGGGAAAGAGCGAGCACTTGACAGCACCCAAGGAAAGGAACGGGCGCAACACAGCGCCAAAGGGAAGGAACGGGCGCACATAGCGCCAAAGGGAAGGAACGGGCGCAACACAGCACCAAAGGGAAGGAACGGGCGCAACACAGCGCCAAAGGGAAGGAACGGGCGCACATAGCGCCAAAGGGAAGGAACGGGCGCAACACAGCACCAAAGGGAAGGAACGGGCGCAACACAGCGCCAAAGGGAAGGAACGGGCGCAACACAGCGCCAAAGGGAAGGAACGGGCGCAACACAGCGCCAAAGGGAAGGAACGGGCATACACAACGCCAAAGGGAAGAAACGGGCGCACGACAGCGCCAAAAGGGAAGGAACGGGCGTACTTAACGCCAAAGGGAAGGAACGGGCGTACTTAACGCCAAAGGGAAGGAACGGGCGTACCTAACGCCAAAGGGAAGGAACGGGCGTACCTAACGCCAAAGGGTAGAACAGGCGTACGACAACGCCAGAGGGAAGAACAAGCGTACGACAACGCCAGAGGGAAGAACAAGCGTACGACAACGCCAGAGGGAAGAACAGGCATACTTAAAACACCAGGGCTCAACAACAAACGCTGGAGCACGACTGGCGTACAGAAACGCCAGGGGATACCCTCCGGGGCGTGAGGGTAACGCCGGGGCTTGGGGAAGAGAACGCCGGGGCGTGGGGAAACGCCGGGGCGCGAGGAAAGAAGGATCGCCGGGGCGTGAAGAAAACGCCGGGGCGCTAGAGATAAGATCGCCGGGGCGTGAGGGAAACGCCGGGGCGCAAGGGAAGAGATCGCCGGGGCGTGAGGGAAACGCCGGGGCACAAGGGAAGAGATTGCCGGGGCTCGAGGGAAACGCCGGGGCGCTAGAGAGAAACTCGCCAGGGCGTGAGGGAAACGCCGGGGCACAAGGAAAACAGGAACTTCTAAAACGCCAGGAATCTAAACACCAGGGAACTGAGGGTGTCTAAACACACCGGGGAACCGAGAACAGAGGGCGTCCAAACACGCCGGGGAACCGAGAACAAAGGGCGTCCAAACACGCCGGGGAACCGAGACAGGGCGTCTAAACACGCCGGGGAACCGAGAACAGAGGGCGTCTATACACGCCGGGGAACCGAGAACAGAGGGCGTCTATACACGCCGGGGAACCGAGAACAGAGGGCGTCTATACACGCCGGGGAACCAAGAACAAAGGCAAACACTAAGAACCAGAGGGTGAGCTAGGCAGCAACAGGCCAGGCGCGCCAGAGGGCACAGACAGCAACTTAAGCACCGGAGGGCTCTGGCGGCGACCTGCATGCGCAGGGCAGCGACAGTCTGGCGCACCAGAGGGCTCAGCCGGCTACATGGGAGCGCCGGAGGGCTCTGGCGGCGACCTGCATGCGCCTAAACAGGGGAACCACAAGAACAAGAGGGCTAGGGGAACAGATCAGAGACACTAGGGCAAGACAGAACCAAACAACTACTGAGGGGAACTAATCTAACCTAAACAGGGCAAAAACAAACAAATAAAACAGGAGATGAAGGGCGTAGGGACCTAGAAAGCGCAGGATCCCAGACACAAAAATACTAAGGGGAAAAAATAAAGACGAACAAAACTTAAAGAAAAAACAAATTCAGAACAAGACTAAAACTACAGGGCTAGGACAGAAGCTACAGGGCTAGGACAGAAACTACAGGGCTAGGACAGAAGCTACAGGGCTGACGAAATTACAGGGCTAAAACCGGATCTACTGACAAATCAAAACAAGACTAACGACTAGGAAAGGAACCAAACGCTAAAGCAAAACTATGAAACGGAACAGAACAGGGAGTCTAAGGTAAAGAAACTGGAGCTCAAAAACAAAACTCAGAAGACTAAAGGCGAACCTAGAACACTAAATCAGGGCTATGGCTAAAACAAGAAGATGGAGAACAAGCCCGAACTAGAAAATAAAAACAAAACCAAAAGAATTAAAAGAAACCAAAAACACTCTAGTAAAATATTAACTACTGCAACTAAGTAAATAAAGCTAGAAAAGACACAAAAACCAAACTAGCTGACTAAGAAAACCAAAAACTAGAATACTCAAGAAGAACCCGAATGACTAGAATAACCTGGGACACAAAACCCCGGACAAAACAACAAAATAAAACCCAATACTCAAAAGCAACATAAATCCCAAAAAAATCCTAAGTAAACCAAAAACTAAGGATGAGCCTAACTAAAGAACAGAAGGCGAAAATAATTCTTCTAAAACCGTAAAAATATACAAAAAGACTAGAAACTAAAGCAAAACTAGAACACAACAAAACCAAACCTGAATAACTTTAAGAAATCTAAGGAGCACTGAGAATCTAAGGAACGTTAAGTAATTCAAAAATAACTCAAAAACAAGGACCCAAAAATAACTTAAAATAAAAACAGAAACCAGGAGGTGCTGGACAGCAAAGTCTCTGTATGCTGGGCAGCGGCAAAAGTCAACGCTGGGCAGCGACGACGAGGAGCGCCGTCTTTAACGGCTGCGCAGCGTAGGAGGCGGAACTAGCAAACAAAGTCAGAGGCGGGGCGTCGCGGATGCGACCCCGGCAGACAAACCGGAAGCGTGACGTCGCAATCCAGCGACCATGGCGAGACAAAAACAGAGGCAAGGCGTCGCCGCACGGCGACCCAGGCAAGATGAACCGGAGGCGGGGTGTCGCCACACGGCGACCCCGGCGAGACGAACCGGAGGCGAGGCAGATCCTACCAACTTCTGCACCGGGCTCTGTGCGTGCTCGGGTTCATCCCTTGGCCGGTCCATAATGTTATGATATATTTTTCGAGGATGAACCCGGACACAGCACGCACACACAGAGCAAGTTCTTAGGAGTGAGTTTTATTGAATGGTGTGGAAGGTGGATGATGATGGGACCAGAGTCTTTTAACAGACGGAGGTGTAGGGTGCAGAGGTTGGCCGGCAGGAGGCGTGAGGAGAGACTGACCCGGAGGAACTCTGGAGCCGAGGACTAGAGACCGGAGCGTCAGAGCCGAGGACTTGAGACCAGAGCGTCAGAGCCGAGGACTAGAGACCGGAGCGTCAGAGCCGAGGACTAGAGACCGGAGCGTCAGAGCCGAGGACTAGAGACCGGAGCGTCAGAGCCGAGGACCGGAGACCAGAACGTCGGCGCCGTGGGCTTGAGACCGGAACGTCGGCGCCGTGGGCTTGAGACCAGAACGTCGGCGCCGTGGGCTTGAGACCAGAACGTGGCGCCGTGGACCTGAGACCAGAACGTCGGCGCCGTGGACCTGAGACCAGAACGTCGGCGCCGTGGACCTGAGACCAGAACGTCGGCGCCGTGGACCTGAGCGCAGACCTTCTGAGCCGAATACTGGAGAGCAGAACATCTGAGACGAGCACTGGAGAGAACAAAGCTGACGGAAAGTCTAAAGGCTGACTGTAACAAAAACCAGGTTGAAAGGTGTCTTACGGCTGACGGTAACAAAAACGGAGCTGACAAGAATACTGGCAGAGACTGAGCGGGAGTGAACGCTATGGACCAGCGACGAGAACACAACTAAGGTGAGTTAATAAAGGGAGCTTGACAGGTGACGGGAATAAAGACTAATTAGTGTCCTGACAGGTGTGACTAATAGCAGAGCTGAGTGAACTGCAAAATAACAAAAAAGAAGCCAGATACAACTTAAACCATGACAAAAATGTTCTCTTGTCTTTCCTAATTTGATGAGTGACCCAGAGAAATGAGCCTTTTTGTCAAATTATGTTTAAAAGAAGCCGAGGATTAATAATCAGAAATTCAGGTTTATATTTAACCTCCAGTTCAAGTCATTCCCTTAAAAACACTGGAGGTGATAAAAATCATGTATTAGTAATAATCATTATTCATAACAGATGTTTTACCACTGCACAAAGTGAAAAGTTGTTTTTTATAAGCAGCTTTAATGAAAGATTCGTTTTTTTACACCATTCTTCCTGAGGGTAGCAATAATTCTGAAGGCGTCTGCATTTCACACATGAATAAATAAATCCAGTCATGGTAGTATTAATAATAAAGAGTTACACAACAGACCTAAGGGAAGAAAACGATCAAACAGCGATCAGTTAAAGGAAATAATTAGTTGTCGATGTTAAATTGTGTCACAGGTGTCTGTCTGGCAGACACCAGGGGGCGCTCTCTTGTCCTCTTGGTGGAAAACCTTCCCATCAGGCTGGATCCTCCACCTCAGCTTCACCTCCTCTGTTGTTCCTTGCTCCTCCATCCTCTGCTTTAGCTGAAAATCAGTTTCCTCCCATTAAAACACAGTCGGCGCTGATCAAAACGTCACATTTTAGTCTCGGCAGCTGCAGCAACTCTTCTCAGTCAAATAAGAGTCAAAATAAATGTAAGAATCACTGAATCTTAGAAAAGATTTCCACACGTTTCTACTAGATTTAAATTCATAAACATCTGTTGCAAAGGAAAAAGCAGTAACTAAATCCATGGATCTGATATAATTTGTCTGACCTGCTGCAGGATGGACTTTTGGACCTCTGGGTCATTCAGGTCTGCAGATCCCGTCTTCAGCCGAATCTTCACCGACCTCATCATGGAAGGTACGACGTCTGCAGGGAGACCCAGAAACACCTAATCAGCTCTGCAGGACCACAGCCTGCAGGGAAGCTGATGGAAAACCCACCTGTGCTGCAGAGGAAGCCGTAATTCTCGCTGCAGGGCCGACTGACCCAGGTACCTGAACCATCAACCATCACGCAGTTCGCCTGCACTGGAGACAGCTGGAGGCCCAAACCCGTGTAGGAGGAGATGCTGCCATCTGACCAGACCCAGTCAGATCTGTGCAGACCAATCCATGCAACTGCTGAGGAAGGGGTAGATCCACCCAGAAGACTTCCAATTGCTGTGAAAAGGTTAGAGGTGGAATCTGGCAGTAGAGAAGTCATCAAGGCGTTCTCTGCAGAAGATCTGATGGAGCTCAGGTCTGTGTATGTGGACCTGCAGTAAGACCGGGCATCCGACCAGCTCATCTTCTGCTTCACCAGGACGCTACGTAATAACGGAGCTGTTGATTAACAAATCAAAACATTAAAGTCAGCAACGTAAAAGTAGAGATAAAAGCCCTTCTCTTTCATTTAGAGGAGCATCTATGAGTAGTCAGTATCTTCCCTGAAGCAGGCGGCGCTCAGAGCGATCTCGGTTTGGAGATTGTTATTCACGCTGGCGGTAATGAAACCCGGTCACGCCGATCAGAGGTCACCAAAGTTGGTGTTGCTTCGGTGTGTGAGTTTGCTAAAACAATATCGGACTCTGTAATTTTCTCTGGTCCCCTGCCTGATCTGACCAGTGATGACAAGTTTAGCCGCATGTCATCATTCAACCGCTGGTTGTCTAGGTGGTGTCCAGAAAACAACGTGGGCTACATTGATAACTGGCGAACTTTCTGGGGAAAACCTGGTCTGATCAGGAGAGACGGCATTCATCCCACTTTGGAGGGTGCAGCTCTTCTTTCTAGGAATCTGGCCGGATTTATTAGTTCTCCTAAATGCTGACAACCCAGGGTCCAGACCAGGAAGCAGAGCCGTAGTTTAACACACCTCTCTGCGGCTTCTGTACTGTTAGAACTGGAGACCCGGCTCCGTGCTGTTGAAAAACCAGCTGATAGCCGCTCCTTTGCTAGCGCGGAGCCACAAAGAGTAACTTCACGTAGCGAACCAACAGCTGCACTCGAACAACCGGTTAAGCAGGCCGGCTGGGTGACGGTTCGTAGTAAGCATAGCTCTAGATTTCAGCCCCCAGATCACCACCAACCCATCTGCGTTTCTAATAAATTTTCCCCTCTGAGCGACAGTCTCGCCGAGGAGCCGACCTTAATTATTGGCAGCTCTGTAATAAGAAACGTGGCACTAAAGAAACCAGGAACCATAGTTAAATGCCTACCAGGGGCCAGAACGGGCGACATAGAATCCTACCAAAAACTGCTGGCTAAGGATAAGCGTAAATACCGCAAAATTGTTATTCACGCTGGCGGTAATGACACCCGGTCACGCCGATCAGAGGTCACCAAAGTTGGTTTTGCTTCGGTGTGTGAGTTTGCTAAAACAATATCGGACTCTGTAATTTTCTCTGGTCCCCTGCCTGATCTGACCAGTGATGACAAGTTTAGCCGCATGTCGTCATTCAACTGCTGGTTATCTAGGTGGTGTCCTGAAAACGACGTGGGCTACATTGATAACTGGCAAACTTTCTGGGGAAAACCTGGTCTGATCAGGAGAGACGGCATCCATCCCACTTTGGATGGTGCAGCTCTTCTTTCTCGGAATTTGGCCGGATTTATTAGTTCTCCTAAATGCTGACAACCCAGGGTCCAGACCAGGAAGCAGAGCCGTAGTTTAACACACCTCTCTGCAGCTTCTGTACCGTTACCCACCCATTATCCTATTGAGACGGTGTCTTTCCCACGGCCAAAACTTAACAGATCAAAAACTGATCTAAAGGGAACAAATCATAAAAATCTAATAAAAATCCATACGGATCACTTTGAACCAAAAAATAAAAGAATTAAATGTGGTCTATTAAATATAAGGTCTCTCCCTCCAAAGACTTTGTTAGTTAATGAATTGATTTCTGATAATCAGATTGATTTGTTTTGTCTCACAGAAACCTGGCTACAAGAGGACTACGTTAGTATAAATGAGTCAACTCCCTCCAGTTATTCAAATTTCCACATTCCCAGATCTGTGGGAAGAGGAGGAGGAGTGGCAGCCATCTTTCAGTCTGATTTATTAATTAGTCCCAGGCCAATTAATAATTACAGTTCTTTTGAACATTTAACCCTCAGTTTCCCTCCTCCAAACTGCAAAGCAATAAAACCTCTTCTGTTTATTGTTTTGTATCGTCCACCAGGCCCTTACTCTCAGTTTTTGGATCAATTGTCAGATTTCTTATCTGATTTGGTGTTAAATACTGACAAGGTTATTATTGTGGGTGATTTTAACATCCATGTTGACACTGAATGTGATAACCTTAGTGTAGCCTTTAAAACTATCCTAGATTCAATTGGTTTTGCTCAAAATGTGCATAAACCGACGCACTCTTGGCTCCATACTTTAGACCTTGTGCTGACATATGGCATTGATTGTGAAGAATTAACAGTATTCTCTCACAACCCTGTCCTATCTGATCATTTTTTAATAACATTTGAGTTTAATCTAACTGATTTCTCCACCCCCAAAAGAGGGTTCCATTATAGTAGATCTTTATCGGATAATGCTGTATCAAAACTTAAAGAGTCTGTCCCCCTCTTAATATCCTCAGTATTGCAGAAATGCCCTGTAGATGGCAGCAATGCTGTTTCTTCCCATTCACAAATAGATACATTTGCTAACAGTGTGACTTCCTCATTGCGTTTTGCATTAGATAATGTAGCTCCCTTGAAAAAGAAGGTGATAATTCACAGGAAGCTGGCTCCCTGGTTTAATTCAGAGCTGCGTTCCTTGAAACACAATGTTAGGAAATTGGAGAGAAAATGGCGCTCTACACACCAAGAGGAATTCTACTTAATCTGGAGGGACAGTCTATTGTTGTATAACAAGACCCTTCGCAGAGTTAGAGCAGCATATTTTTCATCATTAATTGAAGAGAATAAAAATAATCCTAGATTTTTCTTTAGTACAGTTGCCAAACTTACTCAGAGCTGCAGCTCTGTGGATCCATCCATTCCCTTAGCTCTTAGTAGTAATGATTTTATGGGATTCTTCATAAATAAAATTGATGCCATTAAAAATAAAATAATTGGCATCCTCCCAAACATGATTACCTCATCCCCAGTAAGTAAGGCAGCATTGGAGGAATCCTTAGAACCTGCGCTGTGTCTGAACTGTTAAGAAGCAGTAGAGCTTTCTGAGCTATCTAAAATCTTAGCTTCATCTAAACCTTCTACCTGTATGTTAGACCCAATCCCAACCAAGTTGTTTAAGGAGGTATTCCCTTTGATCAGTGGTCCTATTTTAGACATGATTAATCTATCCTTAGTAAATGGATATGTACCACAGGCTTTTAAAGTAACTGTTATTAAACCTTTACTTAAGAAACCATCTCTTGATCAAGATGAGTTAGTAAATTACAGACCTATATCTAATCTTTTTTATCAAAAATTCTTGACAAAGTAGTTGCTAATCAACTTTGTGAACATTTACAAAGCAATGACCCACTTGAGGAGTTTCAGTCAGGCTTCAGAGCTCATCATAGCACTGAAACAGCTCTGGTGAAGGTCACTAATGATATTCTCATGGCCTCAGATAATGGACTTGTGTCTGTACTTGTCCTGTTAGATCTCAGTGCTGCATT
The DNA here is from genome assembly GCA_037039145.1 of Fundulus diaphanus. Taxonomy (NCBI): domain Eukaryota; kingdom Metazoa; phylum Chordata; class Actinopteri; order Cyprinodontiformes; family Fundulidae; genus Fundulus; species Fundulus diaphanus. The sequence continues at coordinate 56,376,105 of CM073130.1, read as the reverse complement.
TGATACAGTTGATCACAATATTCTCCTACAAAGACTTGAGCATACTGTAGGGATTAAGGGGAAAGCATTAGGCTGGTTTAAATCTTATCTGTCGGACAGATTCCAGTTTGTTCATGTTAATAATAAATCTTCCTCAAACTCTAGAGTCACTTGTGGAGTACCACAGGGTTCAGTCCTTGTACCAATTCTCTTTACTATATATATGCTTCCGATTGGCAAAATTATCAGACAGCATGGGATTAATTTCCACTGTTATGCTGATGACACTCAGATATATTTATCCATAAATCCTGATGAATCCAATCAATTACTTCAACTACAGGCATGTCTTGATGACATCAAAAGCTGGATGACTTTAAATTCCCTGCACTTAAAATCTGACAAGACAGAAGTTATAATCTTTGGACCAGAGTCCTCAAAAAATAAACTTCTTAATCAATCACTTAATCTGGATGGCATTAACTTGGCCTCTGGTAATAAAGTAAAAAATCTTGGTGTTATTTTTGACCAAGACATGTAATTTAAATCCCATATTAAACAGGTTTCCAGAGTTTCCTTTTTTCACCTCAGGAATATCGCCAAAATTAGAAACATTCTGTCCAGGGGTGATGCTGAAAAACTAGTCCATGCATTTGTTACTTCAAGGCTGGACTACTGTAATTCTTTACTATCAGGAAGTCCACAAAATGCAGTTCAAAGTCTTCAGCTGATCCTGTCAGGGTTCTCTGTGTTTTCCTGCTCTAACTCTACTCCTCAGGTGTGTCTAGTTGGCTGAGGGGGCGTGGCCCACACCTGCAGCTCGTTGCAGGCGGCTTCCTCTGGCTTCTTAAGCAGAGCGCTGACAGATGGAAGACGCCAGAGCCTTAACCAGTCGTGGTACGACGTGGCCTGTGACCCAACTCCTGAAAACCTGCTCGTGAGTTTTTTCGACTTTGAACTTTGACTAATTTTGGATCTCCCTGTTTTTGTCACAGTTTTGGTGCTTGGATGCACTCACCTGTCTTGACGTCTTGTTCGAAGAAACAGAGCTACAGAATCCTCCTGCTCAGATTTTGCTCTGGCGCTCCCCTCATACTCCCTGGATGTTACCCAGCGGGGCCTGAGATTCCCCCTCCCGGATTCTGCTGGCTCTTCTCTCACTCTGGTCAATCCATCTGTCACCCACTGCCGAGGAGGCTCGCTCTGGATCCCTCACCAGTACATCTGCCGCCCTCTGCCACTAGCCACCTAATCACCAACAGAGTAGGATCACAGAGTTCCCTCGGCGCTACTTCTCCCCGGTTAGGTCCGCCCAGCTTTATGGTAAGCAGCGCAGCTTCTAGTAGTTCTCCTGGTTCACCTTTCAGAGTCACTTACTCTCTTTCTCTTTACAGTCTCTCCAGCCGTGACGTTCTGACCCTGTCGAAGTTGCCTGTAGTCCCGTCCGTTAAACCTGCCTGTTTCCTAAATAAACATCTTAAAACTGTGCCTTGCTTCCCGATCGTATCTGCATGTGGACTCGTCATCTGAAAACCATGACAGATCCAAAATGCTGCAGCAAGAGTTCTGATGAAAATCAACAAGAGGGATCATATTTCTCCAATTTTAGCTTCCCTTCATTGGCTTCCTGTTAAATCAAGAATAGAATTTAAAATTCTTCTTCTAACGTATAAAGCCCTTAATAATCAAGCTCCATCATATATCAGAGCTCTGATTACCCCGTATGTTCCTAACAGAGCACTTCGCTCTCAGACTGCAGGTCTGCTGGTGGTTCCTAGAGTCTCTAAAAGTAGAATGGGAGGCAGATCCTTTAGGTATCAGGCTCCTCTCCTGTGGAACCAACTCCCAGTTTTGGTCCGTGAGGCAGACACCCCGTCTACTTTTAAGACTAATCTTAAAACTTTCCTTTGTGACAAGGCTTCTAGTCAGAGTGGCTCATGTTACCCTGAGCTACCTCTATAGTTATGCTGCTATAGGCTTAGGCTGCTGGAGGACATCAGGGTCTATTTTTCTCACTCTACTGATTTCTACTGTTCTCCAGTCTACTGTTCACCAGTTTTGCATTGCATTGAAATGACTGTTGTCATTTCAGCTTTTAACTTTTTGCTCTCTCTTTTTTTCTTCGTAGTAGGTACAAGTGGTCTGACGTTCTGTTAACTGTGACATCATCCAAAGAAGACAGATCACCAGTATTACCATCTAATGTAGAACAGATTACTGGATCAATTTTTGTTTCTGTGCTTTTTTGTCTGTCTTGTTGTGTCTCTGCTCTGTCTTCTGTAACCCCCAGTCGGTCGAGGCAGATGACCGTACATACTGAGTCCGGTTCTGCTGGAGGTTTTCTTTCCTGTTAATGGGGAGTTTTTCTTCCCACTGTCGCTTCATGCTTGCTCAGTATGAGGGATTGCAGCAAAGCCATGGACAATGCAGACGACTCTCCCTGTGGCTCTACGGTTCTCCAGGAGTGAATGCTGCTTGTCGGGACTTTGAAGCAATCAACTGGTTCCCTTATATAGGAAATTTTTGACCAATCTGTATAATCTGATTGAATTTGACTTTGCAAAGTGCCTCGACATGACATGTTTCATGAATTGGCGCTTTATAAATAAAATTGAATTGAATTTAATTGAGAATCAGGGACGATTTCTCATGGAGGACTCAAGCAAAGAGCAACTCTGTGCAGGATCCAGTCAGAAGAGATCGGACGGCTTTATTATGAAAACACGAGTTCATCCATAAACTTTATACACGACCAGAAGGAAAAACTTTAGGACTCCTGTTTAAATATTTAGTTATTTACTTAAAAACGTCCAGAGATCGACATCAAATCACATTTTTTATTCGTCTCTGGAAAAGAAGTGATTTCATTTCAGGTAAAGACCAAAAATGAACCTTGTTTTGGTGATTAAATGAAAGAAACACAAAATGGATAAAGTTAGTACACCCTGCCCAGTAATATCTGGTCTTGACAAGAGTGACCTGTAGCCGTCTGCCTACTCGTCTTCCCCCTGGAGACCCTCTGGACCTCACCACGGTGTTCCCTCTCACTTCAACCGTCTACAAACTAAAGGATCAATCCTTCTTCAAACTGCTGAGCAACGATGTTCTGATCTGGTGGACCTGGTGTCATACGCCTCAGTCTGAGGTTCTAGCCAGTTTAAGTGGGAATACAATTACCAAAATCATTATTAATGTCCTCCTCCAGCTGCTCTCCTTTGGTTTTATCTGTAGAAAGAACAACATCAGTCAGACTCACCATCATAGCACAGAAACTCATTGAGTTCTCCACAGTCCTTGGAGAACCAGTACCCGGTTTTACTCATCAGCACGCACTGCCAGGCCTGCGGTTCGCCGGTGTTCCAGTTGGAGTACGAACTGCTGGTGGGAACAAGCTCGTTTTCATCCTGGGACCACTTCCAGGTGCCGTTGAAGAGTCCGATCCAGAACTTGGAGGTTCCTGCCGCCCGCCGGGCTTCAGTGTTGTTGGCAGGGTTCTGAATGGTGGCGAGGTCGGAGAACCTCTCCCTGCAGTAGGCCTGAGCATCGTTCCAGTTCTTCAGCAGGCCAACGTAGCGGAACTGCTGAACGGTTTGATACGACTGAAGATCGACGACGGCCAAGAGACCTGAGAGACGGAACACAGCCCGGTGTTTAACGGTGACAACAAAATCTGATACCAAAGTGATTACCTGACAGGAGACAAGCTGAGGACACGAAGAGGCAACGAAAGCTAGTGGACAGAAGAATAAATAGGTGAATAAATAAATAAATGGATATGTACCACAGGGTTTTAAAGTTATTAAACCTTTACTTAAGAAACCATCTCTTGATCAAGATGAGTAAATAAATTACAGACCCATATTTAATCTTCTTTTCCTATCTAAAATTCTTGAGAAAGTAGTTGCTAATCAACTTTGTGAACATTTACAAAGTAATGACCTACTTGAGGAGTTTCAGTCAGGCTTCAGAGCTCATCATAGCACTGAAACAGCTCTGGTGAAGGTCACTAATGATATTCTCATCCATCCATCCATTTTCTGACCCGCTTAATCCCTCATGCGGTCGCGGGGGTTGCTGGTGCCTATCTCCAGCGTTCACTGGGCGAGAGGCGGGGTTCACCCTGGACAGGTCGCAGGGCTGATATTCTCATGGCCTCAGATAATGGACTTGTGTCTGTACTTGTCCTGTTAGATCTCAGTGCTGCATTTGATACAGTTGATCACAATATTCTCCTACAAAGACTTGAGCATACTGTAGGGATTAAGGGGAAAGCATTAGGCTGGTTTAAATCTTATCTGTCGGACAGATTCCAGTTTGTTACTACCAGGAAGTCCACAAAATCTCTGTAGTTATGCTGCTATAGGCTTAGGTTGCTGGAAGACATCAGGGTCTATTCCTCTCACTCTCCTGAGTTCTCCTACTGCTCTCCAATTTGCATTGGTTGTTTTTACTTCTTGTTCTCTGTCATTTTTTCTCTTCATAGAAGGTACACCTGGTCTGGCGTTCTGTTAGCTGTGACATCATGAGGGGAGGCAGATCATCCACTATCACCATCTAACATAGAAAGTACTCCTGGATCAATGTGTGCTTCTGTGCTTTCTGTGTCTCTGCTCTGTCTTCTCTAAGCCCCAGTGGGTCGAGGCAGATGAGCGTTCACACTGAGCCTGGTTCTGGTTCTGCTGGAGGTTTTCCTCCCTGTTAAATGGGAGTTTTCCTCTCCACTGTCGCTTCATGCATGCTCAGTATCCATCATCCATCCATCCATTCATCATCCATCCATTCAATTCAATTTTATTTATATAGCGCCAATTCATGAAACATGTCATCTCAAGGCACTTTACAAAGTCAAATTCAATCAGATATACAGATTGGTCAAAAATGTTCCTATATAAGGGAACCAGTTGATTGCATCAAAGTCTTGACAAGCAGCATTCACTCCTGGAGAAGCGTAGAGCCACAGGGAGAGTCGTCTGCATTGTCCATGGCTTTGCAGCAATCCCTCATACTGAGCAAGCATGAAGCAACAGCGGAAAGAAAAACTCCCCATTAACGGGAAGGAAAACCTCCGGCAGAACCAGAACCAGAATCAGTATGAACGGTCATCTGCCTCGACCGACTGGGGGTTACAGAAGACAGAGCAGAGACACAACAAGAGAGACAAACAAGCACAGAAGCAAACATTGATCCAGTAATCTGTTCTACATTAGATGGTAATAGTGGTGATCTGTCTTCCCTGGATGATTTCACAGCTAACAGAACGTCAGACCAGGTGTACCTACTATGAAGAAAAAAGAGAGAGAACAGAAAGTTAAAAGCTGAAATGACAACAGTCATTTCAATGTAATGCAATACAAAACTGGAGAACAGTAGACTGGAGAACAGTAGAAATCAGTAAAGTGAGATAAATAGACCCTGATGTCCTCCAGCAGCCTAAGCTTATAGCAGTAAAACTATAAAGGTAGCTCAGAGTAACACGAGCCACTCTAACTATAAGCTTTGTCAAAAAGGAAGGTTTTAAGATTAGTCATAAAAGTAGACGGGGTGTCTGCCTCACGGACCAAAACTGGGAGTTGGTTCCACAGGAGAGGAGCCTGATAGCTAAAGGATCTGCCTCCCATTCTACTTTTAGAGACTCTAGGAACCACCAGCAGACCTGCAGTCTGAGAGCGAAGTGCTCTGTTAGGAACATACGGGGTAATCAGAGCTCTGATATATGATGGAGCTTGATTATTAAGGGCTTTATACTTTAGAAGAAGAATTTTAAATTCTATTCTTGATTTAACAGGAAGCCAATGAAGGGAAGCTAAAATTGGAGAAATATTATCCCTCTTGTTGATTTTCATCAGAACTCTTGCTGCAGCATTTTGGATCAGCTGAAGACTTTGAACTGTATTTTGTGGACTTCCTGATAGTAAAGAATTACAATAGTCCAGCCTTGAAGTAACAAATGCATGGACTAGTTTTTCAGCATCACTCCTGGACAGAATGTTTCTAATGTTGGCGATATTCCTGAGGTGAAAAAAGGAAACTCTGGAAACCTGTTTAATATGGGATTTAAATGACATGTCTTGGTCAAAAATAACACCAAGATTTTTTACTTTATTACCAGAGGCCAAGTTAATGCCATCCAGATTAAGTGATTGATTAAGAACTTTATTTTTTGAGGACTCTGGTCCAAAGATTACAACTTCTGTCTTTTCAGAATTTAAGTGCAGGATATTTAAAGTCATCCAGCTTTTGATGTCATCAAGACATGACTGTAGTCGAAGTGCTTGATTGGATTCATCAGGATTTATGGATAAATATAGCTGAGCATAACAGTGGAAATTAATCCCATGCTGTCTGATAATTTTGCCAATCGGAAGCATATATAGTAAAGAGAATTGGTCCAAGGACTGAACCCTGTGGTACTCCACAGGTGACCCTAGAGTTTGAAGAAGATTTATTATTAACATGAAAAAACTGGAATCTGTCCGATAGATAAGATTTAAACCAGCCTAATGCTTTCCCCTTAATCCCTACAGTAGAGGTCACGGATTAGCGGACCACGGTCCGGATCCGGACCCAGCTGCTACCTAATCCGGACCCAACCTCATTTAAAACATTTATATATTGCTGCATGTTGTCCAACGACAGTGTCTAACTCGGGGGTTAAAGTTCTCCGTCGCTGCGACGGATTTCCGTCATTTGGAAAGCGCAAAAAGTCCCGTTTAGACTTTTTATTCAAGGTTATAATCTGAAGCTGCTCTCAACCAATCAAACCTGGCAGAGCCGGGACATTAGCCAATCAGAATGAGAGCAGGGCGGGTCTTTCCAAAGCGGACATGGCCAGTCTCAGGTTTATCGGTGTTCATCATTTTAACCTTTGGGAGAACATTTTAAACTGGCCACAGATGGTATGAATGAAAGTAGCGGTGGTCAAAGGTTTTCTTTGGATTTATGCAAACCAGCAGGTCAGAAAGTTCAGCAGTTGACAACAACTTCCCTCGGTAAGCATCAATCTGCTCCTGCAGTTAATCAATGAGTTATTTCCACCTGTGGCCATGTCGTCTGTCAGCGTTTATTCCCTCGCTGATAAACGCGGCGACCAACCAGGAATCTCCTCGTGATTCGCTATTATGTTTTATTTAAACACAAAGAAGAGTAACGCGCTAGCTCAGGCTAATTTAGCATGACCCTTGAAGAACAAGAGTCGGACTGTGAAACAATGTGCCGCATTTGACTGGGTTCGATTCGGAAAAAGTAAAAAAAAAACTAAAAAAAAAACCCTGCGCTGTTCTGAAGCAAAGAAGGCAGAGCTGTATCTGCTGTCGGTATGCAGCAGTGTTCACCTGATGAGCAGCTGCGCTGCAGGACACTAAATAAAATGACAAGGATTTTGATGCTTACAGATTAAGAAAATTACATAAAAAAGATAAAACAAATAAACTGCAGCTACAACATGGACTGGAGAACGGGTTCTAACTGGGTGAGGCCAGAGAAAGGCGATTCTCAGAGAGTTTTTTATGAAGTTAAAGTGGAGCGCGGACACAGGGTTCATCCTGGACAGCTCTCCAGTCACTGGGCTAAAATATAACCATTTTATTAAACTTCAAAAAAGTTAAATCATGCCTTTTTATAAACTGTAATGATTAATTGGTGAACAATAACGGGCAAAGCAGAGACTGAATTATTGTCATGTGCAATCTGTGTCAAATTAAAATGTATTATGTCATGATAGTGTTGGTGATGTGTCCTGCATTTCCAAGGCTGTGTTTGCCTTGTATGATCATAAAATTGGTTTATATTGAATGTGACAGGGAGCCAGTGGAGTTGATGTACAGGTGTGAAGTAGATGATGTAATGATGCAGCTGCTGTCTTTGTACTAGCTGGAGTTTATGGAGGGTTTCTGGAGGACAGAGAGGAAAGGGAGCTGGGATTGTAAAGTGGACTGTGGACCAGTTTGTCAACAGTGTGAAGGAAGAACTTGATGCTGCAGAGATGAAAGTAACCCAGATGATGATGTGGATGTGGAAAGTGATGGAGAGGCTGTCCAGGATGACGCAAAGGCTCTAAAGCTGAAAGGTGGCAGAGATACAGGAATTTTCAATGGATATTTTAAAAGTATCAGATTTAGTTGACTTTGCACACTAAGCAAGTGAGCCAACTAATGCGGCATGATGTCCACGGCCCGGGAATATATGGGCTTGCGAGAAAATGTTTTCAGTCAAACATTATTTTTGCTTCAACCCCTGTGCTAACTTCACTTGTTAATATGGCAAAGCCCTCCGGAGCGTTCCCAAACATATCCGCTTGCTCATACATACGGAGAAAATAGCTGATTTAAAGGCGCAGAACGAATGAGCACCTCGATATGTGCTTGAGGTTGGCTTTGTTGCCAATCAAACCCAGGTGTAAAATCCTTGCAGGGCAGCCTAAAGCTCACTTCTATCATTAAGCCATAAAAATGAAATTAAAAAAGTTCAGGTGTTTTATAAAAGATGTGAAAGTCAAGAAATTGTCTATATACCAAACTGTGAAAGATTGTGGTTCTCTATTTCAAAAAGCACTTTGGATTTTAAAATAGAAAAACGTTCTATTTTTATGTTATTTTTTTGTTTAAAAAGTCAATGTATAAGGTGGATGCATAAACATTTTATTTCAGTGTTAAATACTGTTTAAAGTAACAAAGTAATAAAAAATGTGTCCGGACCTTTACTGGTTGTTGATTTTCTTTATTCGGACCCCGCTGAATTTTTAATTAGTGACCCCTGCCCTACAGTATCCTCAAGTCTTTGTAGGAGAATATTGTGATCAACTGTATCAAATGCAGCACTGAGATCTAACAGGACAAGTACAGACACAAGTCCGTTATCTGAGACCATGAGAATATCATTAGTGACCTTCACCACAGCTGTTTCAGTGCTATGATGTGCTCTGAAGCCTGACTGAAACTCCTCAAGTAGGTCATTACTTTGTAAATGTTCACAAAGTTGATTAGCAACTACTTTCTCAAGAATTTTAGATAAAAAAAATATGATTAGATATAGGTATGTAATTGTAATGATCTTGGAGGGAGATGAATCCGGTATTCAGCCAACACACAAGAAATGCTTTTGACAGGGTTTATTAACAGAAGAGGAGATGAGTGGGAAACAGACAGAACAGGATCCAAAGGGTAAGGCAGACATCCAGGCGACACTTGACAGGCAAACAGTACTGGGCAGAAAAGACAAAACCGGTTACAAAACAGGATCAGGGTGCTGGGAGCTCTTACCAGGACAGGATGGATGAATAGGTGACAAGTTTAAATAAAACGGACAAACAGGTGAGCGGAGTGAAACTAATCATAGGCAGGTGGAAGCAATTACAGAGCTGACATGAACTGGAGAATACACCTAAGACCGAGGATAAGAATGAAACTAAACAAAGCACAGAACTAAAAACAGAACAAATACAGAGACCAGATAAACAATAAACAGGACTCCAGAACCTAAAACAAAAACACAGATAAACCCTAAGGCAGGAAAGAGCTAACTTAACCAAATAATAAACAAAAACCAGAACATTACAGTAATTTACTAACTCATCTTGATCAAGAGATGGTTTCTTAAGTAAAGGTTTAATAACAGCTACTTTAAAAACCTGTGGTACATATCCATTTACTAAGGATAGATTAATCATGTCTAAAATAGGACCACTGATCAAGGGGAATACCTCCTTAAACAACTTGGTTGGGATTGGGTCTAACATACAGGTAGAAGGTTTAGATGAAGCTAAGATTTTAGATAGCTCAGAAAGCTCTACTGCTTCTAAACAGTTCAGACACTGCGCAGGTTCTAAAGATTCCTCCAACGCTGCCTCACTAACTGAGGACGAGGTAATCATGTTTGGGAGGATGCCAATTATTTTATTTTTAATGGCATCAATTTTATTTATAAAGAATCCCATAAAATCATTACTGCTAAGAGCTAAGGGAATGGATGGATCAACAGAGCTATGACTCTGTGTAAGTTTGGCAACTGTACTGAAGAGAAATCTAGGATTATTTTGGTTCTCCTCAATTAATGATGAAAAATATGCTGCTCTAACTCTGCGAAGGGTCTTTTTATACAACAATAGACTGTTCCTCCAGATTAAGTAGGATTCCTCTTGGTGTGTAGAGCGCCATTTTCTCTCCTATTTCCTAACATTGTGCTTCAAGGAACGCAGCTCTGAATTAAACCAGGGAGCCAGCTTCCTGTGAATAATCACCTTCTTTTTCAAGGGAGCTACATTATCTAATGCAGAACGCAATGAGGAAGTCACACCGTTAACAAAGGTGTCTATTTGTGAATGAGAAGAAACAACACTGCTGCCATCTACAGGGTATTTCTGCAATACTGACGATATTAAAAGGGGGACAGACTCTTTAAGTTTTGATACAGCATTGTCAGATAAAGATCTACTATAATGGAACCCTCTTTTGGAGGTGGAGAACTCAGTTAGATTAAACTCAAATGTTATTAAAAATGATCAGATAGGACAGGGTTGTGAGAGAATACTGTTAATTCTTCACAATCAATGCCATATGTCAGCACAAGGTCTAAAGTATGAAACCAAGAGTGTGTCGGTTTATGCACATTTTGAGCAAAACCAATTGAATCTAGGATAGTTTTAAAGGCTACACTAAGGTTATCACATTCTGTGTCAACATGAATGTTAAAATCACCCACTATAATAACCTTGTCAGTGTTTATCACCAAATCAGATAAGAAGTCTGACAGCTGATCCAAAAACTGAGAGTAAGGGCCTGGTGGACGATACAAAACAACAAACAGAAGAGGTTTTATTGCTTTGCAGTTTGGATAAGGGAAACTGAGGGTTAAATGTTCAAAAGAGCTGTAGTTATTAATTAGCCTGGGACTAATTAATAAATCAGACTGAATCATGAGGGAGGAGTTCCCCTCCCCCCTCCTCAGTACTTAACTGATTCGAGTTCTTGGGAAATTGCTGCAACTGAAATTAAGTATTCTTGATTTTTATTGGTATAATTATTTTTTGCAATTTTATTGCCAATTTTATTATCGTTTAATTTTTTTTTTAATCAAACTTAGTTTTCTTTATTGTTTCCTCCTTTATCTACCTGTGATGTGATTGTTGTGAAGCTGAGGTTGTTGTAAATGAGCTTTATAACGATAAACCTGACCTGACATGAGAAAGCATCCAGGAAAGATTAACAGACCTGCGACCATCAGGAGGGAGAGTCCACGATTCTTCATGACTGAGAGCTGAAGATGTAAAATATAAGAAATATTCACAGTAAAAACCAGAGAAACAAGAACATCAGCCTGAAAACCTGCAGATATTCATCTGCAGGAAGATCTGCAGCTCACAGAAATCAGCTCAAAACAGATTTAAAGCAAATAAACTAAAACATTGTCTGACTTCTAAATCTTTAGCTGCTGCTTTTATGTACAATCCTGAAACCTTTGCCTGATTAACGACTTTTTGTCAGCTTTAAATTGATCTTTCAAACTTCTCTGAACATTTATAATTCAGCTGCTGCAACAAGATTCAACAAATAAGCTCAATAAACACATTAATAAAGACCCCAAAAGGATTACTGAAAACCATTTATTAAATTGGTAATTATGATAAAAAGTTAAAATCTTTCTGGAAATAAGATTTAAAAATGTTGCTTTGAATTAAAACTGCTGGCAAGGTTTAATATAAAATAGATTTGTTAAACTCTTTTACACATATAATTTCTGTTTAATAATGCAAGGATGGCAATGAGATAAATATACTCATAGAATCCAACCAAAGGCTCACAAACCTGGATGAGAAGAGTTTGGTCCAGAAGAGCGAAGCGTCGAAAACGATCTGTCGTTTATAAATCCTCCCAGACGTCCCTCCGGTCCCACGTCTGTCCCCCCCGTTCTCCTGAATCTGAGCTTTTCACATCTAACCAGACTTTAATCAGAGTCCATTTGCTTAAAAGATCCTGGATGCAAACAGAGAACTAACGATTCATTCAAATGCAGCTAAGAGACGAAGAGGATGTGAGAAACTAGGAGGAATCTGAGCTAAACGAGCTGAAAAGGGTTAAAGTGTGTTAGAATTATTTTTATTATTCTCTACGTGTCTTATTTTTATTTACCGTGTTTATTGCATTTCTCACGTATTTCCTCATCACTAGTAAAAAGGTTTTAAGGTTTGAGTTTGTTCAGATATTAAAGTGTTTTTGAGATGACTAATCTTTTTCTCCTATGTTACAGAGCAAGGTTTTGTGAAGAGAAAAAGTCTCATGTCAACTGTGATGAATTGCACCTCGCCATCTGTGGTTACTCCTTTCCCTGAGAACTGAATGCTCAATTGTTCTGCATAAATGAACTGCTAGTTTATAATGTCGAAGGTCACATTGCTTCCCTGGGAAAATAAAAAGTAAGGAAACGGCAGGTGTGCCTAAGATAGGGGATTCATAACTGAGCATGTCCCTGTGTCGTTCTCCTTGCAAGAAAAGATCTAAAGTCTGTTGTCTTCCTTCCCTTGTGTTGTTTAATGAATGTTTTAGGTGTTTAAACCTGACAAGTGGAAAACCCAAAGCTTCACTCTCTGGTTCTAATCAATGAATGTCTCCATTAGGTTGTGGGTCAAAGTTGCAGCTGAATGGATAAAATCTAAATCTGAGCTTTTCCTCTCAGTTATTTGGTGGAACTTGTTCTTCGCTGAGCTTCACTCTGATGTTTCTGCATGAGGTGAAGCGTTTGCATGGAGACAGTATGAGCGATCTGCTCCAGCAGCTTTGCTTAATGCTCTCATTACCATCATTAGGATAAAAACAGCGTTCAGACTGAAGAGACTCTGCAGGTAAATCAGCACAGAGAACATTTTATATTTAAATCACAGCCATTAGAGCAACTTCTCTGACTTCTTTTACAAATCCTCCTGCACAGACTCTGGGGAGGCTTCAGCCATCTTCTGTGGTGTTTTGCTGGAGCAGCAGCTGATCTGCAGCTGAGAGGAAGTGGGTAGATCAGCTCAGGAGGACCAGCTCTGTCCCAGGATGCCCCCTGGACCCAGAGCAGGAGGTGGGAGGCAGGTGAGGAAAGAGCTGAGGGTGTGTTTACTTTTGCTCTGCTTCTCAATAAAAGGCTGTGAAGAGCTTGATCTATCACCGTCTCCTTTCATTTATGAGGTAACCCAGGAAGCAGTTCATATTATTTCCCCCAACAGTTTCTCATTTCTCTAATCTCAGAATACCGTCTCTTATTTTTTACCTTGGTGTGAATCTGCTTCCATCTGCCTTTCACCTGCTGCTCCACTGAGGGACAATAAGGAGATTTTGATTCTTCAGACATCAGCACATCTCGTCCATCCTGTCCTCACTTCTCAAGCTTCCTGTGTGCACTCCAAAATCTGTTTGAAAATCTCTAATGTTGGATTGTAAATGCCTAAATCCTGCGTAGCTCTCTGCTTTATTCCATCTCATCTCCCTGATCAGCCGACCTGCTTTGTCCCAAAAACTACATGGAAACTTAAAGGAGGCTGAGGTTCTTCTCTTGAGGCTCCTAAACTGTGGAAGATGTTGCCGTTAAATATCAGACGCCGTCTTTCTCTTTTAAAAACACTTCTCAGTTCAGTAACGTGTGGCCTGGTGCAGGGACATGCAGAGACCGTTGGAGGGGCAGGTGCTCAAAGTTAAAAGAGGGCACATGGGGCACGGATTTAAAACATGATACAGAAACATACCTTGCTATACAACCGGCTGAAATGTACCAACCCATACTATAAAGAATGTAACATGGGATCAAGGGCGTAGGTTTGATTTGAACTTTAACCCTAGGGACACTATTGGCCCAAAGCTTCATTGGTCCAACGCAGTATGCATGCTCCTATTTCTTTATGCTTGACTTGAGCGTCAGGACGCGTTTCTTCTGTCTAAAGAGAAAAGCAGTATTTCTTGCTACATTTATACAAATTTTATAAGCACGACACACACTAGATGCTTTTTGTTAATCTGGTGGCCTAGTGGTTAGAGCATTGAGCTTGGGTTCCAGAGGTTCTGAGTTCAACTCCCACAGACTACCACTCTGGGTCCCTGAGCAAGATCCTTAACCCCCGATTGCTCCCCGGGCGCCGCACAGTGGCAGCCCACTGCTCCCCAAGGGGATGGGTAAAGATGTAGAAGTGAATTTCTCCATTGTGAGATCAAGAAAGTTAAATTATTATTATAAAGCAGCGCCCGATATGATGAATGTTGAATTGGGACTTTTTTCCCACTTTGAAAAAGTTTGAAGATATAGAAATGCGCAGAGATAAACCCCACCCTTATTTTCTTATCTAAGATACTCTGTCTGCATCATAAAACACAGCAAAATTATACATTCAAGTGACTGCAAATAACTTTCTTGTATTTACTCTGCACTAGAAGTAGAAGTGTCACTGACACTGACAGCATTACAAATATTAAATTCAAACTTCAACAAATGTACAACTGGGCTGTAGTTGCTCTCTTTAGCCCATTTCATGTAATTTGTCTTAACATTCCAAACACATTTCTTACATCATATATCTGAAGTGTAGATAACAGCTTCTCCTTACCTACATCCTCTCAGACAACTAATTATTTCCCTAACAATAGTGAGTTGTCAATGTTTAAATGTGCAGTAAATCTTAATACATAAGCAGCATGGAGGACCCAATACTGTACTTTGAGTAAGTTTGACACCAAGACTGAATTGTTACATGTGTGGTTGTCCATTTCATCATTGAAATGAGAACATATTAATATACTATTGGTATATACTAGTAAGACTATTAAAGAACAGCAGATAACACTTTAAGATATATAAAGGCCTATATTAAATTAATTTTACAACCGCATCAACAGATTAAATGATTTTTACTTTTTTGGTGTACCAACTTACCCTCATATTGATGTAATATTTTATGGGCTAAGCCCCTGGTGATGAGAATGTCTAGCTCCGCCTCTGGTTTGTACTAACTTACTAATGGACAGTGTGAAAACCTTTGTACAACAAACACAATGTAAATGGTGTTCCTCGGTTGTATTTGTCGTAATTCTAATTCTAATTCTAATTCTAAAAGTAGAAATAGTGAAATAAATAGCACTATAATTTTTTGGAATCCTAATTACGCTATTATAAATAAGCAAAAGTCTAAACAAAATATAGCAGTTGTTTAGGCAGCATATAGTCTTGTTGTGTTGTATATCATGTAAAAGAAATATCACCTGCTATTTATACCTGAACTGCATCAAAGGGTCAACAAAAATTAAAGCAATAATAGCAACAAAATATGGTAAAAGGGAAACCCTCACCTTTTCTTTTTCAAACGGCTGTGGCTAAGAATCTGAATTTTTAATAGCGTTCAGTCTTTGTTTTTCCATCTTTCCAGCAGTCTTCAGAATTCCTGCCTGGCACAGAATATTTAGTTTTATAAAACAGATTAGGTTTCTGTTGATACATGTATTATACTTCAGAATTAGATGCTACCGTTGGTTACTTACATTTCTCAAGTTCCACAAATCAACACAGTCTCTCCTGCTTCTGTAAAGAACTGCACTCAGCGGCTTTCACCTATTTTAGTGCAGATAATATTTAGTTTCTTAACTTGCACTAGTTTCGTAGTCTAGTATTAATTGTGGTAACCGCAGTATCCCAGTATGAATCGAAACTTAAATCTCGCGCTCCTAGCAAGCACACGCACGCACGCACTAGAAAACAGCCAATCAGTGACAGTGGAGTTAAACAGCACAGAGCACAGTCACGTGTGCTGCAGATTTAAAGGGGCAGGACAGACTGGGCGGAGCGGCAGCGCGAGGCAGCGGAGCTGCGAGAGGAAAAGAAGGGAAGAGGGAGGGCAGGTTATGTGGATCATGTAACTGGCCACGGTTACCGTGGCACGGTAGATCTAAATTATTATTGCTTTTGGACATGCACACACACACACACAAACACTCACACATAAAAAAAAAAAAAACACTGACAAAAGGGCACTTTGGGCATCAAGGGGCAAAGGGGCAGGTGCTCAAGCCCCCTCCGCCCCCCCTCTGCACGTCCCTGGCCTGGTGTGAGCTGACAAGCTCCTGTTCATTTCTCTGCTCTGTTTTAATGTTTTGCTGGTGAAGATTCTCAGTCATCCAGGTCATGGTCATTCCAAAAAAAGTAAAAAACAAAGCAACTGGACTGGTTTTCCGTAGTTGAAGACGTTTCGCTTCCTACCCAGGAAGCTTTCTCAATTCAAAAAGTCTGGAGTAATGTGGAGCATCAAGCTTTATACTACTGCCCAACAAAGGCCTTGTAATGGCTTAGATAACATGCAAATTCAACAGAAACAGGTCCACCCCTTAGTAATGGGAATTCGTTAAAGTCATTAAGCCAGCAGATTGAACCGAAACTGGTCCACTCCTCTGTAACGGGGAGTCGTTAGGGATTCACACTCTACTGAGTGACACCAACATATATGAGTCTTTGAAAAGGGATCCAACCAACACCTACAAAAAGAAAATCACTGACTACCTACAACAACTAGAAAAAGACAAGGTAATCAGTCTCTCATTTTATTATAGATTATATCCAGGGGAAGACATTCCATGCTTATATGGACTCCCAAAAATTAACAAGGAAGGAACACCACTTAGACCCATTGTCAGCAGCATTAATTCAGTAACATATAACATTGCTAAACAGCTTGCTAATATTTTAGCCCCCCTGGTGGGGAACACACCACATCACATAGAAAACTCCAAAGACTTTGCAAACAAAGTCAAACATTTAAAGACGGCACCAGGGGAAACTCTGGTGTCTTTAGATGTCACTTCACTTTTCACTTGCATACCTACATCAGAGGCAGTAGAAACAGTCAGGAAATGTCTTCAACAAGACAGTGACCTAAATAACAGGACAAATTTCACTCCGGACCATATCTGTACCCTACTGGACCTTTGTCTTTCTACAACTTATTTCAAGTTCAGCGATCATTTTTACAGACAGAAGCATGGTTGTGCCATGGGATCTCCAGTGTCACCAATTGTAGCCAATCTTTACATGGAAGAAATGGAAAAGAGAGCTTTGGGAACCTTCAGAGGAACACCACCGAGCCACTGGTTTAGATATGTGGACGACACTTTTGTCAAAATCCAGTTAAAAGAAGTGGAAGCCTTCACAAGACACATCAACCTGGTGGACAACAACATCAAGTTTACCAGAGAGGATGCCAACGACAACAAGCTACCTTTTCTCGACTGTTTGGTGAACATGGAAGGAGATGGAAACCTCAACATTGAAGTATATAGGAAACCCACACACACAGACCAATATCTTCTTTTTGACTCACACCACCCACTGGAGCACAAACCTTCTGTCATCAGAACCTTACAACACCGGGCCGAGCATGTCCTACTAAAACAGAAGGGAAGCACAAGGAACAGAAACACATCAGAGATGCTCTCCAAACCTGTGGCTACCCTAACTGGGCTTTTGTCAAATCAGCAAGAAAATCCAAAAGACCCGCTGCAGAACATAATGGTGAGAAGAATAAACGCAAAAACATCGTCATCACATATGTTGCTGGAGTCTCTGAAAAACTCAAGAGGATTTTCTCCAAACACAAAATCCCAGAACATTTCAAAGCAAACAGGACCCTCAGACAGAGGCTGGTGCATCCCAAGGACAAAACCCCCAAACCTAATATGAGTGGAGTGGTGTCTGCAGTTCAGTCAGTGAGGAATGTTCTGATCTTTATATTGGAGAAACCAAACAACCTCTCCACAGACGCATGGCTCAACACAGGAGAGCTACCTGCTCAGGACAAGACTCTGCTGTCCACCTACACCTTAAGGACAAAGGACACTCTGTGAGGACCAACATGTTCACATTTTGGACAAAGAAGACAGATGGTTTGAAAGGGGTGTGAAGGAAGCCATCTACGTTAAGAGAGAAAAACCAACCTTAAACAGAGGAGGAGGCCTTAGGTTCCAACTCTCAAAAACTTACAATACAGCTATAGGATTAATTCCGGCCAATCATCACCTCAGTTCTCACCCTCATACGGGGGATCACAACAAAAGTAGAATGGGAGGCAGATCCTTTAGCTATCAGGCTCCTCTCCTGTGGAACCAACTCCCAGTTTTGGTCCGTGAGGCAGACACCCTGTCTATTTTTAAAGGAGAAGTCCGGTCAAAATCAGAATTCAAACTGCTGAAAGTACTTTAAATATAAAACTACTACATACTGTGCAAAAAATTATAAGTTTTTTTAATTAATAATAATTCTCATTTAATCATGTTTATGTGGAGAAATCCATCTTGGTCAAGAATAGTACTGTCACCTCCCATTTTTTTACGTCACTCGGCGGACCCGCTGTTGAGCAAGTTTCAACGCTCTGTTTGTCACGGCGCACTATTTTCCAAGATCAAACTCAGTCGGGTCCTACAGTATATATCTATACACGCGTGTGTGTGTGTGTGTGTGTGTGTGTGCGCGCTCCGCGCAGCACGGCTTTGCATCTAACAGACGGGGTTTCAGTTTCAGTTTGCAGCAGAGCGCGCGCACACACACACACAGACACACAGCGGAGGAGAGATCGCTGAAGTGACTTAAGTTAGCTGATTATTATAGTATAAGTATTAAAATATAAGAGCATTCCAGCACATGCTGGGCTGAGCACGGCTTTGCACCGGCGCTGCAGCTGAGCGCGCACACACACACACACACACACACACACACACACACAGCGAAGGAGAGATCGCTGAAGTGACTGTGTTGAAATAAGCAATGTTTTTTCCTCTTTTACCAGTTGTGTTGGAACATCCGATGGCCATGCACGTGGGCATTGTTGCTTCAGCAATAGCTCTTGGGAATGTCAGCGGTGAAGTCCTCTGGAAATCTGAAATAATTATTGATGATCGCAGCTGTGTAGAACGGCTCCCATTGACTTTGCATGGAAAGCGGAGAGAAATGCTGTCGCCGCTTCCGCTCTTCCACGTCGCAGGATGTGATGTCAAACGCCCCTTACTGCCCATATTTGGGCAGTCATGTCAGCCCCCATACACAGTGATTCAGACGACAATTTATGTTTTTATTTTCTTATTGATTAAAGATAAGTTCATTAAATAACCACAAATGTATTAGTTTTAGTTATAGCTAATGATACCCTGATTTTTCCTTGTTGACCGGACTTCCCCTTTAAGACTAATCTTAAAACCTTCCTTTTTGACAAAGCTTATAGTTAGAGTGGCTCATGTTACCCTGAGCTATCTCCATAGTTGTGCTGTGATAGGCCTAGGCTGCTGGAGGACATCAGGGTCTAATTTTCTCACTCTACTGATTTCTACTGTTCTTCATTCTACGGTTCTCCAGTTTTGCATTGTATTACATTGAAATGACTGTCGTCATTTCAGCTTATAACTTTTTGCTCTCTCTCTTTTTCTTCATAGTAGGTACACCTGGTCTGGCGTTCTGTTAACTGTGACATCATCCAGAGAAGACGGCTCACCCGTTACTACCATCTAATGTAGAACAGATTACTAGATCAATGTGTGCTTCTGTGCTTTTTGTCTCTCTTGTTGTGTCTCTGCTCTGTCTTCTGTAACCCCAGTGGGTCGAGGCAGATGACCGTTCATACTGAGCCCGGTTCTGCTGGAGGTTTTTCCTTCCCGTTAATGGGTGGTTTTTCTTCCCACTGTCGCTTCATGCTTGCTCAGTATGAGGGATTGCTGCAAAGCCATGTACAATGCAGACGACTCTCCCTGTGGCTCTACGGTTCCCCAGGAGTGAATGCTGCTTGTCGGGACTTTGATGCAATCAACTGGTTTCCTTATATAGGACATTTTGACCAATCTGTATAATCTGACCCAATCTGTATAATATGATTGAACTTGATTTTGTAAAGTGCCTTGAGATGACATGTTTCATGATTTTGCGCTATATAAATAAAATTGAATTGAATTGAATTGAATTGAATTGAACATTGTTCCTTTAAGCCAGGCCAATAACAACCCTAATGACTCCTCATTACAGAGGAGTGGACCAGTTTAGGTTCAATCTGCTGACTTAATGGCTTTAACGACCGCCCATTACTAAGGGGTGGTCCTGTTTCTGTTCAATCTGCATGTTATCTAAGCCATTACAGGCCTTTGTTTGGGCAGTAGTATAAAGCTTGATGCTCCACATTACTCCAGACTTTTTGAATTGAGAAAGCTTCCTGGAGAGGAAGCGAAACGTCTTCAACTACGGAAAACAAGTCCAGTTGCTTTGTTTTTTTTATTTTTTTTGGAGTTTTAATGTTTTATTTCTTGGTTTTATCTTATATTGATCTTTTGTACATTCAAACTGGCTGTCGTTTAAATAAGTTTTATGAGTAAATTAGATTTGAATTCATTTAATGAAAAAAAAATTTCATTGTAAAATCCAAAATGTGGTCCTGATGCAGAAGATGTCCAGGAAGCCAAGTGTCCTCCCTGAAACTGTAACCCTCATCATCAGCGTCGTCCTTTGAGACGTTTTAGCAGCTTTAAGATGCAACCACAAGCTGTCCTGGATTTTATTGCCATTTTATGTGGGACAAAAACACAAAGCTGAGGATATCTGTGAAACCGAAGGAACATGGGGCATGGTTCTCCTAAAATCTTTAGAGATTAAAATCTGAAAAATGTGGCATGCCTTTTATTCAGTCCCACAACATGAAAACAAAGAAAATTAGATTTCCTTACATCCGTTATCTGATCCATTTATACAACATGTGTCACATCCATGTTTATGTCTTGATTTAGGCAGTTACAGTTTTTAGGATAAATTATAGAAAGTTACCTAAAGACCTCCTTCCTCTGATGCAGGAGCTCATAATCAGTATCTGAGTGCTGCACCTTGAGGAGCGACTGTCTGATGAGGAGATGAATATCAGCCTTTCTTCTGTCCTCCTAGTCATGCTGTGATCAGTTTTACTGAAACAAGCCTGGTGTCTTTCACAAGAGTCCTAATTATGAAACTGATTTGAAGATAAATCAATAATTACACAAGGATGATTCAGTAAGCTGCTCACACTAAACAGTATTTTCTTTAAGTTGGTCCTTGTTCATCTGTGTCCTGTTTGCTTCCAACTCAGATCTGACTATAAACCATGTTTCTACGGGTGAAAGGTTCATCTGGGTCTCTAGGGTCACCTGTGGTACTCCACAGGTGACCCTAGAGTTTGAGGAAGATTTATTATTAACATGAACAAACTGGAATCTGTCCGACAGATAAGATTTAAACCAGCCTAATGCTTTCCCCTTAATCCCTACAGTATGCTCAAGTCTTTGTAGGAGAATATTGTGATCAACTGTATCAAATGCAGCACTAAGATCTAACAGGACAAGTACAGACACAAGTCCATTATCTGAGGCCATGAGAATATCATTAGTGACCTTCACCAGAGCCGTTTCAATGCTATGAGCTCTGAAGCCTGACTGAAACTCCTCAAGTAGGTCATTGCTTTGTAAATGTTCACAAAGTTGATTAGCAACTACTTTCTCAAGAATTTTAGATAGGAAAAGAAGATTAGATATAGGTCTGTAGTTTACTAGCTCATCTTGATCAAGAGAAGGTTTCTTAAGTAAAGGTTTAATAACAGCTACTTTAAAAACCTGTGGTACATATCAATTTACTAAGGATAGATTAAGACTTAGACTTTCTTTATTGTCATTTTGTATGCACAGAGTGCATACAGAACGAAATTTCGTTTTCACACAGCTCAGAAAGATTGCAGTAACTCTACAGGATACCTTGCAGTGAATTAAAGTACAGGATAAAAAGTGCAGTGATAAATCGCAGTCACTTACAGGATAAGTTTCAATAGATTTCCGGATAAAGTGCAGCAGTGAACAGTAGGCAGTTGAAATATAACCAATGTAAAACAAATATAAACAAATATGCAGTAAGGTGCATCAGTGATTGTCTCTCTTGTTGTGTCTCTGCTCTGTCTTCTGTAACCCCAGTCGGTCGAGGCAGATGACCGTTCATACTGAGCCCGGTTCTGCCGGAGGTTTTTTTTTCCCGTTAATGGGTGGTTTTTCTTCCCACTGTCGCTTCATGCTTGCTCAGTATGAGGGATTGCAGCAAAGCCATGGACAATGCAGACGACTCTCCCTGTGGCTCTACGGTTCCCCAGGAGTGAATGCTGCTTGTCGGGACTTTGATGCAATCAACTGGTTTCCTTATATAGGAACATTTTGACCAATCTGTATAATCTGACCCAATCTGTATAATATGATTGAACTTGATTTTGTAAAGTGCCTTGAGATGACATGTTTCATGATTTGGCGCTATATAAATAAAATTGATTTGAATTGAATTGAATCTCAGATACTTCCAAGTCTGAAAAGCTGAACTAATTTCTTTTTTTAATTAATAATCACACCTACAGACACTAACATTACATCTTTTTCTCAGTGTGATTTTTTTTTTGTCTGGCAAAGTGTAGCTTTAAGAATTCTTAATGCCAAAAAGAGTCCAGCAGATTTTATTTTCACCAGTGGAGCTTTACTGCTTTCACCACAGTGCTCCGCTTGATTTATATCTGCAAGAAGCTTTATTAGATTTTATGCTGGTACTATTTCATGTTCAATGGACACAGAAACGGGTAAAAGAGGAAAAAAGGAGAGAAACAGGTGAGAGAAAATGCTAAAAGGGAGAACAGGAGAAAGAGGAAGAGGAGAGGAAAGGGAGAGAGCGATATATCATCCTCTGTCTGCTTCTGCACCTGCAAAGAGATATATAAAGAACAGCAGAAACAGCTGATAAAGTATTACAGGTACAAACAACCACCGCCTTGATACCATCACTGAAGAATGTACAGGATTATTTAATACATGTAGAAAGTGACAGCTGAAGATAATAACAGGGGTTTTCTGTATAGAACTGAATCTGTAATACCTGGATCACCTGTAGGTGTTGGTGAGAGTGAACTTGTGTCTGGGAGGTTCATCCATGAGAAAAATGCTCAATAGTGGCTGTGAGGAGCCAAAGACCCCCACAGCACCGAGGCAGACGCTGGGGAACCAGAACACCTGAAGGGCCCCCCTGAGCCAAGATGCCCAAGAGGGACCAACACAGGGAAAGCAAACTGCCCCATCTGAGGGAAGAGCAGAGAGAAGCTCCAGGAAACCCCCATCAGCCACAACGCTGAAGCCCCTGGGGGCCACCGTGACGAGCCGGCAGACAGCTGCTCTGGAACGGATCCAGCCCTGGGCCCCAGGGACCTGAGGCCCCGCCATAAAGAAAAAGGAGGACAGAGTACACACACTCATGCTCACCACAAGAACCATCAGAACATGGAAAGAAAGCATTTTCTTCCTCTGCTCCGTTAACCTGGACCACCAGCAGGATTTGAAGCTACCTACGTTGATTTCTCTGGGATATTTTACATTTAAAAAAATGGAAAATCAAGATGTTCATCTATGAAAGAAGCGCCTGTTTTGGGGGTAACATTTTATTAGCTTATTTTATTTGAATAATTTTTTTAATTATTTATGGTCAGAGCTCTCAAGTCTCACACATTGAGCACAAAATCCAAATTTTTCTGACACACAAGACATGAACACGGCTTTTTAATCAAAGTTCAAGACTTTGTTTTCAGACTGGATTTTAATACCTAAAAGTGTGGTTGCACTTCTGTCTATCTTGTTTTTTTTACCTTCTATATTGTCAGGTACTTTGGTCTCAATTATTGTAAACAGGGAAAGCGTTATACAAATAAATTATTAATTATCAGAAGATTTTAAAGTTAAACTCAACTCACAATTAATAAAATGTCCATTTTGAGTCGTTAACAAGTTTAACATTAGTGAAATTTTCTCAGGTTTACACAACGCTAGCTTCAAGATCTTGAAAGGAGTTACCTTGCTGAATGTTTCTGTCAGTCATGCACAGTAAGCAGATTTTTCATGAATTTCTTCGAAGTCAGAATCACGAAACAGAAGAACCTCCATTAGCCCACCGTCGGACCGCGTCTTCACCGTCTTGAAGCAGCAGGTCCAGGCCTTCACACCTTGCTCTGTTAGCTCACTCTCTGCCTGTTAATTAAAATTCTTTTCTTTTTTTGGAAAGTTTTTTTATTAAGCAGAAAACATTTTGACAGAACATAAAAGTCAATTAAAAATGGGTATAACACAAAACACACGCTTGCAGAGCAGGATAGTTTTCACAAATGCTTCTCACACAGAGACAGATAGCAGGTATTCAATCAGAGGGTGCCATACTTTATGAAAATACTTTCATCATATAACGTATTTTATCTAAATGCAAAGTATTAGCCAGGTCTCTAAGCTACATTCTTGAGTTTGGAACTGAAGATCCTTTCCAAGACATTAAAAGTAGCTTCTTTGCAATGATGAGACCATAAGAAATGAAATGTTTTTGTTTTGATTGCAAATTTTTGAGTGCATCTGATTTTCCAAAGATAATCAAGAATGGGTCAGGTAGTAAAGTAGACTTCATAATTTATATAATTTTGAACACATCAGCCAAAAAGGCTGACACTTTGTGTCATTCAATTCAATTCAATTTTATTTATATAGCGCCAATTCATGAAACACGTCATCTCAAGGCACTTTACAAAGTCAAGTTCAATCATATTATACAGCTTATTTGTCCTGATGAACCCGAACACAACCACACACACAGAGCTTTGTTTTGTGAGTTTTATTGAAGAAGGTTGGTTTGTGGAGGATGAGGACCAGAGTCTTTACCGGGCAGGAGCAGGCAGACAGGAGGAAGCAGGAGGATTGCAGGTGAGCCCGGGACGGAACCCAAGGCTGGCAGCTGAGCTTCTGAGTGAGATCCAAGCGGAGCTGGAGGAAGAGCTGTGGGACGGGACCCGAGCAGGACTTGGAGGGGAATCCAAGCGGGGGAAGGAAGCCGTGGAGCAAAATCCAGGCGGGTGAGGAGAGCAGGGACACAACGTGAGGTGAGTCCAGACAAGGGCGAGGCAAGACAAGACCAAACCGGCAGGGATGCAATGGCTGAGGTGAGTTAATATAGTAAAGTTGACAGGTGGATTGAGTCCGGGATGATTGAGAGCTTGACAGGTGTAGATGATTAGTAAGATTGGAAGGAGATGGAGCTGTATGGGAGGAGGAAGGTGCCAGGAATGTTCAGGGTCAGGGACGTGCAGAGGGGGCTTGAGCACCTGCCCCTTTGCCCCTTGATGTCCAAAGTGCCCTTTTGTCAGTGTTTTTTTTTTTTTTTTTTTTATGTGTGCGGATTTGTTGGTGTATGTGTGCATGTCCAAAATAATAATAATTCAGATCTACCGTGCCACGGTAACCGTGGCCAGTTACATGATCCACATAACCTGCCCTCCCTCTGCCCTACTTTTCCTCTCGCAGCTCCGCTGCCTCGCTCTGCCGCTCCGCCCGGTCTGTCCTGCCCCTTTAAATCTGCAGCACACGTGACTGTGCTCTGTGCTGTTTAACTCCACTGTCATTGGTTATAGACCAGGGGTCACTAATTAAAAATCAGCGGGGTCCGAATAAAGAAAATCAACAACCAGTAAAGGTCCGGACACATTTTTTATTACAATCCGTTACTTTAAACAGTATTTAACACTGAAATAAAATGTTTATGCATCCACCTTATACATTGACTTTTTAAACAAAAAAATAACATAAAAATAGAACGTTTTTCTATTTTAAAATCCAAAGTGCTTTTTGAAATAGAGAACCATAAAACAACTGAACTTTTTTTTATTTCTTTTTTATGGCTTAATGATAGAAGTGAGCTTTAGGCTGCCCTGTCAGAAAATCAGCTATTTTCTCCGTATGTATGAGCAAGCGGATATGTTTGGGAACGCTCCGGAGGGCTTTGCCATATTAACAAGTGAAGTTAGCACAGGGGCTGAAGCAAAAATAATGTTTGACTGAAAACATTTTCTCGCAAGCCCATATATTCCCGGGCCGTGGACATCATGCCGCATTAGTTGGCTCACTTGCTTAGTGTGCAAAGTCAACTAAATCTGGTACTTTTAAAATATCCATTGAAAATTCCTGTATCTCTGCCACCTTTCAGCTTTAGAGCCTTTGCGTCATCCTGGACAGCCTCTCCATCACTTTCCACATCCACATCATCATCTGGGTTACTTTCATCTCTGCAGCATCAAGTTCTTCCTTCACACTGTTGACAAACTGGTCCACAGTCCACTTTACAATCCCAGCTCCCTTTCCTCTCTGTCCTCCAGAAACCCTCCATAAACTCCAGCTAGTGTAAAGACAGCAGCTTCATCATTACATCATCTACTTCACACCTGTACATCAACTCCACTGGCTCCCTGTCACATTCAATATAAACCAATTTTATGATCATACAAGGCAAACACAGCCTTGGAAATGCAGGACACATCACCAACACTATCATGACATAATACATTTTAATTTGACACAGATTGCACATGACAATAATCAGTCTCTGCTTTGCCCGTTATTGTTAAACAATTAATCATTAGAGTTTATAAAAAGGCATGATTTAACTTTTTTGAAGTTTAATAAAATGGTTATATTTTAGCCCAGTGACTGGAGAGCTGTCCAGGATGAACCCTGTGTCCGCGCTCCACTTTAACTTCATAAAAAACTCACTGAGAATCGTCTTTCTCTGGCCTCACCCAGTTAGAACCCGTTCTCCAGTCCATGTTGTAGCTGCAGTTTATTTGTTTTATCTTTTTGATGTAATTTTCTTAATCTGTAAGCATCAAAATCCTTGTCATTTTATTTAGTGTCCTGGAGCGCAGCTGCTCATCAGGTGATCACTGCTGCATACCGACAGCAGATACAGCTCTGCCTTCTTTGCTTCAGAACAGCGCAGGGTTTTTGTTTTGTTTTTTTGTTTTTTTACTTTTTCCGAATCGAACCCAGTCAAATGAGGCACATCGTTTCACATTCCGACTCTTCTTCTTCAAGGATCACGCTAAATTAGCCTGAGCTAGCGCGTTACTCTTCTTTGTGTTTAAATAAAACATAATAGCGAATCACGAGGAGATCCCTGGTTGGTCGCCGCGTTTATCAGCGAGGGAATAAACGCTGACAGACGACATGGCCACAGGTGGAAATAATTCATTAATTAACTGCAGGAGCAGATTGACGCTTACCGAGGGAAGTTGTTGTCAGCTGCTGAACTTTCTGACCTGCTGGTTTGCATAAATCCATAGAAACCTTTGACCACCGCTACTTTCATTCATACCATCTGTGGCCAGTTTAAAATGCTCTCCCAAAGGTTAAAATGATGAACACCGATAAACCTCACACTGGCCATGTCCGCTTTGGAAAGACCCCCCCTGCTCTCATTCTGATTGGCTAATGTTCCGCCTCTGCCAGGTTTGATTGGTTGAGAGCAGCTTGTGTTTAAAACCTTGAATAAAAAGTCTAGACGGGACTTTTTGCGTTCAATTTCCAAATGACGGAAATCCGTCGCAGCGACGGAGAACTTTAACCCCTGAGTTAGACACTGTCGTTGGACAACATGCAGTAATATATAAATGTTTTAAATCAGGTTGGGTCCGGATTAGGCAGCAGGTGGGTCCGGATCCGGACCGTGGTCCACTAATCCGTGACCTCTGTCCTATGCCATTGAATTTTACAAATAGTGACTTAGCCCAGAAAAGCAGCACTAGTCTTAATATGCCACCCGATACATCCTGCCCTAGCCAGTTAGCAACACCCCTTCCAAAAAAGTAGCTGTACAAAGCCATGCTACTGCAAACCGTACTCCTATCGTACTTTCAGCAAGCAAAAAATAAATCGAATAAAAAGTGTTATAATTTTAGCCACAACTTTTTAAATACATGTATCCTTTTGTCTAAGCTAACTGTTAATTCGGCTTTTTTATACGAAGTGAATTAAACAAATATTTACACCACTTTAATCATCACATAAAATAACAATTGTCTGAAAAGTTTTTCGTGTTTTTCATACCCAACTTGTGGTGTGGTCTTCCACTGCTGCGAAGATGAAGTCTGTTGAACAGCTGGTCTCCGCCGAAATACTGAGCACGCGCTTGGCTTTTTCACCCCCATGTGCCGTTTTGCGGGTTCTCTTCTTCTTCTTCTTTGTCTTGATGTTTTCATGGCGGTTGCAAATGAACCACTTGGTGCATTACCGCCACAAACCGGATATGAATGTGAATTAGGACGCGCAAATTCATAGATTAGATTAGATTAGATAGATAGATAGATAGATAGATAGATAGATAGATAGATAGATAGATAGATAGATAGATAGATAGATAGATAGATAGATAGATAGATAGATAGATAGATAGATAGATAGATAGATAGATAGATAGATAGATAGATAGATAGATAGATAGATAGATAGATAAAATGGAGCATGCATTTCAACTTTTCCCTTTGTGTTTTCAGAGGTGCTAGGAGTTACTGGATGAAGTGTCCATAGTCAAAGAATAGCGGTTATGGAGAGATGTTTGGGGTGCCGTTACCATCATCTACCATTCAGCATTAAACTGTCTTTCTAAATCAACTGCTTTCAGTGACTAGTTAACAAGATAGACCAGATATGCTTGCATTATGTGATTCTTCCCAGACTCAACAGAGATCTACAAGATTAGCCAGCATGGACCGCCACTCCCTATCAACAGGGCATGGACATTCACCTGAGCAGCTATGGTTTCAGGGCCATCTGAGGGGGACATGTCCAGTCTCCAACCCTGAATTTGAAGAGGTCCGCAAAAGTTATTTTTGCTTCATGAGTTAAGCATTTCCATAAAAGATTTTACTGATTGGTAAAAATAGACATTGATAAAACTAATTTTTAAGGCATTCGTAGTACTTGTCTATTGGTTGCAATCTTGATCCATTTCTTAAAAAACATTTTGCTGACTAACTGTTATGTAACGTAGGGTAACCTTGAGGACTATAGCATTGATTGGGAGAGACCAATTACCTTCGATGGTGATGGGACAGTAGCTATTCCAGAGGCACCTGAAAGATCTAGTCTTTTCACATCTGCATGGAAGAATTGATCCTTTTCACCCAAGTTTGTGCTTTGGAATAGTAATTTTGTTGGAAGCTTTGGATGCTGCATGTCACCTATTAACTGATGTTAAACTTTGACTGTGTCAAAGGTCCCACTGATTGTGGTGAAGGAAGAAAAGTTTGAAATATTTGACTTGTTTAAAATGTGAAGGTGTTTTGTATGCTACTGTTTAATTTGTCACTTTTAGCTTGGCATATATTAAATAAGTGGAGATGGGTTTACTTCAGAGTTCATTATGTGTTTAAGATGTCGGTGCTATACAAAAAAAAGGGATTTATAAAAAAAGAAAAAAGAAATCTAAGGCTAAAGGTACTCAAAGCAAGTGAAAATATGTATACAAATATTATCCCAGTTATAAGATTTCTTGAATTTAGGTTATACTGTAAAGTTGGACATTTAAAAAAAACTCTTAACTGTTAAGATAAATTATCTAACAGTTCTAAATCTTAATATATTTTGATCTTGGTGAGACCCAAGTCATTTGTAGGGTGATTGTATTTAATCTTTCAAATAAAATTTGTTTCTGTGGTGCTCATTTCCTGTAGAGCTACTCATCTGTCACCTCTTATATGGGTTTATCTTATAAGCTGTTATGTAGGAGTTTTCTGGATGTCTTTATTGGAAATACTGGAGGTTTCTTTAGGTTGTGTTTACTTTCTGAAAGTAAGGGCAGCATTTTACTAAGTATGGTGGAGTCTAAGCATGGGTTGTTTAAACGCTCCATTTATTTTCAGCGATAAAATATTTACAATTTAAAATTAAATACATTAAAGCATGGTTTGGAGCACCAATGCCTCAGAAGGTTGGACTTCATCCTGTAACCAGTGGATGGCTGGTTTTATACCTCTCTTCGTGCCCTCTAAGTGGATACGTGTGCAACCTACTGCTCCCTTTAAAGGGGTGGGTTAAAATCCAGAGAACAAATTTTTTTCCCCAGAGGGAAAATATTTCTTTAAAATATCTTTTCTTTCCTCTGTATAATTAAGTATCAACACAGGTTGGGATTGTAAATGTCAACAGATGAGAAATTTAGAAATTACAAATTTGGTGGAGCTCATTTTAATAGCATTGAAGCTCAACTTTGCTGCAAAAGGAGGCGTTTGTGTCAAGGACTCTTATTTTGAAATCTCAGTTGAACCGGAAGTAGCGTGTACGTAGTTTTATCATGACCGCATCGATCAGTAAGTGAAGAACCAAGGTGTTTGTCGGAACTAATTGGGAACAATGAGGGCGTTATTACTGTTGCGACATTAAAGATAAAAAAATAAAGATGAATAAAATAAAGGTAACTGCACAGGCTGACGGCAGCAGGAACTCACTCAACAGTGTAAAAGCAGTGCATGACGACGTCAGGTGACAACACGGCCCGATAACGGGGAGAACGACAGGTTGTAGCTACAGAGGAGATGACGGGGGAAAGGACAGTAAAACGAGATCACGTGATTACAGGTTCAACATCATGGTCAAACAACATAAAGTGAAGAACTAATGCCATGCACATGATCCCTCATGTAGACACAATACATATGCTCACAGCGAATGGTCACAACATATGCATCTGACATACACACTTTAACCCACTACATATACAGCTTCCATTACATAAGCACGATACATACACACCTTACATAGACACATGAACACATCAGAAGACCCATTAACATATTTTTGGCACAAACGGAACCCCATAGGTAAGCGTCCATCCTGTGATTGGTGGCTTCAGGTCCAACAGGAAGGTGTGAGCAGAGTTTAAAGGTTCTGCAGGACTGCAGACATTCACAGGGATCTGGACCACAGCAATGGTTCTGCTGAAGCTTCTCCTCCTCCTGCTGGGGCTTGGTGAGTCAGGACATCCTGTGGACACTTCAGGGGACACTGATACTTTAGCTGAGACCTGGACGTCTCACGGAGGTTTCTGTCTGATCAGTTATTTCTGTTTCTGGCTTCAGACTGTGACATGGTTTGGTTTGAGAGAACCTGATGAGAGCTGAGCTGCAATGTTTGCATCATGTTTCTGGGCTGGAGGTTGATCGGTATATCTGAGAGATGATATGTTGATGATGAAGCCACCTTCATCCTCAGGTGTTGTGGTGAACTCAGGCTCAGTGTCTCTGCAGAAGAGAATCATTGGAGGTCATGACTGTCGTGATGACGAGCGTCAGTACCACGTGAAGATCACTGTTAATGGGAATTATTTCTGTGGCAGCTCTCTGATCAGCGATCAGTGGGTTCTGACTGCAGCTCATTGCGTGACTCCAGGGTGAGAACACTACAAGCTGAAACAACGGTTCTGTTTTAAATCCCTCTAACCCAGTGGTTCTCAAAATTTTCTGCGGCGCCACCTTTGGAGAATGGAAGATTTACAGCATTTTATTGTTTGAGAAGTGTTTTTAAAAGAGAAAGACGGCGTCTGATATTTAACGGCAACATCTTCCACAGTTTAGGAGCCTCAAGAGAAGAACCTCAGCCTCCTTTAAGTTTCCATGTAGTTTTTGGGACAAAGCAGGTCGGCTGATCAGGGAGATGAGATGGAATAAAGCAGAGAGCTACGCAGGATTTAGGCATTTACAATCCAACATTAGAGATTTTCAAACAGATTTTGGAGTGCACACAGGAAGCTTGAGAAGTGAGGACAGGATGGACGAGATGTGCTGATGTCTGAAGAATCAAAATCTCCTTATTGTCCCTCAGTGGAGCAGCAGGTGAAAGGCAGATGGAAGCAGATTCACACCAAGGTACAAAATAAGAGACGGCATTCTGAGATTAGAGAAATGAGAAACTGTTGTGGGAAATAATATGAACTGCTTCCTGGGTTACTTCATAAATGAAAGGAGACGATGAATAGATCAAGTTCTTCACAGCCTTTTATTGAGAAGCAGAGCAAAAGTAAACACACCCTCAGCTCTTTCCTCATCTCCCCCCCCCTCCACAGTCTTAAACATTCAGGCTCCAGCTTTGCACATGAAGTCCAAACATTGATCCACAGCGGATACACAAGCTTTGACCTTGGAGGATAACAAGAGAGTGGAGGGGGAGCAGAACACCTTATCGGACTCTGTCCTGGCCTCCTCCCTTCTGCAGGGTCAGAGGTCAGAGGTCATGGAAAGGAGTTTATTAACAGCAACTGACTAGGATAATACAAAGAAAAGTATTCCTGGAGGTAAATTTATGCATAAAAACATAAACAGACTCTGAAGGTTTAAATTGTGTGCATGAGTGTATTTAACAGGAGCGTTCATGTGATAAACTCATACATCCGCATCTACATCGCCTGTAAAGGGACTGCTAGCTGACTTTTTGATTCAGAAATGACTCTAAGGACTATTTTAAGACTCTGGTCTGAGCAATCAGCTGATTAATGCAGAAAAAAATAAAAAATAAAGTTTGGAAGGATGATGTGTTGTTGCGTCTGGGTGTTACGTGTAATCTGTGTTCATCCTGAGCCACTGTCTGTCTCATCAAAATGTTCCCTATGGCGACACATGGTGACAATAAAGATTCTTGATTCAAAAGAATGAAACGATTGTGCATAACCAGCAGGAATGTAAACAGCTAATTGTTGGGAGCGGTGATGGTTATAAAGTCCAACAGCTGCTGGGAGGGAGGATCTGTGATCAGACGGACAAACCACAGCAGGTTTAACACAAAGCAACACCTTCTGCCTCCCACCTCCTGCTCTGGGTCCAGGGGGCATCCTGGGACAGAGCTGGTCCTCCTGAGCTGATCTACCCGCTTCCTCTCAGCTGCAGATCAGCTGCTGCTCCAGCAAAACACCACAGAAGATGGCTGAAGCCTCCCCAGAGTCTGTGCAGGAGGATTTGTAAAAAGAAGTCAGAGAAGTTGCTCTAATGGCTGTGATTTAAATATAAAATGTTCTCTGTGCTGATTTACCTGCAGAGTCTCTTCAGTCTGAACGCTGTTTTCATCCTAATGATGGTAATGAGAGCATTAAGCAAAGCTGTTGGAGCAGATCGCTCATACTGTCTCCATGCAAACGCTTCACCTCATGCAGAAACATCAGAGTGAAGCTCAGCGAAGAACAAGTTCCACCAAATAACTGAGAGGAAAACCCCAGATTTAGATTTTATCCATTCAGCTGCAACTTTGATCTAGAACCTGAAGGAGACATTCAGGGATCAGAACCAGAGAATGAACCTTTGGGTTTTCCACTTCAACCCTTTTCAGCTCATTTAGCTCAGATTCCTCCTAGTTTCTCACATCCTCTTCGTCTCTCAGCTGCATTTGAATGAATCGTTAGTTCTCTGTTTGCATCCAGGATCTTTTAAGCAAATGGACTCTGATTAAAGTCTGGTTAGATGTGAAAAGCTCAGATTCAGGAGAACGGGGTGGACAGACGTGGGACCGGAGGGACGTCTGGGAGGATTTATAAACGACAGATCGTTTTCGACGCTTCGCTCTTCTGGACCAAACTCTTCTCATCCAGGTTTGTGAGCCTTTGGTTGGATTCTATGAGTATATTTATTGAGAAATCTGAAAGATCAATTTAAAGTAATCAGGCAAAGGTTTCAGGATTGTACATAAAAGCAGCAGCTAAAGATTTAGAAGTCGGTTTATTTGCTTTACATCTGTTTTGAGCTGCATTTCTGTGAGCTGCAGATCTTCCTGCAGATGAATATCTGCAGGTTTTCAGGCTGATGTTCTTGTTTCTCTGGTTTTTACTGTGAATATTTCTTATATTTTACATCTTCAGCTCTCAGTCATGAAGAATCGTGGACTCTCCCTCCTGATGGTCGCAGGTCTGTTATTCTTTCCTGGATGTTTTCTCAAGTCAGGTCAGGTTTATCATTATAAAGCTCATTTACAACAACATCAGCTTCACAGCAATCACATCAGAGGTAGATAAAGGAGGAAACCATAAAGAAAACTAAGTTTGATAATAAAATTGGCAACAAAATACCAAAAAATAATTATACAAATAAAATTCAAGAATACTTCATTTCAGGTGCAGGAATTTCCCAAGAACTGGAATCATTTAAGTACTAATTTTCCCTTTTTTCTTCTCCCTGATGATCGCTGAGACCTTTGCAAACTCCTGCTCAGTGAAAACAGGTCCAGCTCGGTCCAGATGTTCAGAACCTGCATCGTTTACACAGCAACACTTTATTATCAGGCTATTATTCCAATAATCTGCACCAGAGACGTCGGAGTGTCTGAGACTCCAGGGGTCTGTTCTTCATACGTTGCTTAAAACATCCGAGATCAAATGACACATCCAAGATGATTTCATCCGGCTAATCATGATCCGGCTAATTGGGTTCTTCGAACACACCTGTTGTTTACGATTAGTATCGCTGGATTGAGTTATCTGAGATAACTGCGCGTTCATGCGTTTGTTTAAAAGGGGAAATGTATCGATAGTAGAAACAATGATCAGCAACGCTGCTATTGGCTGTTCAGCATGGCCAAAGAACGCCCACAGTTTTTCTCCCAAGCAGAACAAGAGCTTTTAATGGAAGGTTATGCCGAATTTGAGTCATTAATTAAAACACCTCAAAATCTGTTAAAGCCATGGAGAGAGGGCTGGCAAAAAGCAGCAGACAAATTAATGCGTAAATACTGTCCATGGTAGATGTTTCTATCACTTTCTACAGTATGAATTTTTGCATTTTAATAATCTCATATTTACTTTGTTCTTTTATATCAGAGCATCCACAGGACCCACTAGAACATGGGGACAAGTAAAAGTGAAATACAAGAATATTCTACAAAATGGTAGCCTTTAATTATTATACTTTATTTTAAAAAGGCACTTGTTATGTCAAGAGATCCAAATTTCAGTGTCATTCCTTAGACACGGGAAGTAAAGGACATGTGCAAACTGGGAATTTTAACAAAAAAAAATCTTTATCCATAAAAAATGAACATTTTCCTTTTCCAAGTCATCCACAGTTTACACGGTAAAACTGTATTGCTCCGTGGCTAGATAATCCATCCATAGTTTTTTCTAATACAATATACGGCTGGACAGGAAGCAAGCCTTTCAAAGTAAACTAAACTTCACAATAAAATGGCCCGAACAAATCTTACTGAATAGGATAAAAATCATACAAATAACTTAAATATTTTAGATTTATGGCTCCAACACCACTTTTTCCTCTTTAAAAGCCACTGTTAATGATGTGTCTGTTTATAACAGCCACCAAGAAAATCTCTCTACAATTACACTGTCGCGCTGCGCTAAAGGATCCTGTCTATTGCGCAATACACGATTAATTCGAAAAGCTCTGCAAATTATTCTTGCACCTTCCGCAACAGGTTGCAGTCGTAAAAATGGCCATGGCTACGACAGACTTCCCTATCTCCTCCGCTTATACAGCCGTGATCTAATCTTGTTTACATGAAATAAGCCTGCTCTCGAGCAGGCTTAAGCTGGCGCACATGTTGCTATGACAACAAGTGCAGGATGTCTTTCGAAGAACCAAACGATCCAAGATCATGCCAAATCGTCAACAATGAAATCCTGCTAACTGAGTTAGCGACGTACGAAGAACGGACCCCAGGTCCGGAACTGTCTGGCCCGTCAGAGAGGTCCAAACTAAAAAAAGGGAGATTGGGTCAATATTCACAGGACTATCAGAAAAGAACACTGGATAAGACTCACTAAAAGGCTCGAATTGATCTGGCAGATTGCAGGGGGCAGAGGCAGGTATAAGTAGGGGAATGAACAGGTGAATGGAGTGAAACTAATTACCGGAATGGGTGGAGCTAATCAGGGGAAGGGAAGTGACTGGAAGTAAACTGAAGCTGATTGGATGGTGACTGGAGAAGGGGAGTGACAGGGTGGGGACAAAGAGGTGAGCTGGCAGATAGCTGGCAGGTGAACTGAGTTGACTGATTAAAGGCTGGATACAGAGAAGTGATCTGAGAAAGGCCAAGTGAATTGATAACATAAACAAAATCAAAACCCAAACCAAAACTAAGACAGAACCTAAAACAGAAATAAAACCTGAGGCAGGGGAGTGAACTAAATAATCAAAATTAACAAACAGCCAAAACAAAGCCCAGATCCTGACAGACCCAGGTCAGCAGCACCAGTCGGGTCTAAAAACAGTTTTAATCACTTCAAGTTGCTTAACGGGTCTGAGACCCATATTGGACCAGCTTTGTACCCAGAATGGTCCCTCATCACACTGCCAGTTTAGAACCATTTGACACGGAGCCACTTGTTAATCTACAACAATCGTGTCCGGGGACCATTTCTGACCCATAAGGCGACCTGTTTCCTTTCCAACACTAGAGAACACTAACAGAACGCCAGACCAGGTGTACTTCTATGAAGAGAAAAATGATATAGAACAAAAAGTTAAAAATTGAAATAACAGCAAACAATGCAAATTGGAAAGCAGTAGGAGAACTCAGCAAAGTGAGAGGAATAGACCCTGATGTCCTCCAGCAGCCTAAGCCTATAGCAGCATAACTACAGAGATTTTGTGGACTTCCTGATAGTAAAGGTTGGTTAAGAACTTTATTTTTTGAGGACTCTGGTCCAAAGATTACAACTTCGGTCTTGTCAGAATTTAGATGCAGGAAATTTAAAGTCATCCAGCTTTTGATGTCATCAAGACATGACTGCAGTCAAAGTAACTGATTGGATTCATCAGGATTTATGGATAAATATAGCTGAGTGTCATCAGCATAACAGTGGAAATTAATCCCATGCTGTTTGATAATTTTGCCAATGGGAAGCATATATATAGTAAAGAGAATTGGTCCAAGGACTGAACCCTGTGGTACTCCACAGGTGACCCTAGAGTTTGAGGAAGATTTATTATTAACATGAACAAACTGGAATCTGTCCGACAGATAAGATTTAAACCAGCCTAATGCTTTCCCCTTAATCCCTACAGTATGCTCAAGTCTTTGTAGGAGAATACTGTGATCAACTGTATCAAATGCAGCGCTAAGATCTAACAGGACAAGTACAGACACGAGTCCATTATCTGAGGCCATGAGAATATCATTAGTGACCTTCACCAGAGCTGTTTCAGTGCTATGATGAGTTCTGAAGCCTGACTGAAACTCCTCAAGTAGGTCATTACTTTGTAAATGTTCACAAAGTTGATTAGTAACTACTTTCTCAAGAATTTTAGATAAGAAAATAAGATTAGATATAGGTCTGTAGTTTATTAACTTGATCAAGAGATGGTTTCTTAAGTAAAGGTTTAATAACTTTAAAACCCTGTGGTACATATCCATTTATTTATTTATTCACTTATTTATTCTTCTGTCCACTAGCTTTCGTTGCCTCTTCGTGTCCTCAGCTTGTCTCCTGTCAGGTAATCACTTTGGTATCAGATTTTGTTGTCACCGTTAAACACCGGGCTGTGTTCCGTCTCTCAGGTCTCTTGGCCGTCGTCGATCTTCAGTCGTATCAAACCGTTCGTCAGTTCCGCTACGTTGGCCTGCTGAAGAACTGGAACGATGCTCAGGCCTACTGCAGGGAGAGGTTCTCCGATCTCGCCACCATCCAGAACCCTGCCAACAACACTGAAGCCCGGCGGGCGGCAGGAAGCTCCAAGTTCTGGATCGGACTCTTCAACGGCACCTGGAAGTGGTCCCAGGATGAAAACGAGCTTGTTCCCACCAGCAGCTCGTACTCCAACTGGAACTTCGGCGAGCCGCAGGCCTGGCAGTGCGTGCTGATGAGTATAAGCAGCTTCTGGTTCTCCAAGGACTGTGGAGAACTGCATGAGTTTCTGTGCTATGATGGTGAGTCTGACTGATGTTGTTCTTTCTACAGAAAAAACCAAAGGAGAGCAGCTGGAGGAGGACATTAATAAAACTTTTGGTAATTTTATTCCCACTTAAACTGGTTAGAACCTCAGACTGAGGCGTATGACACCAGGTCCACCAGATCAGAACATCGTTGCTCAGCAGTTTGAAGGAGGATTGATCCTTTAGTTTGTAGACGGTTGAAGTGAGAGGGAACACCGTGGTGAGGTCCAGAGGGTCTCCAGGGGGAAGACGAGTAGGCAGACGGCTACAGGTCACTCTTGTCAAGACCAGATATTACTGGGCAGGGTGTACTAACTTTATACATTTTATGTTTCTTTAATTTAATCACCAAAACAAGGTTCATTTTTGGTCTTTACCTAAAATGAAATCATTTCTTCTCCAGAGACGAATAAAAGATGTGATTTGATGTCGATCTGTGGACGTTTTTAAGTAAATAACTAAATATTTAAACAGGAGTCCTAAAGTTTTTCCTTCTAGTCGTGTATAAAGTTTATGGATGAACTCGTGTTTTCATAAATAAAGCCGTCCGATCTCTTCTGACTGGATCCTGCACAGAGTTGGTCTTTGCTTGAGTCCTCCATGAGAAATCTGCTGCAGGGAAGATACTGACTAGGCAAGGCAAATTTATCTGTATAGCACATTTCAGTACAGAGACAATGCAAAGTGCTTTACATGATTAAAATATAGGAAAATAAAACAGAATAAAAGCAAGCAGGAATAAAATGCAGAGACAAAATAGAACATGGGAAAATAGAAATTAAAAGCAAACAAGTAAAAACAGTTGGACTCCAAACTTAAACTAATGATGTTTCAGTAAAACAGTTTAACTAGAACAGTCGCAGGCAATCCTAAAAAAATGTGTTTTTAATCTGGATTTAAAGGAACTCAGGCTTTCAGCACTTTTCCAGTTTCTGGAAGTTTGTTCCAGATCAGTGGAGCATAGGAACTAAATGCTGCTTCTCCATGTCTGGTTCTGGTTCTGGTTCTGCAGAGCAGGCTGGAGCCAGAAGACCTGAGTGGTCTGGAGGGTTGATGCACTGATAACAAGTCTGTGATGTATTTAGGTGCTAATTCAGGGATTTATAGACTAACAGAAGTATTTTAAAGTTTATTCTCTGAGATCCAGGGAGCCAGTGGAAGGACTTCAGAACCAGGTCCATGTTCTCTACGTTCTTAGTCTTAGTGAGGACTTCAGAACCGGGTCCATGTTCTCTACGTTCTTAGTCTTAGTGAGGACTTCAGAACCGGGTCCATGTTCTCTACGTTCTTAGTCTTAGTGAGGACTTCAGAACCGGGTCCATGTTCTCTACGTTCTTAGTCTTAGTGAGGACTTCAGAACCGGGTCCATGTTCTCTACGTTCTTAGTCTTAGTGAGGACTTCAGAACCGGGTCCATGTTCTCTACGTTCTTAGTCTTAGTGAGGACTTCAGAACCGGGTCCATGTTCTCTACGTTCTTAGTCTTAGTGAGGACTTCAGAACCGAGTCCATGTTCTCTACGTTCTTAGTCTTAGTGAGGACTTCAGAACCGGGTCCATGTTCTCTACGTTCTTAGTCTTAGTGAGGACTTCAGAACCGGGTCCATGTTCTCTACGTTCTTAGTCTTAGTGAGGACGCGGGCAGCAGGTTCTGGATCAGCTGCAGCTGTCTGATCCACTTTTTAGGCAGACCTGTGAAAACACAGTTGCAGTGATCAGTTCTACTAAAGATAAACATGGATTAGTTTTTCCAGATCCTGCTGAGACATCAGTCCTTTGATCCTGGAAATACCTGGACTACTCATAGATGCTCCTCTAAATGAAAGAGAAGGGCTTTTATCTCTACTTTTACCTATCTGACTTTAATGTTTTGATTTGTTAATCAACAGCTCCGTTATTACGTAACGTCCTGGTGAAGCAGAAGATGAACTGGTCGGATGCCCAGTCTTACTGCAGGTCCACATACACAGACCTGACCACCATCAGATCTTCTGCAGAGAACGCCTTGATGTATGTTATACTCTGGGGTCTTCCATATGGGTCTTCCGCATGGATTGGTCTGCACAGATCCGACTGGGTCTGGTCAGATGGCAGCATCTCCTCCTACACGGGTTTGGGCCTCCAGCTGTCTCCAGAGCAGGCGAACTGCGTGATGGTTGATGGTTCAGGTACCTGGGTCAGTCGGCCCTGCAGCGAGAATTACGGCTTCCTCTGCAGCACAGGTGGGTTTTCCTTCAGCTTCCCTGCAGGCTGCGGTCCTGCAGAGCTGATTAGGTGTTTCTGGGTCTCCCTGCAGACGTCGTAATTTCCATGATGAGGTCGGTGAAGATTCGGGTGAAGGCGGGATCTGCAGACCTGAATGACCCAGAGGTCCAAAAGTCCATCCTGCAGCAGGTCAGACAGATTATATCAGATCCATGGATTTAGTTACTGCTTTTTCCTTTGCAACAGATGTTTATGAAGTAGAAACGTGTGGAAATCTTTTCTAAGATTCAGGGATTCTTACATTTATTTTGACTCTTATTTGACTGAGAAGAGTTGCTGCAGCTGCTGTTAATTAAACCGAGACTAAAATGTGACGTTTTGATCAGCGCTGTGTTTTAATGGGAGGAAACTGATTTTCAGCTAAAGCAGAGGATGGAGGAGCAAGGAACAACAGAGGAGGTGAAGCTGAGGTGGAGGATCCAGCCTGATGGGAAGGTTTTCCACCAAGAGGACAAGAGAGCGCCCCCTGGTGTCTGCCAGACAGACACCTGTGACACAATTTAACATCGACAACTAATTATTTCCTTTAACTGATCGCTGTTTGATCGTTTTCTTCCCTTAGGTCTGTTGTGTAACTCTTTATTATTAATACTACCATGACTGGATTTATTTATTCATGTGTGAAATGCAGACGCCTTCAGAATTATTGCTACCCTCAGGAAGAATGGTGTAAAAAAACAAATCTTTCATTAAAGCTGCTTATAAAAAACAACTTTTCACTTTGTGCAGTGGTAAAAAATGTTATTTATAAATATTCATTTTATTACATGATTATAATCATCTCCGGTGTTTTCAAGGGAATGATTTGAAATGCGGGTTAAACATAAACCTTAAATTCTGATTATTATTCCACAGCTTCTTTTAAACATAATGTGACAAAAAGGCTCATTTCTCTGGGTCACTCATCAAATTAGGAAAGACAAGAGAACATTTTGGGTTGACTTTTATAAATCAGGAACTGGAAGGATGAAATCTGCCTAAAGCTGCTCATATCTGCAGTCAGAGAGATCATGAAAATGTTCAGCTGTGATGGAAAAAGGCCCAAAGAGAATCCATGTTTCCACCCCAGGATGGAGCCAGCAGCTAAAACAGACCCTGAAGCTCACAGCTGTAGAACTGGAGCAAAACAGCCGGCAGACGGTTTCTCCAGCAGAGAAGGGATGCAGGACAGCAGCTCTCCAGGACTGGACCTGGGGGCCGCTGATCGGCATCTCAGGGGTCCTACCATCACACATGTAAACATGGGGTTTGTTCACCTCTACTGGCGCTGAGAGGAACGAGTTTCTGCTGTGAAACAAGGAATGTTTGTGAAAAGCAGCGTCTGCCCACTGAGGGGCACGGCGGAGGCTCTGTGATGCTGTGGGAGTGTTTGAAGTGGACAGCACCAGAAACTATTTCACACAACAGTTCACATTAAATCAGGAGTCCTCTGGTAGAAAACTAAGTCAGGAAGACTGAGTCAAAGTTGTCAGATTATAAAATATTTGTTCTGCAAAAAAAAAAAAAAAATATGATCAAAGAGGACTAGATTATAGGAATAACGTAGCAGTAAAATAAAGCGGAATAAAAAGACCCTTAAAGACATATTTTAATTATACTTTAATAACTTTTTTGAATTACAAGTAGTGAATTATTAATGATAATGACATTTATTTTCTGTTGTTCCATACAATTGACTGATGATTTTAGTTTTTGAAACATATTTAAGTGTTTATGGATAATTTCTATGGAAATTCCAAGTGATTCTTATTGGTGTTAAATTTAAACCTTGAGGCTATAATTGTGGCCAGTAAAGCGGGTGGGTGGGTAAATTTAAAAGTTTTATTTAAAACACAACAAGGTCATGGGGAAGGATCACTGCACATGAACACAGATCAAGTTCTGCATAAAAAAAAATAAAGATAAGTATTTTTATTAACAATTCTATAAAACCATTCCAGTAACACACATACACACGAAAGAAAAAGTAAAGTGTCAGAAAAGCAATACTAACAATTGTTCCATAAAAAACAACAACAATGCAAACCATGCAAACAAAGGGGAAAGCACAAATTAAAAATGAACAAATTCAATACAACAAATACCAAAACCAAACAATTCAATGATTGAAACAATTGTAAATATCAGATCCTACACCCCTTTACAAACAAGAAAAAGGCAGACACTGCCTATGGAGATAATTTCCTGCCAAAAGGTTGTAAGCAAAAAAATGTGTTGCACACAAATAAAACCTGTTTTGCACACAAAATGATATGTTTCACACAAAAAAATTGTTTTGCAAACTGTTCGCCAACCTTGCACTCAAAATATCATTTATAAGTTTTCCTCGAGTACAAAACGGTCTGTGCTCGCACAAAACAGCCTCTGCTCGAGTACGAAACAATCCCACCACCGCTGCGGTAAATTTGTGCCAAAAGTCACGTGATGCATTGGGTTGTTGTTCAGACTTTCCGACAGCAGGGGGCGCACCCGAAAAAACTGAAACGTGCCAGTTTGGCTGAGGAAGAGAGACGTGATATTACAGCTAACAGCATCAGCAGCCCACAGGTAACTTTCAAAACTTTCCCGGTGAAAAAGTAACAGCTCACTGATAGATCATGTAAGATTTCAGTTAAAGGCACTGTTTAGTTTTATCTCTGATCTAAAAATGCTGTGTAACGGACTTTTGAAAAATAATGTATTTAAACCATGATTTGATCTTTAACTCTCCTTTCAGAATTGAACGTCTTTGGAGAGACGTGTGGTGTGCAGGAACTAACATACACAACAATGTGCTGCACTCAGGAGAGGACAACAGTTTGCTTGACCTGTCAAACATGTTAGATAACTTCTGTTGTCACTATTTGTCCCAAGACTACAACTAAGTTTTCACACCATCAGCAGTGGCTGGGATGACAATTCACTCAGAACTGAAGGAAATCTAACACTCAGTCAGTTATGGGAGATGGGAAGCATCCAGCATGCTGTGGTAGAACCAGAAATCACAGAGGTAAGAAGGACTTTTTTGTGCTTGCTATTATACAGTTTCTCACATTAATGCGTATATTTCAAACCAGAAATGAATTTATCTGATCATTTATCTGATCACTCCAATACAAAAAAACATTGAGTACATCAGAGAGGTGGTA
The DNA here is from genome assembly GCA_037039145.1 of Fundulus diaphanus. Lineage (NCBI taxonomy): Eukaryota > Metazoa > Chordata > Actinopteri > Cyprinodontiformes > Fundulidae > Fundulus > Fundulus diaphanus. The sequence goes on along the minus strand of CM073130.1, from coordinate 56,332,994 downwards.
CTGAAACTGGCTTCTTTGAAATCTGTTTATTATGGTCCTTCAAAATAATTAATGGATTTTGGAGTCATTTGCTTTTCCATCCTAAGCTTCATGAATTCAATTATATTCAGTAAGTTGGAACAACAGAATTATGGCCTCTTTTGTATTCTCTATATATGTCTATCTTTCTTGCAGGGACTCTGCCTGCCTCATATTGACTGGGACGACAGTGGACTGAATGATGACCCACACTGTGGGGTCACTATTCCTGAAACTGGCGATGTGTTGAGCCCCGAACAACTGGTAGCACTGAGGGCAGCCATGGATGCACTGGGACATTCTGAATAACACGGCTCAGATATATATGTTGCTACTGTCCAGTATGACCAACACTTTACGGGTTTAATCTTATTGTGGTTACCGTTGTTGCAAAAGGTTTTTAAGTAGTAAAATCTAGCCAGGGAAATGTAACTAAGTTAGTGTATTCACTGAATAAAACTGTAGAACTGCTGGGATTATGATGGTAAATGTGTATGGTACTGTATAAACATTTTGAAAATGCTGAGGTTATTGGAAAAAAGGGCACATGGGGCTGTTACTAAAACTGAGGATGCAAACATTGTGGGAAAATTTAACAGTCCTTTATTTTCCACATTGCATAATAAACAAACCCTTTCATAAAGTCTTCATTTCCAATTCTTACCAATATCAATCAAAGTGAATACACCTTTTCCACAAGGATTGCTTTTATTGTTGAAATTAAGACTGAAAGAACTCCATTAATTCTCCAGGTTTTTCCCAGTAAACAATCCATGTATTACCATAAAGCGGGCTGTATAAAAAAAACTGGCTGATGAAATGGATGAAGCCAAAAATAGGACTATGAAAAACAATTCCTGCATGTAAGACTGTCAGGAAATTTAGAACTATCTCAAACCTGACCTTTTTTTTAACCTTTATAGACCTATGAAGGACATGCTGCAACAGTTACTGATCAAAGTAGTTAATACTGGGAACTAAAACGGTTACATATTAAGTTATTTTTAAACAAGACCAAATCATCTGCCGTATGTTTAAAGATTACATCAAATTTTGAATTGTTCAAGTCTTGCTAGTCTTGTGATGGAAGTCGGCGTGTCTCAAAGCAGGTTGATGATCTGGTAGCCTTCCATCCAGCCCAGAACTTTGATGACCTTCACCTCATCAGTGGATGCTGGAAAAAAGATATGTGTTATGGTTATGTAAAGGATAATACTCCTCTTAAAGAAAAAAATAAATCACCAAGATGAAAACAAACGTTTTAAGAAAATATCTGCCCATGTGGCCAATTCCAGCTGTGGTTTTTGCCATGGCCAAACCAATTTTATTAAGTGCACAACACATATTTGCAATTGGGCACAGATGACCTTATTTTTACTTTGAAGAAATTAAGGAGTTAGAAAGGTAGTAAGATATAATCTAGATCTGCTGCTATATGCTTTACTTGTAACATTCATATTTATGTTAGAAAACGCAATTTTTAATTAATTTCCTTACCAATTTTCATATAATCAATATCCACTCGTTGCAATTATTTT